>WOXC01010391.1:0-343850 GCA_011680675.1 Gymnobelideus leadbeateri | reverse complement strand
AAATGTATTCTTAATGTTTAAAGTGGAAATAGGAAAGGAAAAATTAAACTGAAAAAAAGGGAGAATTAATAAGCACAGCATAAGGAGAGACAGAAAGAGATGCGGAATAATATTAAAAAGAAAAAATATGAGGAAAGGGGGTCTTATTGGACAATTGTTGCCATAAAGTTCCATTAAAAATCCAGCATAGGGGCGGCTAGGTGGCGCAGTGAATAGAGCGCCGGCCCTGGAGTCAGAAGGACCTGAGTTCAGAGCCGGCCTCAGACACTTAATCCACACACACACACACACACACACACACACACACACACACACACACAAAACCTAGCTGTGTAACCTTGGGCAAGTTACTTAACCCCAATTGCCCTAAAGGGGCAGCTAGGTGGCGCAGTGAGTAAGAGCACCGGCCTCGGAGTTGGGATGACCCGAGATCAAATCCGGCCTCAGAAAATGAGCACCCACACATAAATAATGACTGCCCTTGTAACCTTGAGCAAGTTACTTAACCCCAATTGCTTAAAAAAAAAAAATCCAGCATATCTACATTGTAGAGCACCATGCAGAAGCTTCAGTAGCCCGGAAAAGGCCATGGCTCCTTATTCAGAGGCTGCAGGAGCCCCAGACTCCTCCTTGGGGGCAGAACGAGCTGCCAGGGGCCACCCTGGAGGGCAGATCCACATGACCAAACCGGATCTTTGTAGGGGAAATCCCCGAGTTCTTAGAGGGACTCACAGACCACCTGGTCACCGGCCTGGAGTTTCTCCTTGGCCCCATCCGGTCTCTTGATTTCCCCTGGACTTCCAGCCTGGGCCCAGAGAGGAAGAGTAAATCCCCCACAGACACCTTTACCAGCCTGAGCAGGAGAATGAGCGCCTCCCAGGGCACCCTCCAGACGTTGACCCTCATTAGGACCACCACAGCACCAGACCTCAGCAGTCTGACACGACTAGTCTAGGTGCTTGTCACTCCTCTCTGGTAACTGCAGGGACAGAAATGCAAAGCTGCCCCTTATTGCAACTGCGTTTCTACTGGAACCAAACCACTTTTACATCTGTTGTTTGGAGTACCTGGAGATTTCCAGAAACCACTTTGTCCCTATGGGGTGAAAACAAATCCCTCCCATCTCTAAAGTAATAAGCACTTAAGTCCTCCCTTTCTGTTTCTCAGGGTGGGGAAGCAGGACAACCCTTAAGTAGGAAGATCCTGGCCACGTCCAGGATTAGGTGTCAGATTTTCCCCTTTCTCCTTCCCCAGAGAGGCCCCATCACTGACAGCAAACACTTGCTTAGAATGTCACAAAATTAAGTAGGTTGTTTTAATTAGCAGCCAAAATCCATTATAAAGGTGCAGACTGCAAATGAACACAATGTAAAAAGTAATGTAAGTTTACCATGCTGGATAAAGGAAGGGAGAAGGAAATGAGGTGAAAATGAATTCACTCAGCTCCCAAAAGCAGCAGAACATCAACATCCAGTCCTGACAGATGATGGTTTAAGAGGGTCAATAACTTACACAGGGCTCCAACTACTCTATTCAGTTTGGGGTAGAAATGGCCTTCATTTGCTATCTGTTCTCCAAACAGCTCTCAAATTCCTACTCCCTCTACCCACTGCAGCTTCCAACTCCCACCATCCAATAGTCCTTCCTTGTATCAGAGAAATCTTTACTTGCTAACAGTCTCCTTACTAAAAAGTGAATACACATTCTCCATTCCCTGCCAACCACCACTTGGTGGGGGGAAATATTTTAAAACAAATTCATGAAATGATAAATGTCTGCTCATGTTCGAGAGTAGAACTTTGCACAGATGACATATTCAATGATGGCTATTGAGAGCCAACTCATTTTCTCCCTGATCACTGCAGGGATGCTTGCTGCTGATGCTTAAGTCTTCCCACCAATTTTAGTTCCCCCTGCACAACTCCCTCTCCTATGGGTAGAGAGGCTGTCTGGTCTGTGGTAGCAGGGGATGGGAAGGTAGTGCAAACGGCCAAAGCTTCTTCATCTCATACACCACTGCCATTCCCTTCAATTTATTCTATTTGTAGGTGGTTTGATCTTTTGTTTTCCTTCTTTTGTATGTAATGGTCAACACATTCTATCTCAGGAGGTTTGGACTTGCTCTAAACCCTATGTATAGAATTTAATTTAAAATTTTACTTTCAGCAAAATATTAGGAGATATTGTGTTTCCCAGAGCTAAGGCCCAGCAAAAAAGCTGTGCTGTGAGCTTGGCACAACAATCTTTTCTGCTCAAGCTCTGGCAAAATCTCATAATTACTAAATTACTTTGACCAGTACCAGGTGTTCTGAGCTCAGACTAGTAAAGGACAAGCTCTGTCTTCCAGTCATAAAGCCCTGATGGTTGAAAAGCAAATCATTACTGCTGTTACCCCTCCTTGGAAGAGCTATAACTCAATGCCTCGCAACTGGTTTAAGTATTGAGATCTTCCCCAACTCCCTTGAGTCCCCCTACTATGGACAGGGCCCCACTACATGTCTCGTTCCCTTCTTGCTTGCAAGCCATTTTCCTCACTTTGAAATTTAATTTTTGTTTGATTCCTGACTCTCCTGCCTTTAGCTCTGTTCTACATCCAGCCACACACAAGTTAAGAGGCCTGTTCCAAACAACTGGCACTTTTGTTTTAGCTGGTGTTTTTCCTTCTCTGACAATGAATAAAAAAGACAAGAAAAATAAAACTTTCATATCATATAGTCCAAGAAAATGAATTTCTACTTTGGTCAAACCCAAAATCTAAGTCTTGTTCTGTATTTTAAATCTATCAGCTTTACAGAAAGAAATAAGAAATCTTATCTTCAGTCATATAGCATCAATAGCTGCCATAAGTAATTCCCAGGCTTTTAAAAAATTAATATGATTCCAAATCTTCATAGTTCAGTAGCTACTCTGATGAATATGAGCAGAGGGTAACCAGCAACATCAGGAATACAGTTCACATTATGCTACATTCCTCAAGCACGGCAAACACACACCAGGCTCAACTGATGGCCAAGGGGTCATTCATTGTCTTGTGCATGCCATCTGCCCAGGGATCAAAGTAAATAAGAAGGCTCTCCCAAAAACACCACCCACGTTGCATTATCATCTGGTTTAACCACCAAATCCTCTCCATACCAGAAGGCCCATGGGAGGATAACACTGATCTTTCTTCCTATAGAAGGCTCAGCAAGGGGAAGTGATAGCACCTTTCATGGGGGTTAAATACTCTTAGAACTTCACATAAGGAATCAGAATCATAGTCTGGACAGCTATGATCCTCCCACACTCCTTACATTCATAAGCATTCTAGACAGCATGAATTCTCTGACAGACATCAGGGAAGTGTCCTCAGTCAAAATGACTCCCCACATGCATTACAAAACTCTCTTAAGATTTCTCCTGAGAAGAGATTCTTTGATGCTGAGTAAATTGTGTTTTCAGGCTGAAGATCTTCCACATTCATTACATTCATAAGGTTTCTCTCCTGTATCAATGTCCTAATTTGTAGGGACACTTTAAGACCTTACCCGAGTTCTATGAATTCACGGAGAACTCAGGATGACAGTGCAACTCAGGCTGGGTCCAAGAGGCACCTGAGGTATATGTCCTGTCCCATGAACCACGTCCTGTTACACAGGTCCAAGGATTGCAGGATATTGAAAATATGCCACTAACAGGAGAGCACTCCCCTCTTGTGAGGAGCCTGTTCCTGAGGCATCTGAAAGGGCAGAGTAGGGAAAGGTGATAAGGAGCAGGGAAGGGGAGAGTGGGAAGACGAGGGGAACATGAGGTGAGGCTAATGAAGAGGATGTGATCGAGGAGGGAGAAGAATAAAGATGGCAGTGCACTTCCAACTCTGGGGTCTGTCTCCTTTGTCCAATCCTGAGACATTTGAAGGGTGACAGGAGGTGACCAGAGAGGTACTGGTTGTGGAGACGACCAGAAAGGTATCTATAAGCGCTAGCCTGGTATGGTGGGACCATACACTAATATATGAGTATGTTCTAATAAGTTCTACGTTCTTTGTTCTAATGAGTATGTTGCAAAAAGAGAAGAAAGGAATGCCCACACACAGTATATTCTTAAGTTTCTCGAAGGAAGGAATTCTCTGATGCCCCATAAGTTCTGACTAGTACTGGAAGGTCTTTCCAAACTCTTTAAATTCATAAGATGTTCCTAGTATCTTTTTTTTTTCAATGTACACCAAATTTTGTTTTATTCCTGAAGGCCATCCCAAATTCATTACACTCAAAAGATTTCTATCCAGTAAGAATGCTCTGTTGTACATTAAGTTATGGCTTACTTCTGAAAAGCTTTCCATATTCATAAGAACCTTCAGCAGTATTAATGCTCAGATGTTAAATAAAATCCAAGTTGAAATGGCCTTTCCCCATTTATGTTTATAAGGAATCTTTCAAGTATGAAGTATCTAAGAAATAAAACTGTATATTCTTTTGGGGTTTTTTTGCTTTTTTTTTTTGGAGGGCAATTGGGGTTAAGTAACTTGCCCAAGGTCACATGGCTAGGTTTTTGTTTGTGTGTGTTGAGTGTCTGAGACCAGATCTGAACTCAGGTCCTTCTGACTCCAGGGCCAGCACTCTACTCACTGCACCACCTAGCCGCCCCAAAACTATATTCTACGTAAAGGCCTTCCCACATACACTGCAATCATAAGGTTTCTCTCCAATATGAATTCTCTGATGTACACTGAGTTCTGAATTGTAGATGAAAGTCTTTCCATGCTCCCTACATGTATTAAAAAAAACCTTTCCAGTATGAATATAAGCTGTATGATAAGTTGTGTTTTGGCTCTGAAGACCTTTGCACATATATAAGATGCCTCACCAGTATGGAAGAACTTCTATTAAATAAGATCTTGGTTGTGATGGATGGTCCCCGCCCCCCCATTCTTTACATTCATGAGGAATCTCCAAATTATCAGTTTTCTGAGCAACATAAAATCATGTGCTCTGCCTAAAGGCTTTCCCAAATTCACCATATTAGTGAGGTTTCTCTCTAATGTGAGTGCTCTGATGAAAAGTAAGTTGTATCTTACTCCTGAATGTCTTCCCACATTCGCTACATTCAAAAGGTTTCTTTCTAGTATGAATTTTCTGATGCCCAGTAAGACATGACTTGCTTCTGAAGGCCTTCCCACATTCACTACATTCATAAGGTTTCTCTCCAGTATGAATTCTCTGATGTACAGTAAGTTGTTGCTTACTCTTGAAGTCTTTCTGACATACACTACATTCGTAAGGTTTTTTCCCAGTATGAATGATCTGATGCAGAGCAAGGCTTTCCTTCCACTTGAAGGCCTTCATACATTCACTACATTCATAAGGTTTCTCTCCAGTATGAATTCTCTGATGCACAGTGAGTATGCTCTTAGTCATAAAGGCCTTTCCACATTCACTACATTCAAAAAGATTCTTTCCAGTATGAATGCTCTGGTGCCCAATAAGACATGACTTACTTCTGAAGGCCTTCCCACATTCACTACATTCATGAGGTTTCTCTCCAGTATGAATTCTCTGATGTCCAGTGAGACATGGCTTACTTCTGAAGGCCTTTCCACATTCACTACATTTATAAGGTTTCTCTCCAGTATGAATTCTCTGATGCCCAGTCAGACATGGCTTACTTCTGAAAGCCTTCCCACATTCACTACATTCATAAGGTTTCTCTCCAGTATGAATTCTTTGATGTACAGTAAGCTGTTGCTTACTCCTGAAGTCCTTCCTACATACACTACATTCATAAGGATTTTTTCCATTATGAATGATTTGATGAAGAACAAGGCTTTCCTTCCTACTGAAGGCCTTCATACATTCACTACATTCAAAAGGTTTCTCTCCAGTATGAATTCTCTGATGTACAGTAAGTATTCTCTTAGTCATGAAGGCCTTTCCACATTCCCTACATTCATATAGTTTCTCTCTAGTATGATTTTTCTGATGCAAAGTCAGCTGATCCTTACACCTGAAGGCCATCTTGCATTCACCACATTCATATGGTTTCTCTCCAGTATGAATTCTCTGATGCATATCAAGATTCCTCTTCTTCCTGAAAGCCTTCCCACATACATTACATTCATGAAGTTTCTCTCCAGTATGAACTCTCTGATGTAGAATAAGATCTGAGTTGGAGATGAAAGCTTTCCCACATTCTTTACATTCATAAGGTTTCTCTCCAGTATGAATTCTCTGATGCAATGTAAGTTTTGACTTCATTCTGAAGGCCTTCCCACATACATTACATTCATAAGGTTTTTCTCCAGTATGGATTCTCTGGTGTAGAATAAGATCTGTGCTCTGGATGAAAGCCTTCCCACACTCCTTACATTCATAAGGTTTCTCTCCAGTATGAATTCTGTGATGCATATTAAAACTTGCCCTCCTCCTGAAGGCCTTCCCACATACACTACATTCATAAGGTTTCTCTCCAGTATGAATTCTCTCATGTAGACGAAGTTCTGAGTTGTAAATGAAAGCCTTCCCACACTCCTTACATTCATAAAGAATCTTTCCAGTATGAATACTCCAATGCACAGTCAGTTGTGTCTTATTCCTGAAGGTCTTCCCACATTCACCACATTCATAAGATTTCTCTTCAGTAAATCCTTTACTCCCTGAAAGGAAGAGGGGAACGCTGATTAACCCTCCCTTTTCTTGTTTCCCAAGGTTCTGATTTACTCAAAAAGGTTTTAGAGCTATTCTCTTCCCTTCCTACTTGAAAAGACCAGTCTTACTACTCTTTCACTAAGGATTTCAGTTTATCTTATGTGAAAATATGATGACTCAAAATTAACAAATAAATGAATTGACTTGGAATGAAACTAGCTGGAAAAGATGAAACAGATGAATTTACTTAACTATAAATGGTTGACATTTGAGTGGCATAAGGATATGAAATTCTACTGTATTCATCACATAATCATCACAGATATCATGCCAAATTTTTTTTTGCAAAAAAGTGAACTCTGATCATTATGTAAAGCATATTTTTTTTAAATTTGTCCTGGTATCACTTAAAAATTATTTATTAGTAAACTGTATCACTGACAGACAATCTGTACAGTTTAGAAAGCAGGGAAAGATGTAAATCTTATCATAACACCTGACTTCCTCATGGCAGCTTTGCCTACTGGTATGCTCCCCTTGTGCCTACAACTTTTCATTGGGTTAAGTAGCAACACTGTTAGTACTGCACAGCTATAAAAAACCATACAAGTTAGCCTTCAGAAATATACTGACAATGCATATGTGCTGAGAATTCTAGGCTCTTGGCCCACAATGTCCTAGAGATCAATGCATATTCATATGCCACTGGTGAATACATTCCTGCTTTGTTTACCTTTTAAGTGGTCAGATGAACAGAATTATACCATGGGACAATTACACATGAAACATAACAAACCAATATTTGGACTAAAAAAAAAAACAGGGGCAGGTAGGTGGTACAGTGAATAGAGCACAGGCCCTGGAGGCATGAGAAGCTGAGTTCAAATCCGGCCCCAGACACTTAACACTTACTAGCTATGTGGCCTTGGGCAAATCACTTAACCCCAATTGCCCTGCCTTCCCCCCTCCAAAAAAGACCAAAAAAAATTAAAAAGTAAAAAAACACAGGGGGGGCGGCTAGGTGGCGCAGTGAATAGAGCGCCGGCCCTGGAATCAAAAGGACCTGAGTTCGGAGCCGGCCTCCGACACTTAATCCGCACAAACAAAAAAAACCTAGCCGTGTAACCTTGGGCAAGTTACTTAACCCCAATTGCCCTAAAGGGGCGGCTAGGTGGCGCAGTGAGTAAGAGCGCCGGCCTCGGAGTTTGGATGACCCGAGATCAGATCCGGCCTCAGAAAATGAGCACCCACGCATAAATCAAATGACTAGCCGTGTAACCTTGAGCAAGTTACTTAACCCCAATTGCTTTAAAAAAAAAAAAAACACAGGGATGATGATTATGTGGTAAAATAAAGTAGCCTTTAAAACTAGATGACTTTAAGCTGCCTTAGGGCAGCTAGATAGTACAATAGATAGATTGTTGGGCTTAGAGTCAGGAAGATTAATCTGAGATCATACCAAAACTCAAAACACTAGCTCTGTGACCCTAGGCAGGCTATTTTACCATATTTCCCTCCATTTCCTCACCTGTAAAATGCCTTAGAGAAGGAAAATAAAACCACTTCATTATCTCTGCCAAAAAAAACCCCAAATTAGGCCATAAACATTAGGACATGATCATAAAATGACTGAACAACAAAAAAATGTATTCTTAATGTTTAAAGTGGAAATAGAAAAGGAAAAATTGAACAGAAAAAATGGGAGAATTAATAAGCACAGCATAAGGAGAGATAGAAAGAGATGTGGAACAAATAGTAAAAAGAAAAAATATGAGGAAAGGGGGTCTTATTGGACTATTGTTGCCATAAAGTTCCATTAAAAATCCAACATATCTACATTGTAAGAAATTGATAAAATTTGTAAGAGTAAGATCCAATTCCAAAAAGGTAAATGATCAAAACATATAGGTATTTTTCACAAGACAAAATATTAATAACTACCAGAAACCATAAAGAAACTCTGATAATCAAAGAAATGAAATTCTGAACAATTTGGAGGTATCACCAAATTGCCATCAGATAAGAAAACATACTTTAAAATAAAAAATTTTGGAAGTTATGCTGAAATAGATACTTATTAAGCTGCCAATGTCATTTTTCTAAGAAACAACTAAGCAATTTAAGTTTTAGGTACAAACCTTCATAACCTTTGACGCAATGGTCCCACTATTAGATCTATATCCTCAAAATGTTATTGACAGCAAAGACATTTTAGATAAAATATTCATAATACCTTTTTGTGAAATAGCAAAATACTAAAAACCTATAGGTTGAATGATGGCATTATGGCTAAACAAATCCTGTCATAAGAAAATATTATGCTGCCTTGACAAACATAGTTTCAAAGTATAAAGAAAAACAAGATTAACATATAACACAATAGACTGACAGAAGGGGTTAGGTTAGGATTAGGTGAGGATTAAATATTTTATAAAGTAACAGCAACAAAGAAACATAAGCATCAAGCAAAAGAGAAGAAAGCATCAGAAGAGAACACAAAAGTCAAGGGACATGTTGTTAATAGTTTAAATGATTTGCTTATTTTAAGAGGCAGAATGAATTGATGAAACTGAGTCAAGAGAATGCCTGCTTAAAATAGGATAATGTTCAGTGAACTGGACAGAAATACCTACCTCACACTGAGGTAACCACTTGCCTTAAATGCAGAGGTACATGGGAATAAGGAGATGCATAAACAGGTAACTTCTTAAGTTAAAAAATGACATTTTAAAGTCCCAGCTCTTCTCAACAGGCCTGAGAAGCTTTGATAAGACCATCTTGTTCAACATGTTAAATGAGTTTTGAGCTCTAATGACCAATAGAGCAGTATTTTCAAACGACCCATTTCCTTGGTTTTTATATAGTCACCTGGACAGCTACTTCTTGGAATATCTGCCTCTCGAATCCAACATGCTTCCTTTCTTTCCAGTTGATAGATCACTTCTGGTTTGGAAACTGCAAATCCTGTTTGTTGAAAATGAAAAAGTGCTAGGCATAGTCATCTCAGAATTCAATCATAGAACAGAGATAAAACTCTCATCTCAATTCTTAATAGAAAAGGGGGAATAAGGGCAAAAATTTTATCTTATACCATCCAAGTCACTATTGATGTTGACTAATTTTGTGGTTATTTTTTTTCAACTAGGGAAGGATCAATAGCCTAGATGGAAAGAGGGGTTAGAGTTTGTTTGGTTTTGGTTTTTTTTTTTAAAGTATACATAAAACACAGCAAAAGAATTCAAAACTAGCTAAACTCTCTTTGGGGAAAAAAGTAGGCATGCGAGGAAGACCTCAAGGATAGCAAAAAGGACCAATGAAGAACATTATATTATGTGGGATGAATTACAAAGTATGACTTAGGAAAAGTAATTCATCGGACTTTTTTTAGACAATGGGAAGACTCCGTATATGATGAATTGAATATGGGATTGAACAGAAAATCTGGCATTTGAAGCAAAAGAGAGGGAAAGATACATACTCAAGGATAACAACAAATCGAGACATCAATTTTTTGGTATACTAAGCAATGACCTTTTCCCCTGGAAACAGGTAGCACAAATACTACCTCTCTGGGTTACGCAAGGCCTAGGGATATTTTCCTTTAGTAGGCCAAAGAATAACTGCTAAAATCTTGAAAGTCAACATCATATACACCAAGACTGTAAAGGGAAAGCTGTTCTTACCTAAAGAGATCAGGTTCCTATAGTTCTCCAGCATCACATCCCTGTACAACTTTTTCTGAGATGGGTTCAAGTGTATCCACTCCTCCAAGGTGAATTCCACAGCCACATCCTGGAATGCCACTAATTTCTGAAACACCAAAAATATTTTTGCTTACCCAGATATAACTTAACTGTTATGAAGTTTGAATATAAACTCTTTGTCAATAGGAATTTTTTCAGTTGCTTATCTGTTATCAAAGTACAGTGACTGGTGTATAACAAGCACTTTAGTAGAATTCCTTTCTCATCAGACTGGAAGCTCCTTGAGGGCAGCGGCCAGGTTTCCTTTTCTTTGTATCCTCACAACTTAGCAGAGTGGATGCTTATTGTTGGTAATGGATCCAATGACATCAATTTTAAATGTGTGGGGGCTTTTTTTTTTTTTTGCTTTTTTTCCTAGTGAATATGATTATGCTCAATGTTATTAGAACCATAAGAGCAAAGGTGAGCATGGGGGATTACTATCTCCTATCTGTAACATTGTCGGAAAATGTACAGCTCAAAAGGATGTGAAAGGATCATTGTTTTCCCATTCATAGATCTAGAACTGAGACTTGAGAATCCAACTTTCTCATTTTACAAATGAGGGAAATAAGGCCCAGAGAGGGAAAGTAACCTCCTGGAGGTCAAAAGGGAGTAAATTGTAGATCTGCACTTTGAACCCAGGTTTTCTCAACACCAAATCCAGAGATTTGTACCATGTATAAATGTATACCACTGTACCATGTTGCCATACCCTTTATAACCAGGACAAAGTAACAGGTGAGTTTATACACAAAAATATTCATAAGAACTTGCTCTGGGGCAGAGATGGGGAACCTATGGTTTCAAGGTCATGTGTGGCCCTTTCATTAAATCCAAACTTCACAGTAAATCCATTTAATAAAAGGATTTGTTCTGCAAAACTTGGACTCAGCCAAAAGGTCTCACCCAAGAACCTCAAAGGCCCTATAGGGTCTAGATGCCACAGGTCCCCCACCCCTGCTTTGGGAGTCAGTAATGAAGTGGAAACAATCTGAATTCCACCAACAAAGAATAACCACCAAAAAAGGACATATGGCTATAGTAGATGTAATATACAGTTTGAAATGACAAATACAAGGAATTTTAAAGTGATGAAATTTGTAATTAAGTAATGTAGTATGAAATAAGCAGAGCCAACAGAACACTTTACACAAAAGCTACAAAAAATATATTTTTAAAAAAGAAGAAGATGCTGAACCCTAAGTAATTGGGGAAAAAATGACACTGTTTCTAACAGCAGAAAAGATGGAAACCACTAGAGAAGAGAATGTCTCATGAATTATCCAGAAGAGTCACTATAAGGGGGATTTTTCTCTGTTTCTTTGCTACAAAGGAAGGTGAGGGAAAGCAAACTTTTTCCAGAAATGACTGAGGCAAATAGCAAAAAGAACGACAGAAAAAAAAATAATAAAGACCTTTCCTAATTGCTCACTAACCAACTCATTTCAAAAGGCATTCAAAAGGAATTGGGAGCCACTGGCCTAGGCTGTGCAGAATCCACTGTCTCTTTTTTGAAACTCGGCACAAGTCCCCTCTCCAGTTCTGAGGCACCAACCCCATTCTCCAAGATCTTGCAGAGATATCCAAGAATAGCTAACTAACCAAACACAGTGTACTCTTCTTTCAGAACAACTGGATTCTGTCCAGCTCCCTTTACCTTGGGTAACCACTTCTTGCTGATACCTTGGAGGCTCTCCATCCCATTTCAAAGACCTTCATTTTTCCAAGAGAAAACTAAAACCAAGCAAGAGTTTACTTGTGTAGCTTTCTTCAGGTATCCCTCCTTATCGTCATCCCTTCCACCCCTATACTTGGTCCTCAGTATTCTTTGATCTCTCGTTTGCCTCCAAACTAGTTTCCAAAAATCTTTTTTGTTGCCACTTATCACCTTAATCAGATCTTTGGGAGCGTTGTTGTCTTTCCACGGATCTTTTACACAGTGCTATTTCTTTTTTATTCATCTTCAGTTAATCAGTTATAGCCATTTTTATTATCATGATGACTTAGGCTTCAAGTCAATCAACTATTAACAATTACAGCTGAATCTCAATTATAAGCCTTCTGACACACAGTCTGGTATTCTTTTCCTTATACTTTGCTGCTTCTTAGTCTTTAATTCAATTCATGCTAATGTAGCACTTCCCCAAAAAGTAGATTTGAATCAATGGGTTTTAACTAATTAATTTATTTTTAACTTAATTAATTTAACTTAATTGTTAAATACACAATAAGACAAAGAAACATATTATAAACTTAAATACAAAAAAAGAAAAAAAGTATTGTCACGTGCAGAGCAAATGTAAGAGAGCATTCAAAATATAGAGCAATAAAGCTCCATTTCAAGAAAGCCTATGTAATCAATACTGCACATTTTGTTCAGAACTATCTTTTCATTGTGTCCTCCTAAGTTTTCTTTTGTTCTCTGCTGTACACATTTTACTTTATTCTTTTCCCTTCTTCCTCACACCCTTCCTCAATAAGCCTACAATTAAGCTCAGGGATGTGTGCATGTACACCTGCACATGTGTGCTTACATATATGTACTTATATATCTATACATGTATGTATGTATTGTGTACACACATACACATGTGTGCATGCATTTACACATCTCCATGTGCAAACATATATACCCAGCTATCTATAATCATACTCATATATACATTCATATGAATTTACTTAAGACCTTACTATCCTTATTTATCCTGTGTTTCTCTGAGGGTGGATAGTTTCTTCCTTTATAAGTTGTAGTCTTTCCATATTTTTCTAAGGCCACCAACTCATCATTTCCTACACCACAGCAAAATTCAAACCTTGTACTTTCTAGTAATTTTAAGTAAACTAAAACAATATTGAATAATATGGCTGACATGTAGTGTAGTTTTCCTATTTTTCTCTTTTCATTAAATCTGTTTTAGCTTTAACTTTGAGATCAGGATTACTTACTCTTCTTTTTCTTTCCTATTCCTAATCTTTATTTCATGTTTCTGGATCTCTTATTTCCTATCTCTCCTGACTCTTCTGCTTTACTTCTACCTGGTACCATGTCCACCTATTACTTAATATACTTGCCACCCCCTTATTCTCTGCCCCCAGCCTGAAATCCCTCCCTTATCCTTGCTCCATCCCCTTAACTTTTTCTTTCTGAATTTAGAAGTCTTTTTTTATACTTCTATACATGTGTATGCATATACACATGTATGTATGTATATGTGTGTATGTGTGCATGTAAGTGTGTGTGTGTGTGTGTGTGTGTGTGTGTGTGTGTGTGTATTGTTCCCTCTTTAACCCATTCCTGATGAGATTAGGGTTCGAGAACTACCAGCCTCCTTTCCCATCTAATTCTAGTGTCAATTCTTCTCACACCTCATTTATATAAAATAATTACTCTTTACTTTCTTAGACATGGTTTTGCTTTTTCAGTATTTTAGTATCCCATCATACTTAGCTCTACCCAAATTTTTCTTTTGAACAACCCAATTACTAATAACAAGCTTAGACATATGATTTACATTTCTTCATATAAAAAGTAAACAGTTTATCCTTATTGAGTGCCTTATAATTAGACTTTAATGTTTACTTTATATTTCCCTTGGATTTTTTATGGTAAATTTTCTATTGATTTCAGGTCTTTTTGCACCAAAATCCTGAAAGTCTAGAAATGCATTGAATATCCTTTTTTTTTTTCCATTCCAGATAATGCTTAACTTTTCTGGGTAGGATATTTTCGACCACAACCCCAATTCTTTTGCTCTGTAACATATAATGTATAATGACCTTCTGTGGTCTTTTAGTGTAGCCACTGCTAGTTCTTGTGTGATTCTAATTGTGGTTCTACCACATCTAACTTTCTTTTTTCTTGTTGCTCATAATATTTTTTTCCTTGAACTGGGGATTCTGGAATCTAGCTATGATATTCCTATGTTTTCCTCAAAGGATCTCTGTCAGGTGGTGATTGGAGGATTTTTCTATTTCTACTTATTTCTTATTCTAATACTTCAATAAATTTTTCTTTAATTATTTCTTATATAACTGTATGAAGATTTTGGCGGAGCAGCACAGCTTTTAGGTAGTCCAATTATCCTTATATTTTCTCCTCTTGATCTGAATCAAGTATTATACTCCTAGTACACAGTAGATAAAAAGGTATTACCTATCAGAGAACTAGGAAGGAGGACCACTCTCACTTAAAGGGATTCTTTTCATCATTCCTCAAGTCCCAGGAAGCAGAGCTTCGCTTAACATCTATTTTCTAGCACTCCTACTTCTCCATCCCATTGCAAAAAAATGAGGAACAAAATCCTTGTAGTGAATACACACACACACAGTCCAAATTTCTACATTGGCCATGGTCAAAATAGGTATGCCTAAATCTGTACCCTATAAGTAGATTGCATCACAGTTGGGTATTATGTCTCATCAAGAATTCTCTTGGAAAATAGTTGGTCACTGTGATCAGTTATAAATCTTTCAAATCTGTCTCTTTTCACTCCTTAATATTTTTCCTATTATTACATGGAAAAACTTTAAATATTCATTTTCAAAAATTTTGAATCCTAAATTCCCTTATAACCCTCAGGAATGGGAATGGGAATTTAAAGATCTTCCCTGCCCCTTAATAGACCTAGGGAGGAGTTTGAAGACCTCCCTTGCTTTGAAAGTAAACTCTGCCCACTAATAGGCTGAACGTAATCACATGGAGTCTGTGATGGAGGGATTTTGCTGAAGGGAAGCAGAGCTCACAGGAAGCTGGTCAGTTAGTGAGACAGTGGGGAAAAGAGGAAGCTCATTACAGAGATAGAGAGCCTTGTGAGTAAATATTGATCTTTTATTGGTTTGTGGGATGCTGTGGCTCTCAGCATTATTGTGGTTTCTAAATATCTTTGGTACTATGACGGAATCGGCTTACTGGTTTTGGGATTCGGTTTTCTGGTGTCTAAATAAATGTTTAAGGTCTATCCTCTATCTGGAGAGTTTGGTATATTTTGCAATCAAACATCATGAGATACTTATAGTCACAGTCTTTATCATGATCATGGGCACTGTAAATATTGCATTGGCACTACACCCTCCTTCCTCAATAGTTCTTTCTCCAAAAGTAGATAGCAGTTTTTTACCATGAGTCCTTTGGAATTGTAATGGATTATTATACTGCTGAGAAGAGCTGTCATTCACAGCTATTCATCATATAATATTGCTGTGATGTCCTCCTGGTTTTGCTCATTTCACTTTGCATCAGTGCATGTAAGTCTTTCCCAAAACAACAGTATTCCGTTACAATCCTCTATCACAACTTGTTCAGACATTTCACAATTGATGGGTATCTACTCAATTTCCAATTCTTTGCCACCACAAAAAGAACTGCAATAAATATTTGTGTACATATGGGTCCTTTTCATTTTTTTCTTATGAATACAGAACTAATAGTGGTACTGCTGGAACAAAGGGTATGCATAGTTTTATACCCCTTGGGGATGCTTTTAAATAAACATTCACAATGTAAATAAAGAAACCATATTATACTGAAAAGAACTACTAATGACAAACCAGTATCAGTATTAAATGTTTATGTTCCAAGTATCTTTGCATATAAATTCATAAAGTAAAAAAATGAGTATGTCATAAACATGTCAGTAACAAAAAACAACAGACATCATGTTTATTTATATCAATAGCTGGAAAAAAAGCTGTTGACAAAAAACAACAGTCATTGCTATGAAAGCACTGGAAAACAGAAGAATAAATGGAACTGTGTGGGGTCAAAACGAACCACTTCCCCAAAGAAATTAAGTCAGAAGCAGGTTTGTGATGAACAGGGACATTTAATTGGTCTTTTTTTTTCGGGGGGCGGGGGTCCTTCACCAAGAGATCGAAATGAAGGAGGCACATGGCATGGGGGGGGAGGAAGGGTTTTTTAAATCCTGGTCCAGTAGGATCGGATGGGGTTTCTCTCTCTGTTCCCATTGGATGAGGCGAGGGCTCACAATCTCAAGACTGGAATAGAGCAGAGGATGGAGGGGGAAGGGCTTGGCCAGTCCCGCCTCCTATTGGCAGTGGGGCAGAACTGGCAGGATCATTTCTCAAACCATTAGTGAGGAGGTGTGGCCAGCACTTTGGCGCCCAGGAGACCTTGAGCATGTTTTTCTAGCCATTATTCTCTCATTGGCTAAGAGATGAGTTCCCATTTGGGACTACTCCTCTCCCATTTGTTGCCCCTGTTGTCACTGTCTAGTGTCAGGTGTGTTGCTCTCATTGCAACTTTCCACTCTCCCGCGTCTTGCTCCCTAGGAGACAACTGGTGGGTAGGGCAAAAAGCTAGGAAGTTCTTGGCAAAAGAGAATGGGTTTTACAGAGAGTCTTTTGTAAGGAGAGGTGGGGGCGGGGGGAGGAGGACAACAGAAAGGGGAGAGGGAGTCCCAAGTTTTATGCTTCTTCTAGAGAAGCCAGGACGCCATTTCTGGGAAGTCTTCACCAGACACATCTCACTCAGAACTAAAAAAAAAAAAAAAATAAGTAGTATCTATCAAAAATCAAGAGCAAGACCCATATGTACAAAAGTATTTACGGCAGCTCTTTTTGTGGTGGCAAAGAATTGGAAATTAAGGGGGTGATCATCAATTGGGGAATGGCTGAACAAGCTGTGGTATATGCATGTAATGGAATACTGTTGTGCTATAAGAAACGAGGAGCAGATGGACTTCATATTTCCTGGAGAGGCTTATATGAACTGATGCTGAATGAGAAGAGCAGAACCAGGAGAAATTTGTACACAACTACAGACACAACAGTATCTAACCCTAACCCTAAACTGACTAATGTCTAATGTGAAAGTATTTGCAGATCCTATACTAGATGTATGCTGCCATGGGGGGCAGGGGGGAAGGGAGGGGAGGGACGGGAGAAAATTTGAAACTCAAGGCATTGTGGAACGGAATCTTGTAAACTAAAAGTAAACAAACAAATTAATAAAGACAAAAAAAAAATCAAGAGCAAGCATTATCTCTAGTGGAAACAAACTACAAGCCTTCCCTGAAAGCCCAGGGGTGAAGGATGGCCATTATCAACACTTTTATTCAATATTGTACTAGAAACACAAACTATAGTAATAAACAAGAAAAATGAAATTCAAGGAATAAGGCAAAAAACAATACAAAACTATCATACTTTGAAGATGCTTTGATGGTATACTTAAGGGAACCTTACATAGTCAATTAAAAAGTTTGTTAAAATAATGAAGAACTTTACCAAAGTTGCATGATACAAAAGAAACCCACATAAAGCATCAGCACTTCTATATATTACCGGCAAAATCCAGAAGGAAAAGAAAGAGAAATTCCATTTAAAATAACACAGACATGAGGAGCCTACTTGCCCAGATCAACCGAAGAACTATATGAATATAATTACAACATACTTTTCACACAAATAAAGAGAGATCTAAACAATTAGAGAAATATTCATTGTTCCTGGGTAAGATGAACCAGTATAACAAAAATTACAATTCTACCTAAATTAATATACTTATTCAGTGCCTACCAATCAAATTAACAAGAAAAAATTTTATAGAAAAATAATAAACATTATCAGGATAAACAAATAGTGAAAAACATCAAGGGAATCAAACACACACACACACACACACACACACACACACACACAACCATGTAAAGGAAGGGAAACTAGCAAAAATAGATTTCAAACTACATTAAAAGGAGTAATCATCAGAACAATCTGGGAAGAGCTAAGAAATTCAATGGTTGATCAATGGAATAGATTAGGTACATAATACACAGAGGCAATGACCATAACAATGTAGTGTGTGATAAACCCAAAGATCCAGGGTTTTTGGGTAAGAACTCTCCATTTCATTAAAATTGCTAGCAAAACAGAAAAGCAATCTGGCAAAAACTAGGCATGAACCAACATCTCAAATCACATAACAAGATAAGGTCAAACAAAGTAGGTGAGCATGGGAAAACAGAAGAATTTATGGCCAAACAAGAGACAGAGAAGATCATAGGAGGTAACATGCATAATTTTAATTGCATGCCATTTAAAAGTTTTTGCCAAAACAAAACCAATGCAGCCAAAATAAGAAGAAAATCAGGAAAATGGAAAAAATTTCTACAGCAAAGTTTCTTTGGTAAGGGACTCATTTCTCAAATACTAAGAAATTGAGCTAAATATATAACTTTAACATCCATTTACCAATTGAAAAATAGGCAAAGTATATGAACAGGTAGTTTTGAGAAGTTAAAACCATCAACAGTCATATGAAAAAAATGGTCTAAATCACTAATAATTAGAGAAATGCAAACTAAAACAACTCACAGACACCACTTTACACCTATCACAATGCCTAATGTGACAGAAAATGACAATGATAAATGCTGGAAGGGATGTGGTAAAATAGGGACACTGGTGAACTGTTAAGTGGAGTTGTGAACTGTTCCAACCCTTCTTGGAATACAATTTGGAACCATGCCCAAAATGCTACTAAACTATATATACCCTTTGACCTAGCAATCCCCCTATTAGGTCTTTATTCCAAAGAGATCAAACAAAATGGGAAAGAACCTAAATGCACAAAAGCATTTAGAGCAGCTTTATTTATGGTAGCAAAGAATTAGAAACTGAGCAGATGTGAGAGAAACATTTTAAGACTGCAGGGGATGGGGCAGCTAGGTGGCACAGTAAGAGCACTGGCTCCCGACTCAGGATCAGTTCTGGCCTCAGAAAATTAGCACCCACACATAAAAATGACTAGCCATGTAACCCTGAGCAAGTTACTTAACCCCAATTGCTTTAAAAAAAAAAAAAAGACTGCACTGGAACACTTCTAGGACCATAGCTAACTCCAGGACTTCACCTTCTTCTGGAAATAGTGAATGAAATTTGAGGGACTTGAGGAATTAGGATAGCACATAGTTTATTGTGGGAATTAAATGAACCACATTGACTCAGGACATAGCTAAATTTCTATTCAATTTTTGGTTTCTCTATTCCAGCTGCTGTCTTGTGAGAAAACTTCATCAGTGGCAATTAAAAAACCTTATGGCATTATTCGACCCTAGCCTTTCATGGCTGGGAATCTTGACAACTTCTCCCTGCTGGTGAGAGCCCCTTAAGTGAGGACTTACCTTACCCTAATCAGAATCCCAGTAACATCCAAAGAGTGATGTAAGGTATTTCTCACAGTTGTACTTCTAAGCAATTCATATGTCTGTAATGGGAATGGGAATTTGAAGATCTTCCCTGCCTTTAATAGACCTAGAACAGAATCTGAAGACCTCCCCTGCTTTGAAAGTAAACTCTGCCCCCAACAGGCAGGAGTAATTTGCTGAAGGGTGAAGCAGAGCCCAGAGGAACCTGGGAGTCAGAGCCAGAGACATGATAGGAGAGAGAGATGCTCAGGCAGAGACAGAGAGCTTTGTAAGTAAATATTGATCTTGTATTGGTTTGTGAGAAGGTTGAAGGATGATGGCATTGCTCTCAGTGTTACTATGACTTCTTAATATCTTTGGTACTATGATGGAATTGGCTTACTGATTTTGGGATTCAGTTTTCTGGGTTCTAAATAAATGCTTTTAATCTGTCCTCCTCCTGGAGAATTTGTTATATTTTGCGATCAAATGTCATACAATTTTTATTGTCAGTCTTTATTGTGATCATGGACACTGTAAATGTTGCATTGGCACTACAATGTCTTATCTGAAAACTGGGCCGATACTGATTGCATGTTCCTTTAATTGTTTACAAATACCTGGGGGGAGGGGGGGGGATTGGATACCTCTTTTTCTGATTCCAGGACATTGCACCTGTTCATCTTCCCTTCCAAATTTAAAAAGTTCCTAATCTTTCATCCAATTATTAGATTCCCTCATAGTATAATTTTCTTTTTAATTAACTGGCCTTATTTGATAAATTATCTTTATGAGTCTCTTTCCCTCTGTATTTGGGATAAAAGCCTAAAGTGAGGAGGTCTGGTCGTGATTTCTTGAAAAACTGACATCCACTGCTTAATAAATTGCTATGCTCAGAAGATCAAACCATTTTTCTTGGTTATTTCATATTTTGCCCATCACAGATGCCCATCAAGTGGGGAATGGCTTAATAAGGTGTTGAATGATTATGAGGGAATACTACTATTTACTAAGAAATGCTAAGAGTGAGGTAGGTTCAAAAAAACCTGAGAAGACTTCTATGAACTGAGGTAAAGTGAAGTGAGGACAATCATAACATGGTGGCCAGTAATGTCAATATTATAACAAAGATTAAGTGTGAAAAACTTGCCTACTTTGATCAATACATAAACATATTCCAATGCATAAAAATTCCAAAAGATTCAAGATGAAAAACGAAGATAAATTGTGAACTCTAAAGACAGATATTTTCTTTTTCATTTTTTAAAATTCTAATGCTGTTTTAATAATTTTTGCAATGTGGGCAATATAGAAATGTTTTTGATGTCTTCACAGACATAATGTGTTATCTTGTTGCTCACCTTATGAATGGGTGGGGAAGAACCTAGAGGAAGGGAAAGAATATAGATTCCAAAATTTTAAAATGAATGTTAATTTTAGGGTAGGTGGTACTGGATAAACTGATGATCTCACTAGTATCTTTTAGCTCAAATTATTGGATTCTCTAATGGTCACAATTTCTAGAGTTATATATAGCACATGAGAAAAACTTATCCTTCCATTTCTATCCTGGGAAAGTCTTCCAGGGAAGACGCCAGCCTCACTCACCTCTTGGAGCCCAGCTTTCAGCACAAGAGCCATCTCCTCCTCCTTCAGAGGCAGAGCTGCAGAAGGAAATGAGGGGCATGAGGAAGGCCCACCCACAAACGCCAGCTGGAGTATGCCCTGGGGGGGTGGGGACACACACTTCTGCCCTGGGCCCCCCTCCCATCCCAGCCTGGAATCTGCCCTGCGGGGGTAACCAGAATAACACTGAGGGCCTGGGGACTACCCTGCTCTGGCACAGGGACCCGTACTTCTTCCCTGCCATCCTCCTGCCCCCGCCGCCCCACGCGATATGCCCTACTGGGGACCAGGAACTGGACTTCTACCCTACGGGAGAGGGTAAAGGAGGGAGACATCGTGCTGGGAGTGGGGGGAGGAAATAGTCATTTCTTTCCTGGGGGGAGGTTGCAGAAGCAAACCCTCATTTCTCTCCTGGGGGGCAGAAGGAAACCCTCATCTCTCTCCTGGGAGGCAGAAACAAACCCACATTTCTCGCCTGGGGGGCAAAAGGGAACCCTCATTTTTCTAGTGGGGGGCAGAAGGAAATCCTCATTTCTTTCCTGGGGGTGACCCCCGCGGTCTTTGGGTCAATCTCTCTTTAGAAACAAAAAACACCACAGCGGGGGACCCTCTCTCCAGGCCAGGGCACGTACCCCCAGAAGCAGCGGGGGGGGGGAAGAACTGAAACCTGGGCGGTCTGGGAGGTCAGACCCTGTACCCAGCTGGCCCAGGCAAAGAGGGCAGGCCCTGCAGGCAGGAAGGCTCCTCCTCAGCAGATAGAATCCCCATACTCCTTAGCGCTAGCGGGGTGACCCTGGCCAAGTCCCTTCACCCTGCGAGCCTCAGTCTTCCCGGCAGTAAAAATGGCCCGCAGCACAGGACTGACCACTCCACCAATAGAATATCCACCAATAGACCATCTCCACCAATAGAATCCTCTATGGGTCACCAGAACAGGGAAGAACTCAACGACCCCTCCCACTGCCCTGTCAGCCCAGACCACACCACCTACAACACCCAGCCCTTGGCCTTCCAGAAGTCCCGTTAGGGCCCCCCAACCCAGTGTACTCTCCACCCACATTCCAGGGCTCCAGTCCCGCCTCAACCCCGCGTCCCCTATCCGGCTGGACCCAGCCCCCCGCTTTCCAGGGGCCGCTCACCGGGTTTCAACCCGGAAAAGGGAAGGAAGTTGACAACCATAACCAAGAAGGAGGGGTAAAGGGCGGAACGGACGTGACGTCAAAGGGAACGACCACCTCAAACTAGAAGTTGGAAAATTCAATTCAGGTGCGCGAGGCCTTCTGGGGATCGTAGTCTGGAGGCCGCTACGGCTTCTACGCATGCCCAGGGACCCACTCCACCTTACCCCCCCCCACCCCCCCCGCCATCAATACCACCATGCTACATTTCCCTCTTGGGGGTGCCCCCCCTGGCCAGGGAAGTCCATCAAACACCAGGCAGGAGCAGGAATGCCCGGTGTGCTGCAGAAGCCGGCCTGCCGAGTGTCGGGGGACACAGGAGACGACGCAGAGGCCCATGCAGAGGCTTCTGTCGCCCGGGAAAGGCCAGTGCTCTTTGTCCAAAGAGGCTGCAGGAGCCCCTGACTCCTCCTCCTTGACCTAACGAGCTGCCCCTGCCAGAGGCACCCGGGACCACCTTAGCAGCTCCATGGAGGGCGGAACGCAGAAGGACCCACAAGACCTGTCCCGGGAGACCGCAGGCGGGGGCCCCGGGGCCCTGGCCTTGGCCAGCGCGGGGCTCTTGAGGAAGAGAGAAGCCCCAGACCTAGACGCTCACTGAAGAGGCCAGACGGTGGCCATGGCTCCAGACACGGCCCGCGCGTGGGAGGAGGCCGGCCCAGGCTCAGCAGGAAGGTCCTCCCCTGGAAGTTGGTCCCCGACCACCTGCAGGCTCCCTCAGTGGACTTTGAAGGACGCCCAGCCAAACGGGGTCTTTGCAGGGGAAATCCCGGAGCTGTCAGACAGACTCACAGGCCACCTGGTCACCGGCCCTTGGTTTCTACTCGGCCCTGAGGGGTGTGGAGAGGTCCGCCGTCCTGTCTCTTGATTTCCCCTGGACTTGCAGCCTGGGCCCAGAAAGGAAGAGTAAATGCCCCAAGGACACCTTTACCAGCCCCAGCAGGAGACTAAGGGCATCCCAGGGCACCCTCCAGACGTTGCCCCCTCATTAGGACCACCGCAGCACCAGACCTCAGCAGTCTGACGCGACTAGGCTAGGTGCTTGTCACTCCTCTGGTAGCTGCTGGGACAGAAATGCAAAGCTGCCCCTCATCTCAACTGCATTTGAACTGTTGTTTGGAGTACCTGGCGATTTCCAGAAACCACTTTGCAACTATCAAGTGAAAACAAATCCCTCTCATCTCTAAAGTACTTAAGCACATAAGTCCTCCCTTTCTGTTTCTCAGGGTGGGGAAGCAGGAGAACCCTTAAATAGGAAGATCCTGGCCAAGTCCAGGATTAGGTGTCAGATTTTCCCCTTTCTCCTTCCCCAGAGAGGCCCCATCACTGACAGCAAACACTTGCTTAGAATGTCACAGAGTTGGCTGGGTTATTATTATTATTTTTTTTTTTGGCAGCCAAAATCCATCATAAAGGTGCAGACTGCAAATGAACACAATGTAAAAAGTAATGTAAGTTTACCATGCTAGATAAAGGAAGGGAGAAGGAAATGAGGTGAAAATGAATTCACTCAGCTCCCAAAAGCAGCAGAACATCAACATCCAGTCCTGAGAGATGATGGTTTAAGAAGGTCAATAACTTACACAGGGCTCCAACTACTCTATTCAGTTTGGGGTAGAAATGGCCTTCATTTGCTATCTGTTCTCCAAACAGCTCTCAAATTCCTACTCCCTCTACCCACTGCAGCTTCCAACTCCCACCATCCAATAGCCTGTCCTTTTATCTGAGAAATCTTTACTTGCTAACAATCTGATTAAAAAGTGAATACACATTCTCCATTCCCTGCCAACCACCACTTGGTGGGGGGAAATAATTTAAAACAAATTCATGAAACGATAAATGTTTGCTCATATTCGAGAGTAGAACTTTGCACAGGTGACATATTCAATGATGGCTACTGAGAGCCAATTCATTTTCTCCCTGATCACTGCAGGGATGCTTGCTGCTGATGCTTAAGTCTTCCCACCAATTT
This sequence comes from Gymnobelideus leadbeateri, assembly GCA_011680675.1. NCBI lineage: Eukaryota > Metazoa > Chordata > Mammalia > Diprotodontia > Petauridae > Gymnobelideus > Gymnobelideus leadbeateri. Next base: position 319,562 of record WOXC01010391.1, on the reverse strand, counting down.
TAGCTCCCCCTGCACAACTCCCTCTCCTATGGGTAGAGAGGCTGTCTGGTCTGTGGTAGCAGGGGATGGGAAGGTAGTGCAAAGGGCCAAAGCATCTTCATCTCATCCACCACTGCCATTTCCTTCAATTTATTCTATTTGTAGGTGTTTTTGATGGTTCTTTTGTATGTAATGGTGGTCAACACATTCTATCTCAGGAGGTTTGGACTTGCTCTAAACCCTATGTATAGAATTTAATTTAAAATTTTACTTTCAGCAAGATATTAGGAGATATTGTGTTTCCCAGAGCTAAGGCCCAGCAAAAAAAGCTGTGCTGTGAGCTTGGCACAACAATCTTTTCTGCTCAAGCTCTGGCAAAATCTCATAATTACTAAATTACTTTGACCAGCACCAGGTGTTCTCTGAGCTCAGACTAGTACAGGACAAGCTCTGTCTTCCAGTCATAAAGCCCTGATGGTTGAAAAGCAAATCATTACTGCTGTTACCCCTCCTTAGCAGAGCTATAGCTCAATGCCTAGCAACTGGTTTAAGTATTGAGATCTTCCCCAACTCCCTTGAGTCCCCCTACTATGGATAGGGCCCCACTACATGTCTCATTCCCTTCTTGCTTGCAAGCCATTTTCCTCACTTTGACATTTAATTTTTGTTTGATTCCTGACTCTCCTGCCTTTAGCTCTGTTCTACATCCAGCCACACACAAGTTAAGAGGCCTGTTCCAAACAACTGGCACTTTTGTTTTAGCTGGTGTTTTTCCTTCTCTGTCAATGAATAAAAAAGACAAGAAAAATAAAACTTTCATATCATATAGTCCAAGAAAATGAATTTCCACATTGGTCAAACCCAGTATCTAAGTCTTGTTCTGTATTTTAAATCTATCAGCTTTACATAAAGAAATGAGAAATCTTATCTTCAGTCATATAGCATCAATAGCTGCCGTAAGTAATTCCCAGGCTTTTAAAAAATTGATGTGGAGGGGCGGCTAGGTGGCGCAGTGAGTAGAGTGCCAGCCCTGGAGTCAGAAGGACCTGAGTTCAGATCTGGCCTCAGACACTTAATGCACACACAAACAAAAACCTAGCCGTGTGATCTTGGCCAAGTTATTTAACCCCAATTGCCCTCCAAAAAGCAAAAAAAAAAAAAAAATTAATGTGATTCGAAATCTTCATAGTTCAGTAGCTACTCTGATGAATATGAGAAGAGGGAGTAACCAGCAACATCAGGAACACAGTTCACATTATGCTACATTCCTCAAGCACAGCCCACACCCTCCAGGCTCATCTCATGGCCAAGGGGTCATTCATTGTCTTGTGCATGCCATCTACCCAGGGATCAAAGTAAATAAGAAGGCTCTCCCAAAAACACCACCCACATTGTATTATCATCTGGTTCAACCACCATATCCTCTCCATTACCAGAAGGCCCATGGGAAGAGAACACTGATCTTTCTTCCCATAGAGGGCTCAGCAAGGGGGAGTGATATCACATTTCATGGGGGTTAAATACTCTTAGAACTTCACATAAGGAATCAGAATCATAGTCTGGACAGCTATGATCCTCCCACACTCCTTACATTCATAAACATTCTAGACAGCATGAATTCTCTGACAGACATCAGGGAAGTGTCCTCAGTCAAAATGACTCCCCACATGCATTACAAAACTCTCTTAAGATTTCTCCTGAGAAGAGATTCTTTGATGCTGAGTAAATTGTGTTTTCAGGCTGAAGATCTTCCACATTCATTACATTCATAAGGTTTCTCTCCTGTATCAATGTCCTAATATGTAGGGGCCCTTTAAGACCTTACCTGAGTTCTGTGAACTCACAGAGAACTCAGGATGGCAGTGCAACTCAGGCTGGGTCCAAGAAGCACCGGCGGCATATGTTCTGCCCCATGAACCAAGTCCTGTTACACAGGTCCAAGGATTGTGGGGTATTGAAAATACACCACTAACAGGAGAACACTCCCCTCCTGTGAGGAGCCTGTTCCTGAGGCATCTGAAAGGGCAGAGTAGGGAAAGGTGATAAGGAGCAGGCAAGGGGAGAGTGGAAAGTCTAGGGGAACGTGAGGCTAGGCTAATGGAGAGGATGTGAACCAGGAGGGAGAAGAATAAAGATGGCAGTGCACTTCCAACTCTGGGGTCTGTCTCCTTTATCCAATCCTGAGACGTCTGAAGGGTGACAGGAGGTGACCAGAGAGGTACTGGTTGTGGAGACGACCAGAAAGGTATCTATAAGCGCTAGCCTGGTATGGTGGGACCATACACTGATATATGAGTATGTTCTAATAAGTTCTATGTTCTTTGTTCTAATGAGTATGTTGAAAAAGAGAAGAAAGGAATGCCCACACACAGTATATTCTTAAGTTTCTCGAAGGAAGGAATTCTCTGATGCCCCATAAGTTCTGACTAGTACTGGAAGGTCTTTCCAAACACTTTAAATTCATAAGATGTTCCTATTACCTTTTTTTTTTTAATGTACACCAAATTTTGTTTTATTCCTGAAGGCCATCCCAAATTCATTACATTCGAAAGATTTCTATCCAGTAAGAATGCTCTGTTGTACATTAAGTTATGGCTTACTTCTGAAAGGCTTTCCATATTCATAAGAACCTTCAGCAGTATTAATGCTCAGATGTTAAATAAAATCCAAGTTGAGATGGCCTTTTCCCATTTATGTTTATAAGGAATCTTTCAAGTATGAAGTATCTAAGAAATAAAACTGTATATTTTTTTTTTTTTTGGAAGGCAATTGGGGTTAAGTAACTTGCCCAAGGTCACATGGCTAGGTTTTTGTTTGTGTGTGTTGTGTCTGAGACCGGATCCGAACTCAGGTCCTTCTGACTCTAGGGCCAATGCTCTACTCACTGCGCCACCTAGCCGCCCCAAAACTGTATATTCTACATAAAGGCCCTCCCACATACACTACAATCATAAGGTTTCTCTCCAATATGAATTCTCTGATGTACACTGAGTTCTGAGTTGTAGATGAAAGCCTTTCCATGCTCCCTATATGTATTTAAAAAAACCTTTCCAGTATGAATATAAGCTGTATGATAAGTTGTGTCTTGGTTCTGAAGACCTTTGCACATATATAAGATGCCTCACCAGTATGGAAGAACTTCTATTAAATAAGATCTTGGTTGTGATGGATGGTTCCCCCCCCCCTTCTTTACATTCATGAGGAATCTCCAAATTATCAGTTTTCTGAGCAACATAAAATCATGTGCTCTGCCTAAAGGCTTTCCCAAATTCATCATATTAGTGAGGTTTCTCTCTAATGTGAGTGCTCTGATGAAAAGTAAGTTGTATCTTACTCCTGAATGTCTTCCCACATTCGCTACATTCAAAAGGTTTCTTTCTAGTATGAATTTTCTGATGCCCAGTAAGATATGACTTGCTTCTGAAGGCCTTCCCACATTCACTACATTCATAAGGTTTCTCTCCAGTATGAATTCTCTGATGTACAGTAAGTTGTTGCTTACTCTTGAAGTCTTTCCGACATACACTACATTCATAAGGTTTTTTCCCAGTATGAATGATCTGATGCAGAGCAAGGCTTTCCTTCCACTTGAAGGCCTTCATACATTCACTACATTCATAAGGTTTCTCTCCAGTATGAATTCTCTGATGCACAGTGAGTATGCTCTTAGTCATGAAGGCCTTTCCACATTCACTACATTCAAAAAGATTCTTTCCAGTATGAATGCTCTGGTGCCCAATAAGACATGACTTACTTCTGAAGGCCTTCCCACATTCACTACATTCATGAGGTTTCTCTCCAGTATGAATTCTCTGATGTCCAGTAAGACATGGCTTACTTCTGAAGGCCTTTCCACATTCACTACATTTATAAGGTTTCTCTCCAGTATGAATTCTCTGATGCCCAGTCAGACATGGCTTACTTCTGAAAGCCTTCCCACATTCACTACATTCATAAGGTTTCTCTCCAGTATGAATTCTTTGATGAACAGTAAGCTGTTGCTTACTCCTGAAGTCCTTCCTACATACACTACATTCATAAGGATTTTTTCCAGTATGAATGATTTGATGCAGAGCAAGGCTTTCCTTCCTATTGAAGGCCTTCATACATTCACTACATTCAAAAGGTTTCTCTCCAGTATGAATTCTCTGATGTACAGTAAGTATTCTCTTAGTCATGAAGGCCTTTCCACATTCCCTACATTCATAAAGTTTCTCTCTAGTATGATTTTTCTGATGCAAAGTCAGCTGATCCTTACACCTAAAGGCCATCTTGCATTCACTACATTCATATGGTTTCTCTCCAGTATGAATTCTCTGATGCATATCAAGATTCCTCTTTCTCCTGAAAGTCTTCCCACATACACTACATTTATGAGGTTTCTCTCCAGTATGAACTCTCTGATGTAGAATAAGATCTGAGTTGGAGATGAAAGCTTTCCCACATTCTTTACATTCATAAGGTTTCTCTCCAGTATGAATTCTTTGATGCAATGTAAGTTTTGACTTCATTCTGAAGGCCTTCCCACACACATTACATTCATAAGGTTTCTCTCCAGTATGGATTCTCTGGTGTAGAATAAGATCTGTGTTCTGGATGAAAGCTTTCCCACACTCCTTACATTCATAAGGTTTCTCTCCAGTATGAATTCTCTGATGCAAAGTAAGTTTTGACTTTTTCCCAAAAGCCTTCCCACATATACTGCATTCATAAGGTCTCTCTCCAGTATGAATTCCCTGATGCACAGTAAGAAGTTGCTTCCCCCTGAAGGCCTTCCCACAAATATTACACTCATAAGGTTTCTCTCCTGTATGAATATTCTGATGCCAAGTAAGTTTTGACTTCATCCTGAAGGCCTTCCCACATACACTACACTCATAGGGTTTTTCTCCAGTATGAATTCTCTGATGATGACAAAGTTCTGAGTTGTAGATGAAGGCCTTCCCACACTCCTTACATTCATAAAGGTTCTCTCCTGTATGAATTCTCTGATGCAAAGTAAGTTTTGATTTCATCCTGAAGGCCTTCCCACATACACTACACTCATAAGGTTTCTCTCCAGTATGAATTCTCTGATGTTGACAAAGTTCTAAGTTATAGATGAAGGCCTTCCCACATTCCTTACATTCATAAAGTTTCTCTCCTGTATGAAATCTCTGATGCACAGTAAGAGGTTGCTTCCCCCTGAAGGCCTTCCCACAAACATTACATTCATAAGGTTTCTCTTTTGTATGAATATTCTGATGCCAATTAAGTTTTGACTTCATCCTGAAGGCCTTCCCACATACACTACATGCATAAGGTTTCTCTCCAGAATGAATTCTCTGATGGAGAATAATTTCTGAATGGTAGACGAAAGCCTTCCCACACTCCTTGCACTCATAACATCTCTCTCCAGTATGAATTCTCTGATGCACAGCAAGTTGTTTCTTACTACAGAAGACCTTCCCACACTCACTACATTCATAAGATTTCTCTCCAGTAAATTCTTTGGTCCCTGAAAGGAAGAATAAAGACTTAAATAACCCTGTTTTTCTTCCATTTCCCAAGGCTCCACCTACTTACTCAAAGGGTTTTGTATCTGTGATCCTTCCCATTTGAGAAGACTTGTCTCACAACTCTTTCACTAAGGATCCCACTTTATTTTATATGAAGATATGATTACTCAAAATTAACATATAAATTAATGAAATTAACTAGAAAAATGAAATAACTTATTGTAAATGGTTGATATTTCTGTGGAATAAGGAAATGAAAGAGTATCTTTAAAAACTACATATCTGAGAGTTTGCAAAACTATCCTTAAAGCAGCTCAGTGGCACAATGGATACAGTGTTGGGACTAAAGATTAATCTTTCTGAGATCATATCAGGACTCAGACACTACCTCTATGACTAAGGCAGGTCATTTAATCATGCTTAACTCTTAAAATATCTTAGAGAAGGAAAAGGCAAAGCACTCCATTATCATGGGACAAGAATACCCCAAATTGGGTCACAAAGAGTTGGACAAAACCAAAAAATGACTGAACAACAAAATAATGTAGCCTTGACATTAAGTGAAAATAGGAAAAGACCAAACTAAAGAGAAAATAAAAGTAGAACTGATGAGCTTAGCATGAGAAGATATAGAATGAACTATGGTAAGAAAACACATAAGAAAAAATGGCTTACATTCATGGAGAACTGTGGCACTAAATGTCTGTTAAAAATCTAACATATCAGGGTGGCTTGGTGGCGCAGTGAATAGAGCACCACCCCTGGAGTCCTGAGGACCTGAGTTCAAATGTTACCTCAGACATGTAACACAAAAACTATCCATGTGAACTTGGGCAAGTCACTTAACACCAAATGCCCTCCAAAAAGCCCCCTCCCCCCAAAAAATCCAACATATCTATTTAGTAAGGAATTAATTAAATTTGTAAAGAGTAGAATCCAATTTTAAAAAGGTAAATGATCAAGATATTACAGGTATTATATTCAGAAGGAAATTGTTAATAACTATGGAAAACAATAGTGAAGCTCTAGTAATCAAAGAAGCAGCCTCAAAACCATTTGGATGTATCATCAAATACTCATTACATTGGAAAAATTATTTAAAATAACAAATTTTGAAAGTTATGCTAAAATAGGTATTTGCTAAGCTGCTGAAGCCTTTTCCTGAAAAGCTACTTAAGCTTTAGATAAAACGTTAAGTGTTGACCTAATGGTCCCACTACCAAGTCTACATGCTGAAAATGTTACTGAAAGCAAACAATGACATTTCTCAAAAATATTTACCATAGCTTTTTGTGAATTAGCAAAATACTCAAAATCTATAGGTTCAATGGTGGTGTTATGGCTAAACGAATGCTGTCATTTGAATATATTATTGTGCCTTGATACACATGAATTCAAAGGAGAAAGAAAAAACAGGATGACATATAATATGACAGACTGACAGAAGGGGAATTAGGTGAGGATTAAAGTATTTTATAAAGTTATAGAAACAAAGAAACATATGCATCAAGCAAAAGAGAAGAAAGCATCAGAAGAGAACACAAAGCCAAAAAGTCATGTTAATAGTTTAAGTGATATGCTTCTTTTAAAAGACAGAATGAATTAAGATCAGAGAGGCTGGAAAATGCCTACTTAATATAGGACAATCTTCAATGAACAAGACAGAAATACCTACCTCACACTGAGGCAACCACTTGCTTTGAAAGAGCAGGCACATGTAGGTAAAGAGATGCATAAAAAAAGTAATTTCTTGAGTTAAAAAATCATATTTTAAAATCTCAGCTCTTCTCAACAGTCCTGAGAAGCTTGGATAAGACCACCTTGCTCAACATCTTAAATGAGCTTTGAGCTACAATAACCAACAGAGCAGTATTTTCCAATGACCCCTCTCCTTGGTTTTTATGTACTCACCTGGACAGCTGCTTTCTAGAATATCTGCCTCCGGCGTCCAACATGCTCCCTTTCTTTCCAACTGGTAGATCATATTTGGTTTGGAAACTGTAAATCCTGTTTATTTAAAAAATCAGTGCTAAGTACAGTTAACTCAGAATTCAATGATAGAAGACAGAGATGAAATAGTCCTATAAATTCACTGTACAGAAGTGGGGGAATAAGGTGACAGTATCTTCTACCATAGAAGACACTGTCTTTGTTGGCTGATTTTGTCTGTGATGATTTTTTTCAACCAGGTCATGCTCAATGGCCAAGCCAGAAGGAGAGGTAGGGTGTATATGTGTTGTGGTTTTTTTTAATGTAATGGGGAGAGAAGGAAAACTTACCTTTTTTTTTTTTTTTAAAGCATTCAGAAATCTTAATGAAAGAATTCAAAACTAGTTCAAACTCTCTTTGGAAAAAAAGTAGACATGCTAAGAAGACCACAAGAATATTACAAGAAACCAAGAAAGAATATTCTATTATGTGGGAATAGGCTACAAAGTAGAACTAAGAAGAAATAGTTCATTTGACTCTGCCTAGAAAAAGGGAACACTTCCTTTTGATGCAACCTACACTGGGATTAAAAAGAAAATCTTGGATCTCAAGCAAATGAGAGGGGAAGATACATTCTCAAGAAAAAGAAATCAAGAGATCTATTTCCAGGAAGAGTAAGCTAAAGACTTTTATCTTGGAAACAGGTAGCATAAGTACTGTGTCTCTGGGCTACACAAGGACTAGAAGTATCTTCTTTTTGTAGGCCAAAGCATAACTGTCAAAATCTTGAAAGTCAACATCATATATACCAAAACTGCAAAGGGTAATCAGTTCTTACCCAAAGAGACCAGGTTCCTATAGTTCTCCAGCATAACATCCCTGTATAACTTCTTCTGAGATGGGTTCAAGTATATCCATTCTTCCAAGGTGAATTTCACAACGACATCCTGGAATGTCACTAATTCCTGAAACACCAAAAATATTTCTACTTACCAAAATATAACCATAATTGCTATGAAGTTTCAATATAAATTCCTTGTCAATAGGAATTTTTTTAGTTATCTGTTATTAAAACACAGTGACTAGTGCATAACAGGCACTTTAGTAGAACTGCTCTCTCATTAGACTGTAAGCTCCTTGAGGGCAGTGGCCAGGTTTCATTTTCATTATATTCGAAGAACTTAGCTCATAGTGGATGCTTATTGTTGGTAATGAACCCAATGACTTCAATTTTAAATGTGTGGGGTTTTTTGCATGTTTTGCCTTTTTCTTAGTGAATGTGATTGTGTTCAATGTTCCTGGAATCATAACAGTAGAGATGAGCATGAGGGACTATCACACCCTATCTGCAACACTGTGATAAAATGTTTTACAGCTGAAAAACATGGTATGATGTTAAGGGAATTTAAAGACCTTCCCTGACCCTTAATAGCACCATGTGACCTACTCTGAACTCTGGCCCAGTTCACAGCTGAGTCACATGGAACCTATCCTAGCAGGAGTAGGCCCAACTGGTGGAACAGGTAGGGGTGGTGCAGGAAGTATAGGTGAGGGTGAGGTAAAACTGAGAGAGAGAAGGCAGAGTAGCTAGCATGAGTGAGAGGGGCATTTTGCCTAAGGGAACTACTTTGTGGTAATGGGTATGAATTTCTTTGTTACTATGGTGAAATTGGCTTCCTCCTGTTTGAATAAATATCTTGACTTTGTCCTCAAGGAAGAGAGTCTATTATATTTTGCCACTCAAACCTGTAAATACACCTGCATATTCATAGCAACTGCTGTGGGTATTGCATTGGCAACATAAATGGCAAAAGGATAATTGTTTTCCAATTCACATATTTAGAACTGAAAGAGACTTGAGAGTCCAACTTTCTCATTTTACAAATGAGAGAAGTGAGACCCAGAGAGGGAAAGTAACCTGCTGAAGGGAAAAAGGGAACAAATTACAGATCTGCACTTTGAACCCAGGTTTTCTCAACTCCAAATCCAGAGAAATTTTCACTGTACCATGCTGCCACACCCTTTCTCCATAACCAGAACAAGGCCATAGATGAGTTTATAAACAAACATATTCATAAGTCTACACTTGGGGACAGCAAAGAACTGGAAACTTATCTGAATTTTTACCCATAAAGGATGACCTAAAAAATGGCATATGGATACAATAGATTTATTGTACAGGTTGAAATGACAATTATGAGGAATTCTGAATACTAACAGAAATGTGAGTTAACAGACACAGTGTAAAATAAGCAGAGACTACAAAACATTTTACACCAAAAATGCAAAAAGAAATCTTCAAAAAGAAAAAGATGCTGAACTCTGAGTAAGTGAAGAAAATGTTACTGTTTTAACAGCAGAGAACATGGAGACCACTAGAGAGGAGAATATTTTATGAATTATCCAAAAGAGTCACTACAAGGGGGATTTTTTCTGTAACTATGTTTCTTTGCTATACAGGAAGGTGAGGGAGAAAAAATCTTTTCCAGAAATAACTAAGCAGCAAAAAGCACCATAGAAAAAAAAATTAAAACAGCCTTTTCTAATTGCTCCCTAACCAATTCATTTCAAAAGGCATTCTAGGAATGTGCCAGAATTGGGAGTCACTAGCCCAGGTTGTGCAGAATCCACTGTCTTTTCTGAAACTTGGCACAAGTCCCCTCTCCAGTTCTGTACCAAGGTCTCGCAGGGATATGCAAGAATGAGTAAGCAGTCAAAAACACTGTACTCTTCTTTCAGAAAACTAGATCCTACCTACCTTTACCTTGAGTAACCACTTTTTTTTTTGTTTTTTGTTTTTGGAGGGGAAAATGCAAGATAATTGGGGTTAAGTCTAAGGTCACATGGCTTGTATGTATTGTTCCTAAGAGCACATTTTAACTCAGGTCATCCTGACTCCAGAGCTGGTGCTCTATTCACTGCACCACCTAGCCACCCCAGGTAATCACTTTTTCTTTGCTTTTTTTGGAGTGGGAAAGGCAGGGCAATTGGGAGTAACTGACTTCAAGGTCACACAGCTAGTTTGTGTGAAGTGTCTGAGGCCAGATTTTAATTCAGGTCATCCTGACTCCAGAACTGGTGCTCTATTCACTGCACCAGGTATCCACTTCTTGCTGACAACTTGAGGGCTCTCCATCCCACTTCAAAATGTTCATTTTTCCAAGAGAAAACTAAAGCCAAGCAAGAGTTTAGGTTAGCTTTCTCTCAGGCATCCCTCCTTATCATCATCCAATCCACCCCTAAACTTGGTCCTCACTTGATCTCATTTACCTCCAAACTTGTTTTTAACAATTTTTATTGTAACATTTATCACCAGAATCAGATTTCTGGGAGCGTTGTTGTTGTTCCACTGACTTGGTACACTGTACTATTCCTTTTTTATTCCTCTTCAGTTAATGATATTTAAACCCTTTTTTTCTTTTTTCTTTTGGAGGGCAATGGGGGTTAAGTAACTTGCCCAAGGTCACAAGGCTAGGTTTTTGTTTGTGTGTGTTAAGTGTCTGAGGCCGGATCCGAACTCAGGTCCTTCTGACTCCAGGGCCAGCGCTCTACTCAGCGCCATCTAGCCACCCCAACCCTGGAATCATTATGAACGTCACTACAAAACTCTTGACACAAATAAAGACAGATCTAAGTAATCAGAAAAATCTTAACTGCTCCCAGGTAATTGAGCCAATATAATAAAAATAATAATTCTACCTAAATTATTATTTATTCTATGCCATACCAATAAATTGACAAAAGGATTTTTTTAATAGAGATAGAAAGACAAAACAGACAATAAAGACAAAAAAGCCAAGAACATTAAGGGAATCAAACAAAAAAATATGTGAAGGGAGGGAACCCAGCACAAAAGATTTCAAAGTATGTTTAAAGGAGTAATCATCAAAACAATAGGGGAAGAGCTGAGAAATTCAAAGGTTGATCAATGGAATAGAACAGAAAAACTCTATACTGAAGTAAAATCCATAATAATCTAGATTTTGACAAACCCAAAGATCCAAGATTTTTAGGTAAGAACACCCCATTTCAAAAAAATTGCTGGCAAAACTGCAAAACAAGCAGCTGGGGGCCCAGTAAATAGAGGACCAGCCATGGAAAAAGGAGGACCTGAGTTCAAATCCAGCCTCAGACACTTAACACTTAATAGCTACGTGACCTTGGTCAACTCACATAACCCCAATTTCCTGACTTCCCTTCTCCAAAAACGAAAAGGTGATACAACAAAAACAACAAAGACTGCCAAGTAGTTAGGCAACAACCAGGCATGGACTAACATCTTAAGTCATATACTGGAATAGGAATGGGAATTTGAAAATCTTCCCTGCCCCTTAATAAGCCTAAGGGAATTTGAAATCCTTCCCGGGTTTGAAAATATACTCTGCTGGGGCTGCTAGGTGAAGTGAGTAAGAGCACAGGCCCGGAATTGGGAAGACCTGGAATCAGTTCTGGCCTCACTTACTTAGCACCCACACATAAATAACTAGCCATGGAACCTTGAGCAAGTTACTTAACCCCAATTGCTTAAAAAAAAAAGAAAGAAAGAAAGAAAGAAAGAAAGAAAGAAAGAAAGAAAGAAAGAAACCCTTTCCCAGTATTTTTTATTCCTATGGGGCTTACCCCAGAGTATTAAAAGTAGCTTTGTAAAAAAAAAAAAAAACAAAAAAAACAAAAAAACAACTCTGCTCCCTTATAGGCTGAATGTAATCACATGGAGCCTGTGGTGGGAAGAGTTTGCTGAAGGGCCAAGCACAGCCCACAGGAAGCTGGGAGTTGGAGCAGCTACACACAGCTGACAGGAGAGGACACATCCAAGGGAGACAGCCTTGTGAGTAAAAGTTGGTGTTTTCCACCTGCTACGACAGTCAGGCTTGTGTTGCTTTATGGGAAAGCTAAAGGATGCTGTGGCTCTCTGAGCTATTGTGGCTTATTAACTTCTTTGCTACTATGATGGAAATGGGTAACTGGTTTTGGGATTCCATTTTCTAGTGTCTGAATAAATGTTTTGCTTCTGTCTTCTATGTGGAAAGTCTGTTACATTTTGCAAGCAGGCATTATGGAGGTATATCTATTTATAGTGACCGCTGGTGTTGTGAATATTGCACTGGTGCTACACGTACCAAATAAGGTCAAAATTGAGTACATGATTGAGACATAAATGGTGGTATCATAAGGAAGGCAAGCATGGGAAAAGGTACCTGTTAGATCTCTGGAATAAAGAAGAATTTATGACCAACTAAGAAATAAAGAAGACCACAGGTAGCAACATGCATAATTTTTGATTATATGCTATTCATAATTTTTGCCAAAACAAAACCAATGCAGCCAAAATAAGAAAGCAAACAGAAAAATGGAGTTTCCACACCAAAGTTTCTCTAAGGACTCATTTCTCAAATATATAAGAAACTGAATGAAATACAAAAATTTAAGATCCATTTACCAATTGAAAATAGACAAAGGATATAAAGAGTCAGTTTTCAGAAGCTGAAGCCATCAACAGTCATATGAAAAAAGAGTCTAAATAAGTATAGAAATGCAAGTTAAAACAACTCAAGAGATACCACTTCACAGCCATCAGATTCCTTAATATAAGAGAAAAGGGAAATGATAAATACTAGAAGGAATGGAAAAAAGGCACACTAGTGCATTATCAGTAGACTTGTGAACTTTTCCAATTCTATATATTTCTTCTAGGGATACAATTTGGAACCATGCCCAAGAGGGTACTACACTATATATGCCCTTTGACCTAGCAATCCCTGTAATAGGTCTATATCCCAAATAGACTGAAGAAAAAGGGAAAGCACCAAATGCACAAAACTATTTAGAGCAGCTTTATTTATGGTGGCAAAAAATTAGAAACTGAGTAGATGTGAGGGAATGATTTTAAGACTGCAAGGGAGAACTCCTGGGACTTTGGGTAATTCCAGGAACTCATCCTCTTCTGAAATAGTGAATGTAACTTGACGGAATCAAGGGAATTAGAACAGCACATGTATAGGAATTAAGTGAACCAAACTGACTCCACATGGGCTCAATTCTGGAACTAGCTAAATTTCTATTCAGTTTTCGTTTCTCTAGTCCAGTTGCTGTCTTTTAAGAACAACTTTATTCACTTGTGGCAACTGGAAAACCTTACTGCATCTTTTGACTCTACACCTTTCTGGCTGAGAAATTAGACAAGCTCTCTCTGCTGATTAGAGCCCCTTAACCAAGGACTTATATTAGGCTGATCAGAATCCCAGTCAGATCCAAAGAGTGATGTAAGGAGTTTCTCATAGTTGTACTTCTCAGGCACTTTATATGTCTTATCTGAAAACTGGTCCCATGCTGATCAATCAGTTTTTGTTTGCATGTTCTTTTAATTGCTTACAAAACCTGGAGGGAATGAAACACCTGTTTTTCTGATTTCAGGGCACTATACATGTTCATCTCCCTTTCCACACTTGGAAAGTTCCTAATCTTTCATCCAATTATAAGTCAGATTACCTGGTATAATTTTCCTTTTAATTAACTGACCTTCTTTGATTATTTTTATAAGTCTATGTCCAGGTCTATACTGAAGAGGTCTGGCCTTGGTTTCTTGAAAAACTGACATGCACTGTTTAATAAATCACAATGTTCAGAAGGGCAAACCATTGGTTACCTGTTCATTTCATCTTTCACCAATCACAGATGTCTAGCAGGTGGGGAAAGGGTGAATAAGGTTTGGGATATGAGAGTGAGGAAATACTATGTACTAAGAAATGACAAAGGAAGGGGAGGAGGAGGGGAAGGGAGGTTCAGAAAAACCTGAAAAGAGTTAAGCAAAGAGAAGTGAGCAGATCATTGTGGTGGTTAATTATTCCAATACTGTAACTATGATCAACTGTGAAAGATTGCCTACTTTGTTCAATACAATGATGCATGAAAATTCCAAAGGATTCAAGATGAAAAATGATGAAGTGAATTCTAAAGGCAGATAAAGGATTTTTTATCATCTTTTTCTAATGCCTTTTTCATTTTCTTTTTTACAATGTGGGTAACACAGAAAACTTTTTAAGGTTCTCACAAGCATAATGTGTATCTTGTTGCCTGTCTTGTCAATGGCTGGGGGAGAGACAAGGGAAGAAAAAGAATCTGGACTCCAAGATTTTCAAGAGAATGTTAATATTAGGATAAGTAGTATTAGATAAATAGATGATCTCTAGGGTATCTTTTAGCTCAAAATATAGGATTCTCTGATGGCGACAATTTCAAGGATCACAGCACACGAGAAAAAGTATCTCTTGGTCTTTGGCCAGAGATATTTCAGCAAAGCAGCCTGGGACACTCACCTGTCTGGGCCTGGCCTTCAGGACAGGAGCCATCCCCACTTCCTCAGGGCTCCCACCTCCAGGGACAGGGTACAGGCCAGAGAAGTCAGAACTGGGGATGAAAAGAAGATTGTGAGAAGGTGGGGTCATGCTGGGGATCTGCCCTGCTTAAAGACAACAAATCCCTACTTCTTTCCTGGGGAGGGAGCAAGAGGATCAGGGAGGGAAGAGTACTGAGCAGGGTGCTAGGAGGAAACAGTAATTTCTCTCCTGGGGGGGCAGAAGGATAACCTCATTTCTTCCCTGGAGGGGACGCCCGTGGTCTTGGGGCCAATCTCTCTTTAGAGACAAAACACCACAGCTGGGGACCCTCTCAGCAGGCGGGGCGGGGGGGGGGGTGTCTTCTCCTCCACGGGAGTCCTTCAGGAAGAGATCCGCCCCAGGACCTAGTTCCCTAAGACTCTGCTGGGGGGGGGGGGGGTGTTAAAGACTGAAACTTGGGCGGTCAAGGCCGTCAGACCTAGCACCCAGCCGGCCCAGGCACAGAAGGCAGTGCCTACAGGAAGGAAGGCTGCTTCTGCCCCGACAGAATCCCCACACTAGCTAGTGGGGTGACCCTGGCCAAGTCCCTTCACCCTGCAGGCCTCAGTCTCCTGGATGTAAAAATGGACCACAGCACAGGACAGATCACTCCAGCATCTCCGTCAAGAGAATCCCCTATGGGTCCCGGGAGGCGGGAATCATTCTGCAACCCCTCCCACGCCCCAGTCCGCGCCCAAGGCACACCGCCCTCCCGCCTCCAAGGCCCTGCCGCCCAAGTCCTCCGCCCCCAAAAGCCCCCTCAGAGCCCAGCAGACCCCTCGCATTCCCCAACCACATTCCGGGGCTCCGGCCCCGCCCCAGCCCCGCGTCCCTCCTCCGATCGGGACAGGTCGCGCTTTTGGGGGGCCCTCACCCCGTTTCGGGTCAACCAGGAAAAGGAAAAGTGGACACCCCGAAGCTAGAAGAATAGGGGACAGGTGGGGCGAACGTGACGTCAAAGGGACCTCCCACTGTCACTCCCTAGAACATGTAAAACGCACTTAAGGTGAGCTAAGCCTTCTGGGAAGCGTAGTCTGGAGGCCATGCATGCTTTGTGATCACCACCACCCCACCTCCACCCTCCATTTCCCTCCTTGGAGGTGTCCCCCTGACCTGGGAAGTCCGTCAAACACCAGGGGGCAAGAATGCGCGGTTTCCCCGTAGAGGCCGGCCTGACTGCCTGCGGAATGTCGGGGGACTCAGGAGACGACGCAGAGCCCCATGCAGAGGCTTCCATCGCACTGAAAAGGCCACTGCTCCTTATCCAGAAGCCACGGGAGCCCCAGACGCCTCCTCGCGGGCAGAACGAGCTGCCAGGGGCCACCCTGGAGGGCGGACCCACGTGACCAAACCGGATCTTTGTAGGGGAAATCTCCTCTAATTTTTAGAGGGACTCACAGACCACCTGGTCACCAGCCCGGAGTTTCTCCTCGGCCTCGTTCAGTCTCTTGATTTCCCCTGGACTTGCAGCCCGGGCCCAGAGAGGAAGAGTAAATGTCCTGAGGACACTTTTACCATCCCGAGCAGGAGACTGAGGGCATCCCAGGGCACCCTCCAGACGTTGCCCCCTCATTAGGACCACCGCAGCACCAGACCTCAGCAGTCTGACGCGACTAGTCTAGCTGCTTGTCACTCCTCTGGTAGCTGCTGGGACAGAAATGCAAAGCTGCCCCTCATCTCAACTGCATTTGAACTGTTGTTTGGAGTACCTGGCGATTTCCAGAAACCACTTTGCAACTATCAAGTGAAAACAAATCCCTCCCATCTCTAGAGTAATAAGCACTTAAGTCCTCCCTTTCTGTTTCTCAGGGTGGGGAAGCAGGAGAACCCTTAACTAAGAAGATCCTGGCCAAGTCCAGAATTAGGTGCCAGATTTTCCCCTTTCTCCTTCCCCAGAGAGGCCCCATCACTGACAGCAAACACTTGCTTAGAATGTCACAGAGTTGGCTGGGTTATTATTATTATTTTTTTTTTTGGCAGCCAAAATCCATCATAAAGGTGCAGACTGCAAATGAACACAATGTAAAAAGTAATGTAAGTTTACCATGCTGGATAAAGGAAGGGAGAAGGAAATGAGGTGAAAATGAATTCACTCAGCTCCCAAAAGCAGCAGAACATCAACATCCAGTCCTGAGAGATGATGGTTTAAGAGGGTCAATAACTTACACAGGGCTCCAACTACTCTATTCAGTTTGGGGTAGAAATGGCCTTCATTTGCTATCTGTTTTCCAAACAGCTCTCAAATCCCTACTCCCTCTACCCACTGCAGCTTCCAGCTCCCACCATCCAATAGCCCTTCCTTGTATCAGAGAAATCTTTACTTGCTAACACTCTCCTTACTAAAAAGTGAATACACATTCTCCATTCCCTGCCAACCACCACTTGGTGGGGGGAAATATTTTAAAACAAATTCATGAAATGATAAATGTCTGCTCATGTTTGAGAGTAGAACTTTGCACAAATGACATATTCAATGATGGCTACTGAGAGCCAATTCATTTTCTCCCTGATCACTGCAGGGATGCTTGCTGCTGATGCTTAAGTCTTCCCACCAATTTTAGCTCCCCCTGCACAACTCCCTCTCCTATGGGTAGAGAGGCTGTCTGGTCTGTGGTAGCAGGGGATGGGAAGGTAGTGCAAAGGGCCAAAGCTTCTTCATCTCATACACCACTGCCATTTCCTTCAATTTATTCTATTTGTAGGTGTTTTTTAATGGTTCTTTTGTATGTAATGGTGGTCAACACATTCTATCTCAGGAGGTTTGGACTTGCTCTAAACCCTATGTATAGAATTTAATTTAAAAATTTACTTTCAGCAAGATATTAGGAGATATTGTGTTTCCCAGAGCTAAGGCCCAGCAAGAAAGCTGTGCTGTGAGGTTGGCAAAACAATCTTTTCTGTTCAAGCTCTGGCAAAATCTCATAATTACTGAATTACTTTGACCAGCACCAGGTGTTCTCTGAGCTCAGACTAGCACAGGACAAGTTCTGACAAGTACCTGTCTTCTGGTCATAAAGCCCTGATGATTCAAAATCAAATCATTACTGCTGTTACCCCTCCTTGGCAGAGCTACAGCTCAATTCCTAGCAACTGGTTTAAGTATTGAGATCTTCCCCACTCCCTTGAGTCCCCCTACTATGGGGAGGGCCCCTATACATGTCTCATTCCCTCCTTGCTTGAAAGCCATTTTCCTCACTTTGAAATTTAATTTTTGTTTGATTCATGACTCTCCCTTCTTTAGCTCTGTTCTGCATCCAGCCACCCACAACTTAGAGGCCTGTTCCAAACAACTGGCACTTTTATTTTAGCAGGTGTTTTTCCTTCTCTGTCAATGAATGAAAAAGACAAGAAAAATAAAACTTTCACATCATATAGTCCAAGAAAATGAATTTCCACATTGGTCAAACCCAAAATCTAAGTTTCATTCTGTATTTTAAATATATCAGCTTTACAGAAAGAAATGAGAAATCGTATCTTCACTCAGACAGCATCAATAGGTGCCACAAGTAATTCCCAAGTTTTTTAAAAATTAATGAGATTCCAAATCTTCATAGTTCAGTAGCTACTCTGAAAAATATGAGCAGAGGCAGTAACCAGCAATATCAGGAACACATTCACATTATGCTGCATTCCTCAAGCACAGCCAACACACATCAGCCTCATCTCACGGCCAAGGGGTCATTCATTGCCTTGTACATGCCATCTGCCCAGGCATCAAAGTTAATAAGAAGGCTCTCCCAAAAACACCACCCACTTAGTATTAATTATATGGTTCAACCACCAAATCCTCTCCATACCAGGAGGCCCATGGGAGGATAACACTGATCTTTCTTCCCATGGAGGGCACAGCATGGGGGAGGGATATTTCCTTTCATGGGGGCTTTCTCTTAGAATTTCACATAAGGAATCAGAATCATAGTCTGGACAGCTATGATCCTCCCATACTCCTTACATTCATAAACATTCTAGACAGTATGAATTCTCTGACAGACATAAGGGAAGTGTCCTTATTCAAAATGCCTCCCTACATGCATTACAAAACTCTCTTAAGATTTCTCCTGAGAAGAGATTTTTGATGCTGAGTAAACTGTGTTTTCAGGCTGAAGATCTTCCACATTCATTACATTCATAAGGTTTCTCTCCAGTAATAATGTCCTAATATATGAGTATATTCTAATAAGTTCTATGTTATTTGTTCTAATGAGTATGTTGTAAAAACAAAGGAAAGCCTTGCCCACACACAATATATTCTTAGGCTTCTCAAAGGAATTCTGTTGCCCCATAAGTTCTGAATTGTACTGGAAGCCTCTTCCATAGTCTTTAAATTCATGAGATCTTCCTAGTACAATTTTTTTCAATGTACAGAAATTTTGCTTTATTCCAGAAGACCTTCCCAAATTCACCACACTCAAAAGGTTTCTATCCAGTAAGAATGCTCTGATGTACATTGAGTTGTGGCTTACTACTGAAAGGCTTTCCATATTCATAAGGACCTTCAGCAGTATTAATGCTCTGATGTTAAATAAAATCCAAGTTGTGATGGCCTCTCCCCATTTATATTTATAAGGAATCTTTCAAGTATGAAGTATCTAATACAAATAAAACTGCATACTCTCTATAAAAGCCTTCCCTCATACACGACAATCATAAGGTTTCTCTCCAATATGTATTCTTGTAGATGCCATGCTAACTACATGTATAAAAAAATCTTTCCAGTAGGAATACTCTGATGTAGGATAAGTTGTGCCTTACTTCTGAAGGCCTTCGTACATTTATAAGTTGCCTCACCAGTATGGATTAACTTCTGTTAAATAAGGTCCTCCACTCTTTACATTCATGAAGAATCTCCAAATTATCAGTTTTCTGAGCAACATAAAGTCATGTTCTCTGTCTAAAGGCTTTCCCATATTCACTATATTAGTGAGGTTTCTCTCTAATGTGAGTGTTCTGATGAAAAGTAAGTTGCATCTTCCTCCTGAATGTCTTCCCACATTCACTTCGTTCAAAAGATTTCTTTGCAATATGAATTCTCTGATGCCCAGCAAGATATGACTTGCTGCTGAAGGACTGCCCACATTCACTGCATTCAAAAGGTTTCTTTCCAGTATGAATTCTCTGATGCCCAGTAAGACATGGCTTGCTTCTGAAGGCCTTCCCACATTCATTACATTCATAAGGTTTCTCTCCAGTATGAATTCTCTGATGTACAGTAAGTTGTTTCTTACTCTTGAAGGCCTTCCCACATCTACTACATTCATAAGGCTTCTCTCCAGTATGAATGATCTGATGCTGAGCAAGGCTTTCTTTCCACTTGAAAACCTTCATACATTCACTACATTCATAAGGTTTCTCTCCAGTATGAATTCTCTGATGCTCAGTGTGTATTCTCTTAGTCATGAAGCCCTTTCCACATTCACTACATTCAAAAGGTTTCTTTCCTGTATGAATGCTCTGATGAACAGTCAAACATGACTTGCTTCTGAAGGCCTTGCCACATTCACTACATTCAAAAGGTTTCTTTCCAGTATGGATGCTCTGATGCCCAGTAAGACATGACTTACTTCTGAAGGCCTTTCCACATTCAGTACATTCATAAGGTTTCTCTCCAGTATGAACTCTCTGATGTACAATAAGTTGTTGCTTACTCCTGAAGTCCTTCCTACATACATTACATTCAAAAAGTTTCTCTCCAGTATGAATGCTCTGATGCACAGTAAGTATTCTCTTAGTCATGAAGGCCTTCCCACATTCACTACATTTATAACATTTCTCTCTAGTATGATTTTTCTGATGCAAAGTCAGCTGATACTTACACCTGAAAGCCATCTTACATTCACTACATTCATAAGGTTTCTCTCCAGTATGAATTCTCTCATGCATATCAAGATTCCTCTTCCTCATAAAAGCCTTCCCACATACACTACATTCATGAGGTTTCTCTCCAGTATGAACTCTCTGATGTAGAATAAGATCTGAGTTGGAGTTGAAAGCTTTCCCACACTCTTTACATTCATAAGGTTTCTCTCCAGTATGAATCCTCAGATGCAATGTAAGTTTTGACTTAATCCTGAAGGCCTTTCCACATATATTACATTCAAAAGGTTTCTCTCCAGTATGAATTCTCTGATGTTGAATAAGAGCTGAGTTCCATATGAAAGCTTTCCCACACTGCTTACATTCATAAAGTTTCTCTCCAGTATGAATTCTCTGATCTACACTAAGCTGTTGCTTACTCCTGAAGGCCTTTCCACATATACTACATTTATAAGGTCTCTCTCCAGTATGATTTTTCTGATGCACAGTAAAAGATTTCTTCCTGCTGAAGGCCTTCCCACAAACATTACATTCATAAGGCTTATCTCCTGTATGAATATTCTGATGCCAACTAAGTGTTGACTTCATCCTAAAGGCCTTCCCACATACACTACACTCATAAGGTTTCTCTCCAGTATGAATTCTCTGATGTTGAATAAGGGCTGAGTTCCAGATGAAGGCTTTCCCACAAACATTACATTCATAAAATTTTTCTCCAGTATGAATTCTCTGATGCACAGTAAGACATGGCTTGCTTCTGAAGGCTTTACCACATGCACTGCACTTGTAAGGTTTCTCTCCAGAATGAATTCTCTGATGGAGAATAATTTCTGAATGGTAGATGAAAGCCTTCCCACACTCCTTGCACTCATAACATCTCTCTCCAGTATGAATTCTCTGATGCACAGCAAGTTTTTTCTTACTACTGAAGACCTTCCCACATTCATTACA
This sequence comes from Gymnobelideus leadbeateri, assembly GCA_011680675.1. NCBI lineage: Eukaryota > Metazoa > Chordata > Mammalia > Diprotodontia > Petauridae > Gymnobelideus > Gymnobelideus leadbeateri. The sequence continues at coordinate 298,015 of WOXC01010391.1, read as the reverse complement.
TTCATAAGATTTCTCCTCAGTAAATTCTTTGGTCCCTGAAAGGAAGAATAAAGAGTTCAATTACCCTGCTTTTCTTCCATTTGCCAATGCTCCACCTACTTGCTCAAAAGGTTTTATATCTATTATCCTTCACATTTGAGAAGACTAGTCCACAATTCTTTCACTAAGGATCCCAGTTTAAATTTGTATGAAAAAATGAGGACTCAAAATTAACATATAAATTAATGAAATTAACTAGAAAGATGAAAAAGATGAATTTACTTTAATGTAAATGGTTGACATTTCCATGGAATAAGGAAATGAAAAAGTATATGTAAAAACTACGTAGCTGAGAGTTTGCAAAGTAGCCTTAAAGCAGCTCAGTGGCACAATGGATACAGTGTTGGGACTAAAGATTAATCTTTCTGAGATCATATCAGGACTGAGACACTAGCTCTGTGACTCAGAGCAGGTCATTGAACTATCTTTTACTCTTAAAGTGACTTAGAGGAGGAAAAGGCAAATCATTCCATTATCTTGGGTTAAGAATACCCAAAATTAGGTCATAAAGAATTGGGAAATACAAAAAAATGACTGAACAACAAAAAATGTATGCTTAACATTTAGCTAGAAATAGGAAGAAAAAACACAAAAGAGAAAATAAAAGCAAAACTGATGAACTAAGCATGAGAAGACATAGAATGGACTGTGGTAAGTGAGGGAAAGATGGTCATATTGGACAACTGTTGCACTAAATGTTTGTTAAAAATCTAACTTATCTACATAGTAAGGAATTAATTATATTTATAAAGAGTAGGATCCAATTATAAAAAAGTAAATGATCAATATATTACAGGTATTACATTCACAGGGAAAATATTAATAACTATGGAAAACAATAGTGAAGCTCTAGTAATCAAAGAAGTAAAACTCAGAACAATTTGGATTTTTCACCAAATACTCATTACATTGGAAAAGTTACTTTAAAATAACAAATTTTGGAAGATATGCTAAAATAAGTACTTGCTAAGCTGCTGATGCCTTTTTCCTGAAAAGCAACTTTAGATAAAACTTTGTTAATTATTGACCTAATATTCCCACTACAATGTCTGCATACTCAAAACATTACTGAAAGCAAACAATGACATTTCTCAAAAATATTCACAATAGCTTTTTGTGAAATAGCAAAACACACAAAACCTATAGGTCCAATTGATGGGGTCCTTGTGATGTATATATGTCTGTAGTATCCATCTGTAACATCAGTTTGTAAATGGGATGCTTTGGGATTTATGTCTGTAAAATCAATTTGTAAAAGCAGTCTGTAAGATCACATTTCCACCCCCCCCAGCCTCAGAGCATTGACTTTGCCCCTTCCCCCTTCCAGTGCTCTGCCCAGCAACATCTCATGACCTGTTTATCTCTGTTTGAAACAATAGGTTATGTAAATGTTATCTCCCTTAGTTAGAGTGGCCAGCCCCACCATGAATTCTTTAATACCTTATCTATAGGGTAACTCCTTAGTCAATTATATACCCACACTGTCTCTGATGACCTTGGTGGGTGGCAGACTGGGCACTCTTTAGTGACATATCAGGCCTAGAACCACACCTCCAGCTAGACCCCCTCTTGAGCTATTTCCCAGTGAATCATGGGCAATACACCTGCGCAGTTGATATTAAAAGTGTATGGTCCTTTGAGCACTGACCACTCCTTAACTCCTCCCTGATCCCACCCTTACTCACCTAGTTAGCATAACTGACCCCTTAAAACTATGTCTGCGGCCTCTGCGAGTTTGCAGGTTCCATAAGAATCTAGCCCGCTGTTATCTACAGCGTAACAATAAACTTTACAATTTCGGCTTCAAAGTTTGCTTGAGCCTGGTGAATTCCTTCCAGACTGGTTCTGCCAGGAGAGGTTTCCCTGGCAGAACCACTTACCCTCCCCCCCTCCTTATCACCCTTCCCTCTTCACAATGATGGTGTTCTGGCTAAACAAATGCTGTCATTTAAACATGTTATTGTGCCTTGATATACATGATTTCAAAGCAGAAAGTAAATCAGGATGACATATAGTATGATAGACTGACAGAAGGGGAATTGGGTTAGGATTAGAATATTTTATAAAGTAACAGCAAGAAAGAAACATAAGCGTCAAGGAAAAGAGAAGAAAGCGTCAGAAGAGAACACAAAGCCAAAAGGGCATGTTGTTAAGAGTTTCAATGATGTGCTCATTTTAAAAGACAGAATGAATTAAGATTGTTGAAGCTGGAAAATACCTACTTAAAATAGGATAATCTTTAATGAACAGGACAGAAATACCTACCTCACACTGAGGCAACCACTTGCTTTTTGAAAGAGCAGGCACATATAGGTAAAGAGATGCATAAAAAAGTAACTTCTGGGGCGGCTAGGTGGTGCAGTGAGTAAGAGTGCCGGCCTCGGAGTTGGGATGACCCGAGATTGAATCCGGCCTCAGAAAATGAGCACCCACACATAAATAATGACTAGCCATGTAACCTTGAGCAAGTTACTTAAACCCAATTGCTTTAAAAAAAAAAAAAGTAACTTCTTGAGTTAAAAAATTACATTTTAAAGTCTCAGCTCTTCTCAACAGTCCTGAGAAGCCTGGATATGACCACCTTGTTCAACATGTTAAATTGAGCTTTGAGCTACAACGACCAACAGAGCAGTATTTTCCAATGACCCATCTCCTTGGTTTTTATGTACTCACCTGGACAGCTGCTTTCTGGAATATCCGCCTCTGGCGTCCAACATGCTCCCTTTCTTTCCAACTGGTAGATCACATTTGGTTTGGAAACTGTAAATCCTGTTTGTTAAAAAAAAGACAATGATGGGTACAGTCATCTCAAAATTCAATGATAGAAGACAGAGATGAAATACTCCTATAAACTCCCTGTACAGAAGCAGAGGAATAAAGTGACAAAGTTATCTTCTACCATAGAAGGTACTGTCTTTCTTGGCTGATTTTGTCTGATTACTTTTTTCAACCTGGGCAGGCTCAATGGCCAAGCCAAAAGGAGAGGTAGGGTGTGGCTGTGTTTTGTTTTGTTTTGTTAATATAGTGGGGAGGGAAGGAGAACTTACCCTTTTTTAAAAAAATCATCCAGGGCGGCTAGGTGGTGCAGTGAGTAGAGCGTCGGCCCTGGAGTCAGAAGAACCTGAGTTCGGATCTGGCCTCAGACACTTAACGCACACCCAAACAAAATCCTAGCCGTGTGACCTTGGGCAAGTTACTTAACCCCAATTGCCCTCCTAAAAGCAAAAAAAAAAAAAAATCATCCAGAGGGGGGCAGAGTCAAGATGGTGGAGTAGAAACAGCACTTCTGCAGAGATCCAACCCACACCACTTAAAAATTATATAAAAAGGGGACTCTGAACAACCTGTGGAGATCCAGAACCCACAAAATGACACAGAGAAGCTAACCTCCCTCTGAGGAGAGCCGGTCAGCCAGGGCAGGGAGCAGCTAGTCCAACACTCTGTGAGCTGCCAGCGAAGCGTTCTGGCCAGGCCCAAGTGAGTTGCAGTTTTAGCCCGAGGGCGGCCAGACCAAGCAGCTAGCTGGAGGGAGCTGAGAACACCAGGACCTGTGGCATTTCCAGAATTATCAACACATAGATGCCTAGGACAAAGTGAGAGGTTAGTGCCCTATGGAATTTTGGGACTGGTTGAGAGAATGCGTCAGCTTCTTCCCCTGGGGGTGAAAAGCTGCTGAGAAGACGGCGCAGCTTGTCCCAAGTTGCCGCATTGCAGCTTCAGCTCTTGGCCCGAAAACTGTAGGGGGATCCAGCAATCAGTCTGGGGGCTAAGCACTCTTGCTTTACCCTGCTTTGATCTGGATTGAGGTCTGGGGTGGAGGTCTTGGGATGTGTGACCAGCTTGCCAGAGTGTGTGGAAGCTTCACAGAGGCCACCCAACTAATACCTCCGGAAGTTGAGAAAACCCCATTTGGGATGGAAGTTCCCCTGGCTGGTAGCAAAGTCCTACCATGGCAACAAGCCCAAAAGTCAAGTAATTGAATGGCAACATGCCTAGGTAAAGAAAACAAAATAAACAGAAAAATGCAATATTAGACTCCTATTTTGGGGGCAAAGAGGATCAAATCATGGAATAGGAGGACTGTGAGGTCAGACCTCCTGCACCAAAAGCCCCAAATGAAAATACGAGCTGGCTATAGGCTATAGAGGACCTTAAGAAGCAGATAAGAGAAGTGGGGTAAAAATTGGGAAGATAAATGAGAAAGTTGCAAGAAAAATATGAAATGACAGTCAATAGCCTGACTGAGGAAAATAACACCTTAAAAAATAGACTAACTCAAATGGCAAAAGAGGCCCAGAAAGGCAATGAGGAAAAGAATGCCTTAAAAAGCCAAATTTGCCAGATGGAAAAAGAATCTCAAAAGCTCACTGAGGAGATTCATTCCTTCAGAATTAGACTGGAGCAAATGGAAGCTAGTGACTTTATGAGAACTCAAAATGCTATTAAGCAGATCCAAACAAATGAAAGAATAGAAGGCAATGTGAAATATCTCATGGGGAAAACCACTGACCTGGAAAATAGATCCAGGAGAGACAATCTAAAAATTATTGGACTACCTGAAAGCCATGATCAAAGAAAGAACCTAGAAATCATCCTTCAAGAAATTCTCAAGGAAAATTACCCAGATGTTTTAGAACCATAGGGCAAAATAGAGATTGAAAGAATCCACAGATCACCTCCTGAAAAAGATCCCAAAAAGAAAACACCTAGGAATATTATAGTCAGGTTCCAGAATTCCCAGATGAAGGAGAGAATATTACAAGCAGCTAGGAAGAAACTATTTCAATATTGTAGAAACACAATCAGGTTAACACAGGATCTGGCAGCTTCTACACCGAGTGACCTAAGGGCATGGAATATGATATTCTGCAGGTCAAAGGACCTGGGATTAAAACCAAGAACCACCTACCCAGCAAAACTGAGTATCATGTTTCAGGGGAAAATTTGGTCATTCAGTGGAATAGAGGACTTTCAAGCATTCTTGAGGGAAAAACCAGAGTTGAATAGAAAATTTGACATTCAGATACTAGAAGAAAGAGATGCCTGAGAAGATAATTAGGGAAAGAAATCAAAAGGAACTTATCAAAGTTGAACTATTTACATTCCTACAGGGAAAAACAATAACTATAACTGAAGAAACTTTTTTCAGTATGAAAGTAGTTGAAGAAGGGTATATGGTCATATGAATATATATGTGAATGTGTTTATATATGTTTTCAGGTATACATATGTTGGGGCCCTTTAAGACTCTACCTGAACTCTGAGAACCCACGGAAAACTCAGGCAAAGGACAGAGCAACTCAAGCAGGGTTGTAGCCACCTGAGAGTGTATTCTACTCCGTGATTTTGGGGTATTGAGTATGCGCTGCTAATAGGGGAGCACTCCCCTGCCATGAGAAGCCTGCTGCTGCTGAGGCACATGGGAGAACAGAGTTGGGGGAGAGGAAAGGAGCTAAAAAGAGGGAGGCAAGGTGAAAGAGGAGGAGGGAGAGAAGAGGGGATTGTGAACGAGAATGAGATTAAACAGCAAGATATTACATCTTGGTGTCAGGACTCCTTTGTCTGCTTGGGAGGAGCAGGCTCCCACAAGGGGTTTGTGGGGACAAACCAGAGGTCACAGTGGGGTGACTGGGAAAGGAACTCTCCGAAGGGTCGCAGTAGGGCGACCAGAATCTTGGAAGGCAATTGGAGTGCCGCAGAGGCGGCTGGAGAGGTGAGTTTGACATCAGCCCTGAAAGGCGGGCCCTAACATACATAGATAGAGGACACAGGTCGAATTTAATAGGAAGGGATGATACTTAAAAGGTGAGGTTAAGAGGTGAAAGAGTAATGTGGTGAGGGGGAATGGAGAGAGACAATGGGGTGAACTGTCTTGTGTAGAGGAGGCAGGGGAAGGTGGTTGCAGGGGAGGGGAGGAACAGGAAGGCAAAAGGCAAAACCTTATTCTCATTGAATTTGGACCAGGGAGAGAATGACATTCATACTAAATAGGGTGTCGCACCCTACAGGAGCGTGGTGGGGAGGGGGATGGAGGAAGGTGGTGGAGGGGAGGACAGGCTGGGCGGGAGGGATGTTGGAAGCACCCATTTTTGAAAAGGGACAGGATCAAGATAGGGAGGGGACAAGGTGAAAGCTGGGATGGGAGGGAGGGAAATATAGAGAGTCTTTTACAATATATCTACTAGGATAATGTTTTGCATAGCTACACATTTACAGCATATGCTGAGTTGCTTATCTTACTTTTAAAATCAATTTTTTAAAAATATATAAATACTATGATTAATACTATTTTGCATATATTTGGGAGATAAGATATGCAGGCAATGGGGATTGACCTCACCCTGTTGGAAAAGTCGAAGGGGGTATGGGAGAAGAGATGGGAGAGAGCAGACTGGATGAGGGGATATCCTGTATGACTGTTATTCTGGGGTGGTGGATAGAGGGAAAATGGGGAAAAAATTGTAACTCAAAATCTAACGGAAATGAATGGTGTAAACCAGAAGTTAATAAAGCATTTGGGAAAAAAATCATCCAGAAAACTGAATGAAAGAATCCAAACTATTTAAAACTTTCCTTGGGAAAAAAGTAGGCATGCTAAGACCACAAGAATATTACAAGAGACCTAGGGAGAATATTCTATTATGTGGGAATAGGTTACAGAGTAAAACTAAGGAGAAATAGTTCATTTGACTCTGACTGGGTAGAAAAAGGGAACACTTCCTTTTGAAGAAACCTACACTGGGATTAAAAAGAAAATATTGGATTTGAAGCAAAAGAGAGGGGAAGATACATTCTCAAGAAAAAGAAATCAAGAGATCTATTTCCAGGAAGAGTAAGCAAAGTCTTTTATCTTGGAAACAGGTAGCATAAGTACTGCATCTCTGAGCTACACAGGGAACAGGAGTATCTTCCTCTTCTAGGCCAAAGCATAACTGTCAAAATCTTGAAAGTCAACATCATATATACCAGGACTGCAAAGGGGAAACTGTTCTTACCCAAAGAGACCAGGTTCCTATAATTCTCCAGCATCACATCCCTGTACAACTTCTTCTGAGATCGTTTCAAGTGTATCCATTCCTCCAAAGTGAATTCCACAGCCACATCCTGGAATGTCACTAATTCCTGAAACACCAAAATTATTTCTACTTACCAAAATATAACCATAATTGCTATGAAGTTTCAATATAAATTCCTTGTCAATAGGAATTTTTTTAGTTATCTGTTATTAAAATACAGTGACTAGTGCATAACAGGCACTTTAGTAGAACTGCTCTCTCATTAGACTGTAAGCTCCTTGAGGGCAGTGGCCAGGTTTCATTTTCATTATATTCGAAGAACTTAGCTCATAGTGGATGCTTATTGTTGGTAATGAACCCAATGACTTCAATTTTAAACGTGTGGGGTTTTTTTTAATGTTTTGCCTTTTTCTTAGTGAATGTGACTGTGCTCAATGTTCCTGGAACCATAACAGCAGAGATGAGCATGGGGGACTATCACACCCTATCTGCAACACTGTGGAAAATGTTTTACAGCTGAAAAGGATGGTATGATGTTAAGGGAATTTGAAGACCTTCCCTGCCCCTTAATAGGACCATGTGACCTACTTTGAATTCTGGCCTAGCCCACAGCTGGTTCAAATGGAACCTATCCTGGCAGGAGTTTGCCCAACTGGTAGAACAGGAAGGGACGGTGCAGGAAGTGAGGGTGAGGGTGAGGTAAACTTGAGAGAGAGGAGGCAGAGAGCAGCAGAGTACTTAGCATGAGTGAAAGAGGCATTTTGCCTAAGGGAACTATTTTGTGGTAAAGTATATGAATTTCTTTGTTACTATGGGGAAATTGGCTTCCTGCTGTTTAAATAAATATCTTGACTTTGTCTTCAAGGAAGAAAGTCTATCATATTTTGCCACTCAAACCTGAAAATGCACTTGCATATTCATAGCAGCTGCTGTGGGGACTGCATTGGCAACATAGATGGTAGAAGGATCATTGTTTTCCAATTCACATATTTAGAACTAAAAGAGACTTGAGGGTCAAACCCTCTCATTTTACAAATGAGAGAAGTGAGGCCCAGAGAGGGAGATAACCTGCTGAAGGGAAAAAGGGAACAAATTACAGATCTGCACTTTGAACCCAGGTTTTCTCAACTCCAAATCCAGAGAAATTTTCATTGTACTATGCTGCCACACCCTTTCTCCATAACCAGAATAAGGCCACAGGTGAGTTTATAAATAAACATATTCATAGGAGTACACTTGGGGGCAGAAAAGAACTGGAAACTCTGAATTCTTACCAATAAAGGATGACCCAAAAGATGACACATGGATACAGTAGATTTATTGTACAGGTTGAAATGACAATTGTGAGGAATTCTGAATACTAACAAAAATGTGGATTAACAGATGCAGTGTAAAATAAGCAGAGACTACAAAACATTTTACACAAAAAAATGCAAAAATAAATTTCTATTCAGTTTTGGTTTCTCTAGTCCAGTTGCTGTTTTTTAAGAACAACTTTATTCAATTGTGGCAACTGGAAAACCTTACTGCATCTTTTGACTCTACACCTTTCTGGCTGAGAAATTGTACAAGCCCCTTCTGCTGATTAGAGCCCCTTAACCTTGGTTATATTGGACTTATATTATGCTGATCAAAATCCCAGTCAGACCCAAAGAAAATCTACAATTTTCTTTGGAGTTTCACCCAATTGTACTTTTCAAACAATTTAAATGTCTTATCTGAAAACTGGCCCCATACTGATGAATCAGTTTTTGTTTGCATATTCTTTTAATTGTTTACAAAACCTGAAGGGAATGGAACACCTCTTTTTCTGATTTCAGGGCACTATACCTGTTCATCTCCCATTCCATACTTGGAATGTTCCTAATCTTTCATCCAATTAGAAATCAGATTACCGAGTATAATTTTCCTTTTAATTAGCTGACCTTATTTGATTATTTTTATATAAGTCTATGTCCAGGTCTATACTGAGGAGGTCTGGTCCTGGTTTCTTGAAAAACTGACATGCATTGTTTAATAAATCACAGTGCTCAGAAGAGCCAACCATTGGTTCCCAGTTCATTTCATCTTTCACCAATCACAGATGTCTAGCAGGTGGGGAATGGGTGAATAAGGTTTAGGACAGGATTGTGAGGCAATACTACTATGTAATAAGAAATGACAAGGGAGGAGTAAGGGGAGGGAGGTTCAGAAAAACCTGAAAAGATTTCTATGAACTGAGCAAAGAGAAGTGAGCAGATCATTGTGGTGGTTAATTATTCCAATACTGTAACTATGATCAACTGTGAAAGATTGCCTACTTTGTTCAATACAATGATGCATGAAAATTCCAAAGGATTCAAGATGAAAAATGAAGTGAATTCTAAAGGCAGATAAAGGATTTTTTATCATCTTTTTCTAATGCCTTTTTCATTTTCTTTTTTACAATGTGGGTAACACAGAAAACTTTTTAAGGTTCTCACAAGCATAATGTGTATCTTGTTGCCTGTCTTGTCAATGGCTGGGGGAGAGACAGGGGAAGAAAAAGAATCTGGACTCCAAGATTTTCAAGTGAATGTTAATATTAGGATAAGTGGTATTAGATAAATAGATGATCTCTAGGGTATCTTTTAGCTCAAAATATAGGATTCTCTGATGGCGACAATTTCAAGGATCACAGCACATGAGAAAAAGTATCTCTTGGTCTTTGGCCAGAGATATTTCAGCAAAGCAGCATGGGACACTCACCTGTCTGGGCCTGGCCTTCAGGACAGGAGCCATCCCCACTTCCTCAGGGCTCCCACCTCCAGGGACAGGGTACAGGCCAGAGAAGTCAGAACTGGGGAGGAAAAGAAGATTGTGAGAAGGTGGGGTCATGCTGGGGATCTGCCCTGCTTAAAGACAACAAATCCCTACTTCTTTGAAGGGGAGATCAGGAAGGGGAGGGCAATGAGCCAGGGTCTAGGAGGAAACAGACATTTGTCTCCTGGGGCTAGAAGGAAACCCTCATTTCTCTCCTAGAGCGGAGAAGGAAACTCATTTCTCTCCAGGGGGGCAAGAAGTTAACCTTCATTTTTCATGAAGGGCACAGAAGGAAACCCTCATTTCTCTCTCATGGGGGGGGGCAGAAACAAACCCACATTTCTCTTCTGGGGGGCAGAAGGGGACCCTCATTTCTCTCCTAGGGGGCATAGAAGGATAACCTCCTTTCTCTCCTGGCAGGGACCCCCTCGGTCTTTGAGCCAATCTCTCTTTAGAGAGAAAACAACAAGGCGGGGGACATTCTCAGCAGGCCGGAGCCCGGACCCCCGGCAGCAACGTGGGGTCCTCTCCTCCACGGGAGTCCTGCAGGAAGAGATCAGCCCCAGGACCTGGTTCCCTAAGACTGTGCTGGGGAGGGGGTGTGGGGGTAAGGACTGAAAACCTGGGGGGTCAGGGCCGCTAGACCCAGCACCCAGCTGTCCCGGGACACAGAGGGCAAGGCCTGCAGGAAGGATCCTCCTCCCCAGACAGAATCCCCACACTCGCTAGAGGCATGACCCTGGACAAGTCCCTTCACCCTGAGGGCCTCAGTCTCCGGGATGTAAAATGGCCCGAAGCACAGGGCAGACCACTCCAGCATCTCCGCCAAGAGAATCCCCAATGGGTCCGCGAGCGGCGACCCCTCCCAGCTACGGCCGTACCCAGGCCATGCTGCCCTCCGGCTTCAATGCCGCCCTCCTGCCTCCATGCCCCTGCTGCCCATGCCCCGCGCCCGCCGAAAGCCCCATTAGGTCCCCGCCCACCCAGTGCACCCCCCAGACTGATCCCGGGGCTTTGGCCCCACCCCAGCCTCTCCTCACGCTTCTGGCCAGGCCCGGCACCGTTTTCGGGGGGGGGGGGGCACCCACGCCGTTTCCGGTCAACTCCAGACAGAGAAGTGAAGAGGACACCCTGAGCAGAAGGAATAAGGGGCGGGGCCGGCGTGACATAAAAGGGGCCGCCCACCCTCACTCCTGGAACTTAGAAATTCCAGGTCTAGAGCGCGAGCCCTCCGCTTTGTAGTTTAGAGAACAACATTCTGCGCATGCCCAAGGATCGGCTCTGCCCCCTCCCCCCCACCTCCTCCATTTCCCCCTTCTGGGTGTCCAGCTGGCCGGGGCAGTCCGTCACACCGTAGGGGGCAGGAATGCCCGGTTTGCCAAAGGCTGCCCCGGCCGGCCTGACCGCCTACCGAGTGTCGGGGGAGGCAGGAGTCTACACAGAGCCCCATATAAAGGCTTCAGTCGCCCTGGAAATGCCAGGGCTCTTTGTCCACAGGCTGCAGGAGCCCCGGGCTCCTCCTAGGCGGCCGAACGAGCTGCCCGGCCTAAGGCGCTCGGGACCACCTTGGCAGCTCCGCAGAGGGCGGACCGCAGCGGGGCACACAGGACCTGTCCCGGGAGACCGCGGGCGGGGGCCCTGGGGTCCTGGCCTTGGCCAGCGCGGAGCACGTGGGGAAGAGAGAAGTCCCGGGACGAGATGCTCACTGAAAAGGCAGGAGAGTGGCCATGGCTCTGGACACGCCCCGCGCGTGGGAGGAGGCCGGCCCAGGCTCTGCAGGAAGATCCTCCCGGGGAAGTTGGCCCCTGACCACAGGCAGTCTCCCGCAGTGGACTTTGAAGGACGCCCAGCCAAACGGGGTCTTTGCGGGGGAAATCCCGGAGCTGTCAGACGGACGCACAGGCCATCTGGTCACCGGCCCCGGAGTTTCTCCTCGGTTCCGAGGGGGCCCCCGTTCTCTTGATTTCCCCTGGACTTGCAGTTTTGGCCCAGAGAGGAAGAGTAAATGCCCCAAGGACACCTTTACCATCCCGAGCAGGAGACTGAGGGCATCCCAGGGCACCCTCCAGAGACGTTGCCCCCTCATTAGGACCACCGCAGCACCAGACCTCAGACTAGTCTAGGTCCTTGTCACTCCTCTGGTAGCTGCTGGGACAGAAATGCAAAGCTGCCCCTCATCTCAACTGCATTTAAACTGTTGTTTGGAGTACCTGGAGATTTCCGGAAACCACTTTGCAACTATCAAGTGAAAACAAACCCTCCCATCTCTAAAGTAATTAAGCACATAAGTCCTCCCTTTCTGTTTCTCAGGGTGGGGGAGCAGGAGAACCCTTAAATAGGAAGATCCTGGCCAAGTCCAGAATTAGGTGTCAGATTTTCCCCTTTCTCCTTCCCCAGAGAGGCCCCATCACCGACAGCAAACACCTGCTTAGGATTTCACAGAATTAGCGGGTTTTTTCCTCCAGCCAAAACCCATTATTAAAGTGCAGACAGTAAACAAAATGTAAAAGTAATGTCACTTCACCTAGAAGGATGAAGGAGGGGAAAAGGAAGTGGAGTCAGAATGAATTTGGTAAACTCCTGAAAACAGAACATCAGCATCCAGTCCTGACACATTGTGTCTTAAATTGATAATTTACACGAGGCTGCAACTACTCTCAACTATGTTCAGTTTTGTGTATCAGTGCCCTTCATTTGCTACTGTTCTCCAAATAGCTCCCAAGTTCCTACTCCCTCTACCCACTACAGCTTCCAACTCCCACCATCATTTGGCCCCTCTATCTGGGAAAACTATATTCGCTAATCTCCTTAAAAAGTGACTACACATTCTCCATTCTCTCCCAACCATCACCTGATGGGGGACAATCATTTTAAAACAAATTCATGAACTGATAAATGTCTGCTTGCATTCAGAAGAGTATGCACAGATTGCTTATTTAAGGATGGCTACTTGGAAGGGCCAACTCAGGCTCTTGGTTTCTCTCCCTCTGACCACTGCAGGGATGCTTGCTGCTGATGCTTAAGTCTTCCCACCTATTTTAGCTCCCCCTGCACAACTCCCTCTCCTGTGGGTAGAGAGCCTGCTTGGTCTGTGGTAGCAGGGGATGGGAAGGAAGTGCAAAGGTCCAAAGCTTCTCCATCTGATCCACCCCTGCCATTCCTTTGAATTTATCCTTCCTGTTTATTTATAATTGTTTTATTATGTATGTAATGGTGATGAAAATATCCCACCTCAGTAACTCTGGATATACTGTAAACCTCAATTACAGCATTTTTTTAATTTAAAATTTTATATTGGCAAGGTATGTTTTCTAGAGCTAAAGCCCAGCAAGCAAGCTGTGCCCAGAGTTTTTTGGGGAAAAAGCAATCCTTTGTGCTCACCCTCTGGCAAAATCCCATAATTATTGCATTGCTTTGACCAATCCCAGGTGTTCTCTGAGTTTAGACAAGCACAAGGCAAGCTCTGACAAGTACCTATCTATGTTCCAGTTATAAAAGCCTTATATGGATCAAACTTGTATCATTACTGCTGTTACCCCTAACTGTCAGGGCTACAGCTCACGGCATAGCCATTGGTATAAGAATTGAGATCTGCACAAACTGCCTTGGGTCCCCCCCACTATGGGCCAGGCCCCAAAACTTATGTTTCATTCTCTCCTTGTCTGTAGCCATTCCCCTCACTTTGAAATTAAACTTCTGCTTGGTTCCTGACTCTCCTGTCTCATGTGCTCTGCTCATCTCTAGCCAATGACAGTTTAGAGGCTGGTTCCATTCAGTTGATACTTTTTTTGTTGTGATGGTGGGTTTTTTGTTTAGTTACTTTTATTTTACAACATTCAGTTCCAGAGTCCCTTGAGTTTCAAATTTTCTCACCCTCCCTCTTCCCCCTGCCATCATGGCTGCATGCACTCAAATACAGGATCTACAAATATCTTCACATTAATCATTAGTCAGGTTATAAAGGATTATAATTAACAGAATGATCAGTGGGAAAGAGGAAACCGAATAAGAGAGCAAGAAGTTTGTTTCAATCTGCATTCAGATTCATATATTCATATTCATAAATTCATCTCTTTCTTTGGATGGGGGTATCTCAGTCATGAGTCTTTTGGAGTTGTCTTATAACCTTACATTGCTGAGAGGAGCCCAGTCTATCAAAGTTAGTCGTCACACACACTTTGTCTGTGATTGTGTACCTATTTCTCCTGGGTCTGCTCTTCTTGCTCAGCATCAGTTTATATAAGTCTCTCCAGGTTATTGTGAAGTCTGTCTGCTCCTCATTTCTTATAGCACAGTAGTATGGCATTACATTCATATACCACAATTCAGCCATCTCCCAACTGATGGGCATCCCCTTGATTTCCATTTCTTTGCCACCACAAAAAGAGCCAATATAAATCTTTTTGTACACATGGGTTCTCTTCCCACTTCTCTGATCTCTTTGGGATATAACCCTAGAAGTGGTATTGTTGGGTCAAAGGGTATGTACTTATTTGTAGTCCTTTGGGCACAGTTCCATATTGCTCTCCAGAATGGCTAGATCAGTTCACAACTCCACCAACAATGCATTAGTGTTCCAATTTTTCCACATCCTCTCCAGCATTTATCATTTTCCTGTTTCGTCATCTTAGCCAATTTGGTCAGTGAGATGTGGTACCTCAGAGATGTTCTGATTTGCATTTCTGTAAAGTGATTTAGAACATTTTTTCATATGCTAATAGATATCTTTAATTTCATCTTATGAGAACTGCCTGTTCATATCCTTTGATCATTTATCTATTGGGGAGTGGCTTGTATTCTTATAGAGTTGACTCAATTCTTTGTATATTTTAGAAACAAGGCCTTTATCAGACATTGGTTGTAAAAATTATTTCCCAATTTTCCACTTCCTTCTTAATCTTGGTGACATTGGCTTTATTCATACAGCTTTTCAATTTAATGTAATCACAATTATCCATTTTGCATTATAATGCTCACTTGTTTCTTCATAAAGTCTTTCCCTCTCCATAGATCTGACAAGTAAATGATCACTCGCTCTCTCAGCCTTTATACCTAGATCATGCACCCATTTCAAGTTTATTTTGGTGTACAGTGTTAGATATTGTTCTGTGCCCAATTTCTGCTATGCTAAGTTCCATTCTTATCCCCAAAACTGGTGTCTTTGGGTTTATCAAACAGTAGATTATTATAGTCATTGGCTGCTGAGTCTTGTATACCTAATCTATTCCATTGGTCCACTACTCTATTCCTCAGCCAGTACCAAGTAGTTTTGATGACTGCTGCATTATAATACAGATTAAAATCTGCTATGGCTATGGCTAGGCCACCTTCCCTAGCATTTCTTTTCATTAATTGCCTTGATATTCTTGACCTTTTATTCTTCCAAATGAATTTTGCTACTATTTTTTCTAGCCCTACAAAGTAATTTTTTGGTAGATTGATTGGTATGGTACTAAATATGTAATATAATTTAGATAAAATTATCATTTTATTATATTAGCTTGACCCAGCCATGAGCAATTGATGTTTTTCCAGTTAGTTAGATCTGACTTTATTTGTGTGAAGTGTTTTGTGACTGTGATCTTTACAAGTTGATTACACATTGTTTGCCCTGCAGGAGCTGGGAAGGTGCCTCATAAGCGCTGAAGAAGGGCTGGAAGAGAGCAGCAGCTCCAGAAACTGAGCCTCTTGGGACACTTATGGTTGAGAGGATGAAAGTGCTACAACAAAGGGTTTGTAAGTAATGATATGCAGAGCACTGTCAACTGTCTGAAAGAGAACCCCAGATGAGTCCCTTCCAGGATTGGTCAAGTAGCTGCAGAGTCAATTTCTGTGTGCATTGGTCATTCACCAAACCGTCCATTGCCCTATAGCTCAAGCTTGGACCTCCACAAATTGACCTCCATTGGATATTGCACCCAACTTTCTAGAAATGGCAGATTATTGGGGAATAGAAAGAGAGGCAGAAATCTTTGGCTTTTATATTCTGTTGAAGAAAGACCCAAGTCTAGGAGTTCAAATTTAAAAAAAAAAAACTCATTTTGAACATTCTTTTTAACATTTTGAGTTCCAAAATTCTCGTTCTAGGCCATCCCCCACCCATTGATAAGGCAAGAAATATAACAATTAAACATATGAAATCATACCAAAAAATTCTATAATAATCGTGTATAAAATCAGTAAGAAAAAACAAAGAAAATGAAAAAATATATATACTTCAATTTACATTGAGTTCATCAGTTTCCTCTTTGAAGGTGGATAGTATGTTTCATCATGAGTCCTTTGGATTGATTTTGATCCGAGTAGCTAAGTGTTTGACAATCATCATTAAAATATTGCTGTTACTCTATACAATGACCCACCTGGTTCTGCTCTCTTCATTCTGTATCAGTTAATAGAAGTTTTCATAGGTTTTTCTGAAACTGTCTACCTCATTATGTTGTTATTTAGTGATGCAATGAGGTCCCAGATCCCATCATAGGGGTTATCTTGGCAAAGATAATGGAGCTGCTTTCCAATTTCCTTCTCCAGGGGATTAAGGCAAACAGAGTAAAAGACTTGTCCATAGTCACTGAGTTATTAAGTGTAAGGCCCTATTTGAATTCAGGTTTTACTAATTCCAGGCACAGTGCTCTATACCCTGAGTCATCTAGTTATCATTTTTCATTTCTTATGGTAAAATAAGTATTCCATTATAACCACAAACAACTTATCCAGCCATTCCTGAAGTGAGCATCCCCTCAATTTCCAATAATGTGTTGCCACAAAAAGGGCCTCTGTAAATAGTTTTGTACACAGGTCCTTGTACTTTGATTTCTTTGGCATACAGACCAAGTAGTGATATAGCTGGGGAACAGGGAATGCACAGTTTTATAGGCCTTATCTTGTGTGTGCCATCTGTCCAGGGATATACCACCACCCACTCAGTATCCCCTGGCTCAACCACCAAATCCCCTCCATACCAGAAGGCCCATGGAAGGATAACATTAATCTTTATCTCCTTAGAGGGTTCTGAAGAGGGAAGTAATATCTCCTTTCCTGGGAACTAAATAAGGACTTTTGGAACTTCCTATAAGGACTCAGAGTCATAGTCTACACAGCTAGGGTATCCTCCCATATTCCTTATATTCATAAATATTTTAGATTATGAATTCTCTGATAGATATCAGGAGCATGCTCAGTCAAAATGCCTTCCCATATGCATTACAAAACTCATAAGGTTTTTCTCCAGAATAGATTCTTTGATGCTGAGTAAGTGGGGTCCTCGAGCTGAAAGTCATCCACATTCATGACATTCATAAGGTCTCTCTCCAGTATCAATCCTATGATACTAAGTTCTAAAATCAGGAAGAAGGTCTGCCCACATACAGTATATTCATAAGGTTTCTCTTATAAATATATATATATATATATATATATATATATATATATATGAATTCTGTGATGTTCAATAAGTTCTAAGTTGTAATGGAAGGCCTTCCCACACTCCTAATATTCATAGAGACTCTTCCAAGCATGAATTTTCAATGCACAGTAAATTGTATCTTACAACTGACAACCTTTGCAATTTCACTACATTTATAAGTTTTCTATCCTGAATGAATGCTCTTATATACAGTAAGTTGTGCTTCTTCTTGAAGGCCTTTCCATATTCATAAGGAACTTAACCAGTATGAATTACATTACCTTCAATAAAATCTAAGTTATGATGGTCTTCTTCCCCCTCCCTTTATATTCATGAGAAATCTCTCAAATATGAGTTCTCTGGTGGCCATAAAGTTGTGTACTCCGTATAAAAGCCTTTCCATATTCACTACATTCAAAAGGTCTCTCTCCAGTATGAATTCTCTGATGCTTATTGAGATTTTCCTTCCTCGGGAAGGCTTTCCCACAGTCATTACATTCATAAGGTTTCTCTCCAGTATGAATTCTCTGATGTAGACAAAGTTCTGAGTTGTAGATTAAAGCCTTCCCACATTCTTTACATGTATAAAGAATCCTTCCAGTATGAATACTCTGATGCACAGTCAGTTGTGTCTTACTCCTGAAAGCCTTCCCACATTCACTACATTCAAAATATTTCTCTCCAGTAAATTCTTTGCTCCCTGAAAGAAAGAATAAAGAGTTGATTAACCCTTTTCTTTCATTTCCCAAGGCTCCTACTTCCTCAAGAGGTTTGAATGTGATTCTCTTGTCTTCCCTCTTGAGAAGACTAGTCTCACCACTCTTTCATTAAAGAAAGGTTTATCTTATGTAAAAACAAGATCATTACCATATAAATAAATTAACTTAAGAGGAAAATTACCTGAAA
This sequence comes from Gymnobelideus leadbeateri, assembly GCA_011680675.1. Taxonomy (NCBI): domain Eukaryota; kingdom Metazoa; phylum Chordata; class Mammalia; order Diprotodontia; family Petauridae; genus Gymnobelideus; species Gymnobelideus leadbeateri. The sequence goes on along the minus strand of WOXC01010391.1, from coordinate 279,868 downwards.
AGATGAATAAGATGAATTTACTTCAATGTAAATGGTTGATATTGCAGTGGAATAAGGAAATGAAAAAGAATCCTTAAAAAAAAAAAGTTTGCAAATGTACTCTTAGGACAGCTAGGTGGCACAGTGGGTAGACTGCTAGGCCAACAGTCAGGAAAATTAACCTTTCTAACATCTTATCAAGACTCAAGATACTAGCTGTGTGACCCTTGGCAGGTCATTTAATCACATTTGCCTCACTTTCTATACTTTAAAAGTGACTTAGAGAAGGAAAAAGCAAACCACTCCATGATCTCTGACAAGAAAACCCCAAATTATGTCACAAAGGCTTGGAGATGAATGAAAAATGATTGAACAACAGAAAAATGTATCTTTAATATTTAAGGTGGAAATAAGGATGGAAAACACTGAGCAGAAAGTAAAAGGAAAATTGATGAGCTTAGTATGATGAGACATAGAGTAAATTATAAAAAGAAAAAACTTGAGGAAAGGGAGTCATACTGGAGAATTGTTGCTATAAAGAGCTGTTAAAAATCCAACATGTCTACTTTGTAAGGAATGGATTAAATGTGTAAGACCAGGATCCAATTCCAAAAAGGTAAATTATTATTCACAAGGCAAAAAATAAATAACTACCAGAAACAATACCGAAACTCTAGTAATCAAAGAAGTAAAACTCAGAACAAGTTGGAGGTATTACCAAATATTCATCAGACAGAAAAATATAGTCTAAAGTAACAAATTTATGAAATTTTGCTGAAATAGGCACTTATTTAGTGGTTAATGCCATTTTCTTGAAAAGCAAGAAAGCAATTTAAGCTTTAGATAAAACTTCATAACTACTGACCCAATGATCCATCTACTAGGTCTACATCTTCAAAATGTTACTGAAAGCAAAAATATTTCTCAAAAATATTCACCATAGATTTTTGTGAAATAGCAAAATACTCAAAACCTATAGGTACAATGATGGAGTTATGGCTAAGCAAATCCTGTTATAAGAACATATAATTCTGCCTTGATAAATATAATTTCAAAGCATAACAAAAACAGGACGACATGTAACATGACTGACACAAGGGGAATTAGGTTAGGATTAAATATTTTATAAAGTAACAGCAACAAAGAAACACAAACATCAAGCAATAGAGAAGAAAGTATCAGAAGAGAACACAAAAAGGTATAGTGTTAATAGTTTAAATGACTTGCTTATTTTAAGAGGGAGAATGTATTCATGCAACAGAGGCAGGAGAATGCCTGTTTAAGACAAGGTAATCTTCAATGAACAGGACAGAAATACCTACCCCACACTGAGGCAACCACTTTCTTTGAAAGTGGATGTACATGTTGGTAAAAAGATGCATAAAAAAACTAACTTCTTGTATTAAAAAATGACATTTTAAAATCTCAGCTCTTCTCAACAGGCCTGAAAAGCTTTGATAAGACCACTTTGTTAAACATGTTTAAAAAGCTTTGACCTGCAATGACCAACAGAACAGTATTTTCCAATGACCCAGTTCCTTGGTTTTTATGTAGTCACCTGGATAGCTGCTTCTTGGAATATCTGCCTCTGGCATCCAAGATGCTTCCTTTCTTTCCAACTGGTAGATGACGTTGGGTTTGGAAATTGCAAATCCTGTTTGTTGAAAATGAAAAAGTGCTAGGCACAGTCATCTCAGAATTCAATCATAGAACAGAGAGATGAAACACTCTTCTCAAATTTTTGTATAAAAATGGGGAAATAAGGGAACAAAATTTATCTTCTACCATCTAAGGCTTGTTAGCTGATTTTATCTGTGATTATTTTTTTTCAACTAGGGAGGGCTTAAAAGCCTAAATAAAAGGAGAGGTAGGGTTTGTTTTCTTTTGTTGTGTTTTTATGTAGTAGGTAGGAAAAGAGACCTTAAATTTTAAAAAAATCCATAAAACTTAATTAAAAAATTCAAAACTAATTCACTCTCCTTGGGAAAAAAGTAGGCATGCTAGGAAGATTCCAAAAATAGTACAAAGGACCAATGAAGCATATTCTTTCATGTGGGAATTGGTTACAGAGTAGAACTAAGGAAAAATAGCTTCATTTGACTCTGCTTAGGCAATGGGAACATTTCATAATGATAAAACCTACACTGGGATTAAAAAAAAAGTCTTTGAAGAAAAAGAGAGAGGAAGATACATTCTGAAGGATAACAACAAATCAAGACATCAATTTCCAGGTATAGTGAGAAAAGACCTTTATCCTGGAAAATAGGAAGCTTGAGTACTACCTCTCTGGACTACACAAGGACTAGGGAATATCTTCCTTTTGTAGGCCAAAGAATAACCGTTAAAATCTTGAAAGTCAACATCATACATACCAGGACTGCAAAGGGGAAGCTGCTCTTACCCAAAAAGATCAAGTTCTTATAGTTCTCCAGCATCACATCCCTGTATAACTTTTTCTGATATGTGTTCAAATGAATCCACTCCTCCAAGGTGAATTCCACAGCCACATCCTGGAATGTCACTGATTCCTGAAACACCAAAAATATTTGTGCTTACCAGGCATAACTAATTGTTATAGATTTTCAATATAACTTTCTTGTCAATAAGGAACTATTTCATTACTTATCTGTAATCCAGTATGGTGACTGGTGAATAACAAGCACCTTAGAATTCCTCTTTTATTAGACTGTCAGCTCTTTGAGGGCAGTGGACAGGTTTGCTTTCCTTTGTATCCTCACAACTTAGCAGAGTGGATGTTTATTATGGGTAATGAATCCAATGACATCAATTTTAAATGTGCATGGGCTTTTTCTTTTCTTTTCTTTTTTACTAGTGAACATGATCCTACTCAGTGCTCCTGGAACCATTAAGAACAAAGGAGCATGGGGGACTACCATCTCCTATCTGCAACACTAGGGGAAAATGTACAGATGAAAGAAATATGAAAGGATTGCCGTTTTCCAATTCATATATTAAGAAATGAAAAAACTTCAGAGTCCAATTTTGTTATTTTAAAAATGAGGGAAGTGAGGTCCAGAGAGGGAAAGTAACCTGCTGAAGGTCAAAAGGGAGTAAATTGTAGATCTGCACTTTAACCCAGGTTTTATCAACAACAAATCTAGAGATATTTTCATTGTACCATGCTGCCATACCCTTTCTGTATAATTAGAACAAGGGCACAATGAGTTTATATACAAAAATTTTCATTAGAGTATTCTTTGGGGGCAGTAAAGAACTGGAATCCGAATTCATACCAATAAAGGATTACAAAAAAAGGGGTATATGGCTACAGCAGATTTATTATACAGTTTGAAATTACAAATATGAGGAGTTTTGCACAGCAATGGAAATGTGAATTAAATGATTCAGTGCAAAAAAAAGCAGAACCAAGAGATTATACACAAACACTACAAAATATATATTTAGAAAGAAAAAGATATAAACTCTGAGTAATTAGAAAAAATTATACTGTTTCTAACAGCAGCAAACATGGTGACCACTAGAGAGAATGTTTTATGAATTATCAAGAAGAGTCACTATAAGGGGGATTTTTCTGTAACTGTGTTTCTTTACTGCAAAGGAAGGTGAGGGAAAGAAGACTTTTTCCAGAAATGGCTGAGATAACTAGCAAAAAGCATTATAGGAAAAAAAAGAGCCTTTTCTAATTGCCCACTAACCAACTCATCTCAAAAGGTATTTTAGGAATGTGCCAGAATTGGGAGTCACTGGCCTAGGCTTTGCAGAATCCACTGTCTCTTTTTTGAAACTTGACACAACTCCCCTGTTCAGTTCTATGGCACAAACCCCATTCTCTGAGATCTTGCAGGGATACCCAAGAATGCGTAAGCAATCAAAAACATGGTATTCTTTTTTCAGAACTGGATCCTGTCTATCTCCCTTTACCTTGGGTAACCACTTCTTTTTTTTTTCTTTTTGAAGGGCAATTAGAGTTAAATGACTTGCACAAGGTCACATGGCTATTTTTTGTGTTAAGTATCTGAGGCCATTTCCGAACCCAGGTCTTCCTGACTTCAGGGTAGGTGCTCTTTTCACTGCACCACCTAGCCACCCCTAAAATTCTTACTTATTTATTTATTTTTTTGAGTTTTGGAGGGCAGTTGGAGTTAAGTGACTTGCCCAAAGTCACATGGCTAGTTTTTGGGTGTGTGTGTCAAGTGTCTGAGGTCGGATTTGAACTCAGGTCCTCCTGACTCCAGGACCAGTGCTCTATTCACTGTGCCACCTAGCAGCCCCAGGGTAACCACTTCTTAATTTCACCTTGGGGGTTTCTCCATCCCACTTCAAAGATCTTCATTTTTCCAAGAGAAAAGTAAAGCCAAGCAAGAGTTTACTTGTGTAGCTTTCTCTCAGGCATCCCTCCTTATCATCATCCCATCCACCCCTACACCTGGTCCTCAGTATTCTTTGACTTCTTGTTTGTCTCCAAACTAGTTTCTAAAAATCTTTTTTTTTTTAACATTTATCACCTTAATCAGATCTCTGGGAGCATTGTTGTCTTTCCACTGATCTTTTACACTGTCCTATTTCTTTTTTATTCGTCTTCAAATAATGGTACTTAAAGACATTTTTATTATCATGATTAGTTATGATGGAATCCTAATAAAACTGCCCCCAGCACCTCTATTCTAACTTCCTTACAAGCTCCACTGAACAACAGGCCCACTACCCTGTAATGGCAAGTAAAAAAGTACTTAGTGCCTTGTTTCATTGAGGCTTGCCCATGATTATATCAAGTCTTTGTTAAGAAAAAGAACTTGTGAAACCCACAGTGGGAGGGACTTGCCAAAGACAGGAACAGGAAGGACATAAGAGGTGGGCGGAACAAAGAGGAGCTCTGACCAGATAAAAAGCTGAGCACAAGCTGGGAGAGAGCAGAACTGAAAAGGGAACACTTGTGGTGGCAGAGTTGAGAAGGAGAAAACTTGTGGTATCCCAGAACTCTGTCTATTCTGTCTGTGTTGATGTTTGTTTGTGATACTTTGTACAGAAGCCCTGAAAAAGGATTTTCTTGTTGTCAGTTTATAAAAGTGCTGGAGGACGGTTTCAGAGGTCCTGAGACTTTACTGATGATTTGTGTTGACCTCTTGGACCTTGTTTGTGGGTCCCCATTGATTTCTATGCTGATGATTTGTGTTGACTTCTTGGACCCTATTTGTAGGTCTGTATTGATTTCACAGGCAGATAGTGAATTGATGATGGTGCTGGCAATATGTATGAATGTTGTATTGGCTCTGTTAAGTTTTGTCTTCCCAGAAACAGAAACTGCATAAGACTTGAGATGGACAGGACACTGTGAACTTCAATATGGAACTGGATGAGGAGCTGAGAGCTGCCTACCTTTGAATCCAGGTGACAGCTGGGTAGATTCAGGCAAGAGCTGGACCCATAGGAAGAGGAACCATGGAATTTGGGAGCCAGCCTTGAGTCAAGATGAAAAGATCTCTCCTTGGGTACTTAGTGCTGATGGAGAAGATCATGATTTACTGTGGCCTAGGGGTGGGAGAACTTTGTACTCTGTACCTTGTACCTCTTAAGGATGATTGCATTAAGGATGACTGGAAACTAATCTCCAATCAAGAAGAAAGAAGACTTTTTGACTGAGAGATTAAGACTATGTAACCTAGGGGTGGAGAATTTTGACCTTTGTACTTTGTGTCCCTTAAGGAAGCTTGCTCCTTATGGATAATGGAGCTAAGGACTTACTGAATGATATCTTTTATTTAAAACTATGTGGCCACTTTTGTGATAACTTATGTTATAACATTGTGAATGCTGTACTTTGGTTTCTGTGAATGTTTTGCTTTAGTTTACTGCTAAATAAATAGAGTTCACTATACTAAGTGATCAGAACCTTAAAGCTGTTCACAGCAGCAGTATTCTAGAAAGCTGCTCATATTGGGCTTTACATGCCCCTACCTGGACTCTCACCCCACCTTGACTCAATATCCTAACTTCTTAATATATGCCTCACTGCTTACTGCAACAACTAGTGTATCAATGGACTCATTTCTCACAGAACAGCAGGCAACTCCATGTGATGGGATCCTAGCCACTGCCTCTAGCTAGCCACTGCCCCCAAACCCATCCTCCTATTTCCCACAGAAACAGCACTATCTATGCACTCAACCACAACTATATCCATCTAGTCTCAGACAGGACCACAACAGCCAATCAGAAAGCAATACCACCGGGAGGCAAGGGAGGGGGCCTGTGGAGTCAAGATGGTGGCATAGAAATAGGACTTCCATGGGGCTCCAGCTTCCACTTTCCCCAATTCATGTAAAAGGTGAATCTGAACAAACTTTGGAGCTACAGAACCCATAAAGTGACACAGAGAAACTAACCTCCCACTGAGGACAGCCCAGCAGGCAGGCAGCAATCAGCCAGCATAGTGCTCTGGGAGCCGAGCCCAGCCCTGCTTGAGCCAGAGATTTTAGCCCCAGGGCAGGCCTGACCAAACACCATCTGGAGGGACTCCAGAGCACTGGCAGCTGTGGAGGTCCAGAATTATTAACATAGATGCTAAGGACAAAGTGAAAGGTCAGTGCAGTGTGGACTTTGGGATGCAGTAGTTGGGAATGGGGTTGGCCTTTGCCACCAGGGCGAGAAGCCACTGAGGTGCCATAGTGCAGCCACTACCACGTGGCAGCTTCTGTGTTGGCCTGCAGAGTGTAGGGGGACCAAACGACCAGTCTGAGGGGTAACTGCTCTTGCTTTAACTTGATCTGGATTGAGGTCTAGGGTAGAGGTCCTGGGGTGTGTGACCAGCTTGCTAGAGCATGTGGAGGCTTCAGAGAGGACACCCAACTAATACCTCCTGCAGATGATAAAACCCCAGCGTTTGAGATGGAAGCTCCCTGGTCTGGTGGCAGAGTCCTACTGTGACAAAAAGCCCAAAAGTCAAGTAATTGAGTGGCAACATGACCAGGCAAAGGAAGCAGAACAAATAGAAGAATTCAACACTAGACTCCTATTTTGGGGACAAAAAGGATCAAAGCATGGAACAGGAAGAAGACAGTGAAGTCAGAACTCCTGCGCCAAAAGCTTCAAAGGAAAATACAAGCTGGTTACAGGCCATAGAGGACCTTAAGAAGCAGATAAGAGAAGTGGAGGAAAAATTGGGAAGAGAAATGAGAATGATACAAGAAAATTATGAAATGAGAGTCAACAGCCTGACTTAGGAAAATAACACCTTAAAAAGTAGACTAACTCAAATGGCAAAAGAGGCTCAAAAAGGCAATGAGGAGAAGAATGCCTTAAAAAGCCAAATTTGCCAGATGGAAAAAGAATCTCAAAAGCTCACTGAGGAGAATCATTCCTTCAGAATTAGACTGGAGCAAATGGAAGCTAGTGACTTTATGAGAAATCAAGATGCTGTTAAACAGTTCCAAACAAATGAAAGAATAGAAGACAAGGAAATCTTTGCTGTTGACTTATTTAAATTAAGTCAACTATCCTAACAAGTTTTAGCCTATATTATGTCAGTAAACACAATGTTTGCTTCTCTTTAGAATCAGGTGTCTGAGTTTGAGGACAGCCAGTGATAAAACTGAGTTGTTTGAGCATAATAAATGCATCTCTAAAGGAAAAAAAAAGAAAGCAGTACCACAGTACCACTAGGATACCCAAGCAGGATGTGGATGGAAAAACAATAGATGGAACTTTCCTTAAGTAGGCACCTGCGCAGTAATAGCAAAAGCTGTCTCTACTAGTGAACTTATGACATAGAGAGACTTGTTCTAATATCATTATCATACATACATACATAACCCCCCCCCCAGTGGGTTCTTCGATATGCATTGTGTAGTTTCACTGTCGGTGGGACCCCACCCTCATTACCTAATCCCTTAACAAACTCCTCCTATCTTTTTTATATTTGTAATTTCTGTTATGGAATTGCATCTTTACCATATAAAAATCCATCCTGCTTTCTCTGAAGTTACTGGTTCTTGTTGGAACTTAGCCTGCTTTGTGAGAGGCATCAATCTCAATCTCAAATGCCTATATTTAAGATTAGAGGTGGTCTGACTCTGAATTCTTTGAGACAGTTCCACCACAACACGTCATGAAACCATAACAGGCTTTAAGTCAATCACCTAATAACAATTACAGAAGAGTCTCATTGATAAGCTTTCTGACACATAGTCTACTGTTCTTTTCTTTAGCCACTTACTCTTTAATTCAATTCACTTTAATGTAACACTTCCCCAAGATGCAGATCTGAACCAAAGGCTTCAGTTTTAAATTTCTAGTATATATAAGATAAAAAGGTATGATCTATTAGAGTAGTAGTAGAGAAGACCACTTACAACCAAAGGAATTCTTCTCAACCATCTGTATTAACAGTGCAATATTCACTATGCCTATGGCAATTATAAATAGGCTTATGTGGTTATTAATCACAAAATATATCAGGCTCTCTATATGGGGGATAAAGCCAGAACATTTATTAAAATACCAAATAACTGAGTCCCAAAACCAGACAGTCAAAGCCATCAGAGTAGTTATGAAATTGGCACAAGTAGTTAATGTAGTAACCAACCACATTCTTAAGCCTTCAAAACAGAACAGGCTACCTCAGGCAAAGGTCCTTCTCTCCCCACTCACAGCAACTGCTCAGTGTCCAGGAAGCGTGCTCACAACAGCTCCGGCCTCCTGCAGTTCCAATCCCTGGCAGTCCCCAACAAGAGTCCTTAGCAGAAATTCTGGCTGGCTCAAAAAGGGGTTTGCGCCTCCACCTCTACCTTGGCCGTTACTACTGCTGCTGCTGTTGCCGCAGCCACCAACAGTCCCCACTGGAACTCTAGCTTTTCTTCCTCTTTCTCTTGCCCCGCCCCTTCCTGCTATGTCAGCAAGTCCAATGGGGCATGGAAGATCTTTAAATCCCATAACCCTTACACCATCCTCCTTGAGATCTAGGAAGCAGGGATACCCTTAACAAAAATATATTTTCTAGCACTCCTACTACCCCCCCACCCCATTGGGAAGAAAAAGATGAACAAAATCCATGTAATGAATACACACATTGAGTACTTAAATATTTCAAATTTGTTTCTTTGTTCACCCTTTAATTTTTTTCCCATTATTATACATTAAAAACTTTAAATATTCATTTTTCAATTCTAAATTCCCTTTGAACACTGCCTCAACAGTTCCTTTTCCAAATTTAAAGAGCATTTTTTTCACCACAAGTCCTTTGGAATTTTATTGGATCATTGATTGCCAAGAACAGCTAAGTCATTCACAGCTAATCATTGTATAATATTACTGTTACTGTTTATGACATTCTCCTAGTTTTGCTCATTTCCCTTGCATCAGTTCATGTAAGTCTTTCCCTCCAAAACAGCTCTCCACTACAATCCTAGAATCACAACTTGTTCAGCTATTCCCCAATTGGTGGGCATTCTCTCAATTTCCAATTCTTTGCCAAGGAAGAGCAGCAATTAAATAATTGTGTACATGTAGGTTCTTTTCATTGTTGTTTTTATCTCTCTAGGATATAGACCATATTAGTGGTATGGCTGGAACAAAGGGTATGCATAATTTTATACCACCTTGGAGATAATTTTAAATAAACATTCACAATGAAAACAAGGAAATCATATTATACTGAAAGGAACTTCTGATAACAAACCAACATCAGTACTAAATGGTTATGTTCTAAATCTCTTACCATATAAAATTCATACAGGAAAAGATGAGCATGTCATATGTTGGCATGTCAGTAACAAAAACAACAGAAATCATGTGTTTATATCAACAGATGAAGAAAAAGCTGTTGACAACTGCCATTGCTATTAAAAATACTGGATGGGGCGGCTAGGTGACAGTGAATAGAGCATCGGCTCTGAAGGCTGAAGGACCTGAGTTCGGTTCTGGCCTCAGACACTTAACGCACACACAAACAAACCTAGCCATGTGACCTTGGGCAAGTTACTTAACCCCAATTGCCCTCCAAAAAGCAAAAAAAAAAAAAAAAAGATAAAAGATAAAAAAATACTGGACAACAGAAGACTAAATGGAGCTTTTCTTCTAATAAATAGCATCTCTCAAAAACAAAGAGCAAGAATAATCTCTAATGGGAATGAATTAGAAGTCTTCCCTAAAAGACCAGGGAAGAAGCAAGGGTGTCCATTGTCAACACAATTATTCAATATTGCACTAGACATGCTAACTATAGTAATAAGACAAGAAAAAAGAAATTCAAAGAATATGGCAAAAATCAATACAAAATCATCATACTTTGCAGATGATATGATGGTATACTTAAGGGAACCCAAAATAAGCAACTAAAAAACTAATTGAAGTAATGAACTTTACCAAAGTTACAAGATAGAAGATAAACCAACATAAACCTTCAGTATTATTATATATTTACAAATTCCATTTCAAATAATCACAGACATTTTAAAATACATGGGACTCTACCTCCCCATACCCACCCAGGAACTATTTGAACATCAGTACAAAACACTTTTTACACAAATAAAGACAGATCTAAACAATTATTATTAAGATACAGGGTAAGCTGAGCCGGTATAAGGAAAATGACAATTCGACCTAAATTAATGCACTTATTCTTTGCCATACCAATCAAACTACCAAAAAATTTTTTCATTGAGCTAGAAAAAATAATAAATGTTATCAAGATAAACAAAAAGTCAAGAACATCAAGGAATCCAATAAAAAAAAAAAAACATGTGAAAGACAGGAAGCTAGCATAAAAGATTTCAAGCTATGTTAAAAAGAGTAAACATCAAAACAATGTGGGAAGGACTGAAAAATTCAATGGTTGATCAATGGAATAAATTAGGTAAACAATACAGGGAAGTAAAGACCATAATAATTTAGTTTTAGTTATACCCAAAGATTTAAGCTTTTCAGGTAAGAACTCCTCATTTCACAAAAATTGCTGGCAAAAGTGCAAAGCAGTCAGGTAAAAACTAGGCTTGGACCCAATATCTCAAGTCACATACCAAGCTAAAGTCAAAATGCGGACATGATGTAGACATAAAGGGTAGTATCATAAGCAAAGTAGGCTAGCATTGGAAATATTCCCATTAGAACTATGGAAAAGAGAAGAATTAATGATCAAATAAGAGACAGAGAGGGATCACAGGAGGTAACATGCATAATTTTGACTGTTTAAAAGTTTTTGCCAAAACAAAACCAATGCAGCCAAAATAAGAAGGCAATCAGGAAAATGGAAAAAGTTTCTACAGCAAAGTTCTTCTGATGAAAGATTCATTTCTCAAATACATACGAAACTGAGATAATTATATAAAATTAAGATCCATTTACCAATTGAAAAATAGACAACAGATATGAAGAGGCAGTTTTCAGAAGTTGAAGCAATCAATAGTCATATGAAAAAAAAAATCACTAATAATTAGAGAAATGCAAATTAAAACAACTCACAGACACTACTTCACAACTATCAGATAGTCTAACAAGACAGAAAAGTGATAAATGCTAGATAGAATGTGGGAAATAGACACTAGTGCACTTTAGTGGAGAGGTGAACTGTTTCAACCATTTTTGGAATACCCTTTGACCTAGCAATACCTCTACTGGATCTGAATCCCAAAGAGATGAAAGAAAAAGGGAAAGCACTTATATGCCCAAAAGTATTAGAGCAGCTTTATTGGTAGTAGCAAAGAATTGGAAATTGAGGAGATGTGAAGGAATCATTTTAAGATTGCAGGGGACAATTGCAGGGGATCATGGTTAATTCCAGGAACTCACCCTGAAAGAGTGAGTGAAATTCAAGGGAATTTAGGGGATTAAGACAGCAAATGGATCATTGTGGGAATTGAGTGAACCACACTGAGTCCATCTTGTGATTCAACTTTGGAGTACGCTTTATTTCCATTCAATTTTTAGTTTCTCTATTCCAACTGCTGTCTTGTGAGAAAACTTCAGTCTGTGGCAGGTAGGAAAACTTAGTGTATTATTTGACCCTAGACTTTCATGACTGGGAATCTAGAAAACCTCTTCCTGCTATTTAGGATCCCTTAACTGAGGACTTACATTACCCTGATCAGAATCCCAATCACATCCAAAAAGTGATGTAAGGAGCTTCTCACAGTTGTACTTCTCCAGCAGCTCATATGTCTTATCTGAAAACTGGCCCCACACTAATCAATCAGGTATTGTTTCCATGTTCCTCTAATTGTTTATAAAAACCTGGGGTGAATGGGACACCTCTTTTTCCAATTTCAGAACATTTCATCAGTTTACCTCCCCTTCCATATTTGGAAAGTTCCTAATCTTTCATCCTATTAGAAGTTAGATTACCTCATGATGCAATTTTCCTTTTCATTAACTGATCTTATTTGATTAACTATTTTTAAAAGTCTGTCTCCCTCTATACTTGGGATCAAAGCCTAAAGTCAGGAGGTCTGGTTCTGGTTTCTTGAAAAACTGACATGTACTGCTCAATAAATCGCTATGCTCAGAGGAACAAACCATGGTTTTCTTGGTGATTTCATCTTTCACCTAACACAGATGGCCATTTGTTGGGCTGAACAAGGTCTTACATAGGATTGTGAGGTAATACTATTGTGTAGTAAGATGGGGAGGGTGGAGGGGGAAGGAGAGAAAGAGGTAAAAAAAAACAAACCCTGAGACTTCTATGAACAGAGGCAAAGTGAAGTGAGCCCAATCAGAACATTGTGGCCATTACTGCAAATATTGTAACAATGATCAACCTTGAAAGACTTCCCTATTTTGTTCAGTACAATTATAACAGGAAAATTCCAAAGGATTCACAATGAAAAATGAAGAAAGAAATGATGAACTCTGAAGGCAAATGAAAGATTTTTTTAAACTTTTGTTTTAATGCTTCTCAAGTTTCATTTTGTTTTGTTTTGTTTTTTTTACAATGTGGTTAACATAGAAACCTTTTTCACATCTTCACATACATGAAGTGTATCTTATTGCTTGCCTTGTCAATGGGTGGGGAAGGGGCTGGAGGAAGAGTAAGAATGTATTCTAAAATTTTAAAATGAATGTTAATTTTAGGATAGGTAGCACTGGATAAATAAATGATCTCTATGGCATCTTTTAGTTCAAAATACAGGATGCTCTGACGGCCACAATTTCTAGGGTTATGGCACATGAGAAGAATGTATCCCATGGTCTTTAGACTGAGATGGAACTTCAGGAAACAAGCAACTGGCACTCACCTTTTTTGGCCTGGCTGTAAGCACAGGAACCATCCCCTCTTCCTCGAGGATCCCACCTAAGGGGGCAGGGCAGAGGCCACAAAAGGCAGAGCTCAGAGCTGGGAAAGAAAGGAGGACCATGAGAATGGGGGGCCATGCTGTGGGTCTCCCCTGCTCAGAGACTAAGAATCCCCTCTTCTCCCCTGTGGTGGGGAATAGGGAACCATCATGATGGGGGGTGGGGAAAGGGGGGGGCCACAAGGAAACAGTCATTTCTCTGAGGAAGGGTTGTTTAAAAGGCAACCGTCATTTCTCTCCTGGGAAGCCAGAAGGAAACCCCCATTTCTCTCCTGGGGGGGTTCGCTGAAGGAAATCCTCATTTCTACTATCCCAAGGGGCCAGAAGGAAACCCTCATTTCTCTCCTGGGAGCAGAAGGATAACCTTATTTCTTCCCTGGAGGGGACCCCTTCAATCTTTGGGACAATCTCTCTTTAGAGACAAAACACCACAGTGGGGGGACCCTCTCAGCAGGCGGGGGCACGGACCCCCGGCAGCAGCGGGGGTCTTCCTCCACGGGAGTCCTGCAGGAAGAGATTGGCCCCAGGACCTCGTTCCCTAAGACTGTGCTGGGGGGGGGGGGGGGGGAAGGACTGAAACCTGGGCTGGCAGGGCCCTCAGACTCCAGCACCCAGTCAGCCCAGGCACAGAGGGGCAAGGCCTGCAGGCAGGAAAGCTCCTCCTCCCCAGACAGAATCCCCACACTTGCTATCGGGGTGACCCTGGCCAAGTCCCTTCACCCTGTGGGCCTCAGTCTCCCCAACTGTAAAATGGTCAGGGGAGAGAAAGCAAGTGACTGAGTTAGGCCTCTCAAGCAGCCATCATAAATAAGTCATGTGTGCAACACTTACTGCTGAATACAAGCACACATTTGCAGGTTCAGGAATTTGTTTTAAATGACTGTCCCCCACCAAATGGTGGTTGGGAGGGAATGAGGAACGTGTAGTTCCTTATCAATGAGAAGACTATTAGCAAGTATAGGTTTCCAGGATAGAAACAGGGGCCAAAGGATGGTGGGAGTTAGACGCTGCAGGGGGTGGAGGGGGCAGGAACTTGGGAGCTGTTTGGAGAAGTGACAGCAAATGAAGGGCACGGCTACCCAAAAGTGAATGGCGTCCCGGGGCTTCTCTCTTCCCCATGTGCCCCGCGCTGGCCAAGGCCCGGGCACCAGGGCCCCCGCCTGCGGTCTCCCAGGACAGGTCCTGTGGGCCCCCGAGCGGTCCGCCCTCTGCGGAGCTGCCATGGTGGCCCTGGGCGCCCCTGGCCGGGCAGCTCATTCGGGAGCCCGGGGCTCCCCCGGCCTCTGGACAGTGAGCCCTGGCCTTCCCCGGGCAACAGAAGCCTCCGCATGGGCCTCTGCGTCGTCTCCATACTCCCCGGACACTCGGCAGGCGGTCAGGCCGGCCTCGGCAGCCTTCAGGAAACCGGGTATTCCCGCCCCCTAGAATGTGACGGAGAGCCCCGGACAGGGGGAGACCCCCAAAGGGGGAAATGGAGGAGGTGGGGGGAGGGGGGGGGGCGGAGCGGATACCCGGGCATGCGCAGAAACCGCAGCAGCCTCCAGACTACCATTCCCAGAAGGCCTCGCGCACTTGAAGTTCATTTTCCAAGTTCCAGGGAGTGAGCATGGGCGGTCCTTTTGATGTCACGTCCGCCCCGCCCCTCATCACTTCTTTTCATTTGGGGTTGTCCATTTCTCTTCTCTGTTTAGGGTTCCCCCGAAACGGGGTGAGCGGTTCCCCGAAAGCGCCGGGCCTGGCTGGAGGCGTGAGACGGGGCTGGGCTGGGGCCGGAGCCCCGGGATGTGGTTGGGGAGTGCATGGGGTGGCCGGGGCCCAGAGGGGGCTTCCCGGGGTCCCCGGGGCCGGGGCAGCAGGGCTGAGGAGGTGGGAGGGCTGCGTAGCCTGGACGTGGGTCGTGGGAGGGGTCGCCGAGTGGTTCCCCACTCCCGGGACCCATTGGGGATTCTCTTGGCGGAGATGCTGGAGTGATCTGGCCTGTGCTTCGGGCCATTTTACATCCCGGAGACTGAGGCCCGCAGGGTGAAGGTGACTTGGCCAGGGTCACCCCGCTACCGAGTGTGGGGATTCTGTCTGGGGAGGAGCATCCTTCCTGCCTGCAGGCCCTGCCCTCTGTGTCCCGGCCGGCTGGGTGCTGGGTCTGACGGCCCCGACCGCCCAAGTTTCAGTACTTCCCCCGGACCAGAGTCTTGGGGAACCAGGTCTTGGGGCCGATCTCTTCCTGCAGGACTCCCGTGGAGGAGAGGCCCCCCAGCTGCTACCGGGGGTCCATGCCCCGGCCTGCTGAGACGGTCCCGCGCTGTGGTGTTTTGTCTCTAAAGAGAGATTGGCCCAAAGACCGCGGGGGTCCCCCCCAGGAGAGAAATGAGGGTTTCTTTCTGGCCCCCCGGGATAGAAATGAGGGTTTGCTTCTGCGACCCCCCCAGGAGAGAAATGTGGGTTTCCTTCTGCCCCCCAGGAGAGAAATGATTGTTTCCTCCCCCCCCAGCGCCCTGATCCCAGGCCCCCCCCAGGGCAGAAGCGGGGTTCTGATACCCCCATCCTCCCCCCCCACCCCCGTCTGCTACCCCAACTCCTCACGCCCCCGCTTTCCTCCCCAGCCCTGCCCCCAGGTGGGAGCCCAGAGGAGGCGGGGATGGCTCCTGTGCTGACTGCCAGGCCCCAACAGGTGAGCGCCCCCGGATACACAGTTGATAGAGCTGTGTTGTGAGTCATCCATTCTTGAAAAGAGTTTGGAACCCTGCTGAGAAAATTAGTGAACAGGGCGAAGTACCTTTTGGCCCCTCAACAGCACTACTAGGTCCAAAGGGATCAGGGAAAGGAAAAAGTCTCGTAGGTACAAAAGTATTTCCAGCAGCTTTTATTTTTTTGTGGTTGCAAAGAATTGGAAACTAAGGAAGTTCTGATTGTCAAATGGCTGAACTTAGGGGCAGCTAGGTGGCTCAGTGAATAGAGCACCTCCCCTGGAGTCAGGAGGACCTGAGTTCAAATGTGGCCTCAGACACTTGACACTTACTAGCAGTATTACCTTGAGCAAGTCTCTTAACCGGAATTGCCTTGCCTTACTCTCTCAAGAAGGAAAAAAAAAGAATTGGCTGAACATGTTTTGGTATACAGGGTTGATAGAAAAGTTTTATAATTGAAAAAACCATAAAGGAAACATTTTCAGAGATCCTGGGTGAGATTTGTATGAATCAAAACAGGGTGAAGTTTGAAGACCAGGAGAAAAATTTATCCAGTGACAACACTGTAAAGATAAACAACTTTGAAAGATTTCAGAACTCTGTTCAGCACAGTGTGCAACCCTTTTTTTTAAAGGACTTACATCAAAGCCAAGTTATCCAACTTCTGACACTAATGTGATTGACTTGAAGGGTGCAGATTGAGGCATACATATTTTGAACATGGCCAATGTGGGACTTTGTATTGCTTGCAGATGGATATTTGTTGCAAGGATTTTGCTTATCTTTTTATCTCCATGGGGTAGGGGAGGTGGGAGTGCTAGAAGATAAGTTTTTCTTAACCTGGCTGCTGAAGGAAGGACGAGAAGAATCCCTTTTGTTGTGGATGTTCCTCTCCCCTAGTAACTTCATATTGTCATACCTTTTAATGTAATGTGTAGTATGAGTTTAAGACTCAGGTGCTTGATTCAAATCTGCTTCTGGGGTAAATGTGTTAAAGAGAGTTGAACTAGAGAGTAAGAGGTGGCAAAATATAAGAAAAAAAACACCAGGATGTGTCAAAAGGCTTGAGACTCAGCTGTTGTCCTTAATAACCAATTGAACTGAAGCACAATGAATCATGATGATAAAAATGTTTTTAAGTACCATTAACTGAGGATGAATTAAAAAAGAACTAGGGCAGTGTAACAAAAGGAAAGTAGCAGAGAAACCGAAAAGGCCTAGAGGAACTGATTCTAGTGAAGAATATTACAAAAAGATTTTTGAAACCTAGTTTGGAGGCAAACAGATTAGAGAATGGTGAAGAACATTTTTAGGCTGAATGGGATTATGTTGATAAGGGAGGATACCTGTAAGAAGACTAAACAACTAAAATCTTCCCTTGCTTCCCTTAAAATGTTCTTCTTTGCTATTCCCAAAAGGTGCTGTTATGAATGTTTTAGTGCATAAATTTGGCAGTGACATTTGGTCTGGTTATAGAGAAAGGGTATGACAGCCTGGTATGGTGAAAACAACTCTGGATTTAGAGGTGAGAAAACCTAGGTTCAAAGTGCAGATCTGAAATTGACTCCCCTTTTGACCTTAAGCAAGTTACTTTCCATCACTGGGCCTACTTCCCTAATTTACATAATGATCACATTGGACTCTAAAGTCGCTTCCAGTTCTTGAATACATGAATTGGAAAATAATAGCTCTTTATAGCTCTTTCCAAACCCTCTTTAACATGCTGTTGCAGACAGGAGATGATAGTCCCTCATGCTTCTTTTTGTCCTTGTTTTCTAAAAATTATTCTGAACATAAGAAATAAAACAAACATTTCTATAACAAAGTAGAAGGGGAAAAAAAGGGAAATTGCAACTGAAACTAGAGATCCTTTATGTACAATTTGCTATTGCCCTCAAATATAAAATAGTTATCATGTAACTTTCTCCCTACTCCCTGTATTCTAGAGAGGGATATAAGTAGACATATACATACGTTAATACATATATATCTATATCTATACATCTTGAACTGTTAACATATATGTGTATGTGTGTATATATATGTATATGTGTATGTGAGTTCTTTCTCTGGATATGAACAGCATCTTCATAGGATTTTTTTTTTGAAGGGGTTAGGCAAGGCAATTGGGGTTAAGTGACTTGCCCAAGGTCACACAGCTAGTAAGTGTGGCAAGTGTCTGAGATCAGATTTGAACTCAGGTCCTCCTGACTCCAGGACTGGTGCTCTATTCACTGCACCACCTAGCTGCCCCCTTTATAGGATTTTGCTGATAATCTGGGTCTCTATAATGGAATGACTCAGTTGCTCAAAGTTGTTCTTTAAGCAGTATTGTTGTTACTACATACCATGTTCTTTTGGTTCTACTCATTTCACCTTTCATTAGTTATTTCATACAATTCTCTCCATGCTTTTTAAAAATTATTGAACTCCTCATTTCTTATATCAGAGTAATACTCCATCACAAACATATATTACAATTTGTTTGACTATTCTCCATTTGATGGGCATTCCTGCAATTTCCAGTTCTTTGCCACCACTAAGAGAGCTGCTTTAAATATTTTAGAACATATGTGTTTTTTTTTTCCTTTTTTCTCTAATCATCTTGGGAAACATACCTAATAGTGCTATTGTTGGATCAAAGTATATAGGCTGTTTAATAACTGATTCCTTCATCAGGAAAACTGCCTGTTCATATCTCTTGGCCATTTATCAACTGGGGAATGATTCATACTTTTACAGATTTAACAATGTTCTTTATACATTTGAGATATGAGACCTTTATCTGAGAAACTATAAAAAATTTTCATTTTAGTTAACTGCTTTCTGATTTTGGGTACATTTGTTTGTAAAAAAAACTTTTAGTGTAATCATAATTATTGTTTTACATTTCACAATGCTCTCTATCTCTTCTTTGTTTATAAATTGTTCACCTATCCATAAGTCTGATAGGTAATATGTTCCACGGGTAATGTCCTGAATTTCCCTAGCTGGGGAACCCTGTACCTCACCCATAATTGTGGGGTGAGTTTGATACCAAAGGAAGAGGCCAAGATACCCTAGATTGATTATAGGAGTTTAATTTATTTAATTAATTGTTATAATTACTTACAGGGGCAATCTGGGGCAGCTGCCACATGATATGTTGGATCTCTGCAGAGACCCCAGGAAAGCCCAGTGGTAATTATAGAAATCAAACGAAGGGAAACAGAACCACAGAGTACATCACTAGTTATTGGTGAATATTTTGCAATTCTGCTTACTAATGAACTCATTTACATACTTGGAAGTTAAGCCAATGTTGATGTGTAAATGCCCAATTACAAGATTGTCTACTGGTCATGTACAGGACATGAACTGGTTATAATATCCATGTTATGACTTTCATTTGTCACAGTATCTAACTTATGGATCAGTGTCTAAATTATAATTTTTTTTAACAGGTCACTGTGTCCAGGCTTCCACCTTTCACAAAGTTTAAGTTAATGGCTTTTCACTTCTTATTGTGTATTGTGGCTTTCCCCCAATTGGGACCCCAAATATATTCTTTAGATTTTCTTGTAATATTTCCTTTTATATCTAGATCATGTATCCATTTTTATCTCATCTTGGTAAATGGTGGAAGATATTGGTCCATGCCTAATTTCTGCCAGACTGCTTCCTAGCCTTGCCAATAATCTTTACCAAATATTGAATTCTTATTCCAGAAACTTAAGTCTTTACACTTGCCAATCCCTAGGTAAATATATTTGTTTGCTTCTGTAAATTGTATGCCTGTTCTGTTCCACTGATACCTGTTTCTTAGCCAGTAGCAGATAGTTTTGATAACTACTGCCTTATAATACAGTTTTAAGATGTGTTACTACTAGACCTTCTTCCTTTACACTTCTTTTCTCATTAGTTCTTTTGATATTCTTGACCTTTTGTTCTTCCAAATGAATTTTGTTATTTTTTTGCTCAGTAAAACAAATTTTATAGCATTTTTGGATGCATATATATATATATGTATATATATGTATATATATAAACTTAATTTTGGCAAAATTTTCATTTTTATTATATTGGCACTGCCTAGCCATGAAGAATTAATATTTCTCCATTTATTTAAATCTGATCTTTTAATACAAAGTTTTAGGTTTTTTTAAATGATTTGGCTCATATAGTTCCTGGGTTTGTTTTGGCAGGTGTATTTCCAAGTATGTTACACTGTCCAGAGTTATTTTAAATGGTATATTTCTAGCTATCTTTTCGTGCAGGGTCTTGGTGATATATAGCAATGCTTATGATTTGTGTGGGTTTCCTTTATATCCTGCTACTTTGCTGAAATTATTATTTCAGTTAACTAATGTTTAGTTGAGTCTTTAGGATTTTCCAAATACATCATCATATCATCTGCAGAAAGAGATCGTTTTATTACCTCATTCCCTCTTCTGATTCCTTCTATTTCTTTTTCTTCTCATATTGTTATTGCTTGGATTTCCAGTACAATCCTGAATAATACTGGTGACAGTAAGCATCCTTGTTTCTCATCTGATCTTACTGGGAAGGCTTCTAGCTCATCCCCATTACAAATAATGCTTGCTGATGGTTTTAGATAAATACTTCTTATCAGCTCAGTATCCACAGCCAGCAGCCTCCCTGCCCCACTGCTAAGGTACTCGCCAGGCATGGGATAACCCCTTTTTGTACTAGCAAGATATTTATATTCAAACTTCATAACAGTTAGAACTATACTTGAGTAAGTACAGATATTTTTGGTATTTCAGGAATCAGTGACATTCAAGGATGTGACTGTGGAGTTCACCTGGGATGAGTGGGTACATTTGAACCCATCTCAGAAAACACTGTACAAGGATGTGATGCTGGAGAACTATAGGAACTTGGTCTCTTTGGGTAAGAACAGCTACCCCTTTGGAGCCATGATATGGAGAGTTTCAAGATTTTAGGAATTATTCTTTGTCATATGAAAGGAAGATATTCCTAATCATTTTGTACCCTAGAGACAGAGTACTTGTGCTTTAAGGGAAAAATGTCTTTCATTAGACTGCTTCTTTTGTTATCCTTTAGAATGTATCTTCCCCTCTCTGTTGCTTCCAATCCAAGATTTTCTCTTCAGTTGTGGTGTAGGTATTATGTCCCATTGTTGAAGCAAGAAGTGAGTCAAATGAACTGCATTTTCTAAGTCCTACTCTGTAGTCCGTTTCTCCATAATATAGAATATCCTTCAGTGGTCTTTGTACTCTTCTTGAGGTCTTCCTAGCAGCCCTACTTTTTTTTCCCCTGAAGACCTTGATCTGGTTTGGAATTCTTCTATTGAGTTTAATGGATTCTTTTTTTTTAATTAATTTTTAGTTTTCAACATTCATTTCCATAAGACTTTGAGTTACAAATTTTCTACCTGTCTTTCCCCTACCCACAACCCCAAGATAGAAAGCATACTGAATACCCCTTCCCCCAATTTGCTCTCTCTTGTATCCTCCCCCATCCTTCTCTAACTTTCTAAGAGGGCAAAATGGATTTCTGTACCCCAGTGCCTGTATATGTTATTTCCCAGTTGCATGTAAAAAAAAAAAAAATTTTAACATTTGTTTTTAAAACTTTGATTTCCACATTCTTTTCCTTCTTCTCTCCTCACCACCCCCACTGGGAAGATAATCAATAATAATAATCAATAAGTTGTACGTGTGTAGTTATGCAAAATGTTTCCATAGTCGTTATATTGTGAAAGACTAACTTTATATCCCTCCATCCTATCCCGCTCCCCACTAACTCTATTTTCTACTTTGATCCTGTCCCTTTTCAAAAGTGTGTGCTTCTAACTACCATCTCCCCCAATCTGCCCTCCCTTCTGTCATCCTCCTTCTTATCCCCTCCCCCCTACTTTCCAGTAGATTAAAATATCCAAATGAGTATTATATATATATATATATATATATATATATATATATATATATATATTATTCCCTCCATAAGCCAAATTAAATGAGAGTAAGGTTGAACCATTCCTTTTCACCTTCCTGCTCTTCCCCTCCATTGTAACAGTTTTCTCTCGCCTCTTTTATATGAGATAATTTCCTATTCTATCTCCCTCTTTCTCCTTTTTTTCATTATAATCCTCTCTCACCTCCTAATTTCATTTTTTAGATAACATCCCTTCCTATTCAACTGATCCTGTGCCCTCTGTCTATGAATACATATATACACATATACACACAATCACATATGTATTTATACTCTCCTATACATACAAATATATGGATGTATGCACATCTATACATATATATTCCCTTTAATTATCCTCATACTGAGAAAAGTCTCATGAGCTCAATTATCTTTTTTCCATGTAGGAATATAGATAGTTCAACTTTAATAAGTTTCTTATAATTTCTTTTTCCTCTTTACCTTCTCATGCTTTTCTTGTTTCTTATATTTAAAAGTCATATTTTCTGTTCAGCTCTGGTTTTTTCATCAAGAATCCTTGAAAGTCCTCTATTTCATTGAATGACTATATTTTCCCCTAAAGTATTATACTCAGTTTTGCTGGGTAGGTGATTCTTGGTTTTAATCCTAGCTCTTTTGACCTCCAGAATATCATATTCTAAGCCCTTTAATCCCTTAATGTAAAAGCTGCTAGATCTTATGTTATTCTGATTGTGTTTCCACAATACTAAAATTATTTCTTCCTGACAGCTTGTAATATTTTCTCCTTGACCTGGGAACTCTGGAATTTGGCTATGATATCCTAGCAATTTTCTTTTTGGGATTTTTTTGAAGAGGTGATTGGGGAATTCTTTCCATTTCTGTTTTGTCCTCTGGTTTTAGAATAGTAGGACAATTTTCCTTGAGAATTTCTTGAAGGATGATTTCTAGGCTCTTTTTTTGATCATGGCTTTTAGGTAGTCCAGTAATTTTTAAATTATGTCTCCTGAATCTGTTTTCCAGATCAGTACTTTTTCCAATGAGATATTTCACATTGCTTTCTATTTTTTCATTCTTTTGGATCTGTTTTATACTATCTTCATTTCCCATAAAGTCATTAGCTTCCATTTGCTCCAGTCTAATTTTGAAGGAATTATTCTCTTCAGTGAGTTTTTAAAATTCCTTTTCCATCTGGCAAATTCAACTTTAAGGCATTCTTCTCCTCACTGGATTTTTGGGCCTCTTTTGCCATTTGAATTAGTCTGTTTTTTTGTTTGTTTTTGGAGGGCAATTGGGATTAAGTAAGTTGCCCAAGGTCACACGGCTAGGTTTTTTTGTTTGTGTGTGTTAAGTGTCTGAGGCCGGATCCGAACTCAGGTCCTTCTGACTCCAGGGCCGGCACTCTACTCACTGCGCCACCTAGCCACCCCGAGTTAGTCTGTTTTTTAGGGTGTTATTTTCTTCAGTATTTTTTTGGGTTTCCTTTAGCAGGTTGTTGACTCTCTTTTCATGATTTTCTTGCATCATTCTCATTTCTCTTTCCAGTTTTTCCTTCGCTTCTCTTACTTGATTTTCAGAATCCTTCTTGAGCTCCTCCATGGCTTGTGACCAGTTCATTTTTTCTTGGAAGCTGATGATGCAGGAGTTTCAACTTTGTTGTCTTCTTCTGGTTCCATGTTTTGATCCTTTTTGTCCCTGAAAAAGGATTCTATGGTCTGATTGTTCTTCCCCTGCTTGCTTACCTAGCCAGCCACTTATTTGACTTTTGAGTTCTTTGCCATGGTAGAACTCTGCTTTCAGAGTGGCGAGAGCTATGTCCCAAATTGCTGGGGTTTTTGCAAGTGTTGTCAGAGATCTGAGCAAAGTGCCCTCTCCATATATCCCAGGGCCACCACCCCAGACCACAATCCAGATCCAAGCAGGTCAAAGGGAGAGCAATTACCCTCTGAATGGTCACGTGGTCCCCTCACAATCTGCAGGCCAGGAGCTCTGAAGGCAGCCATGCGGCAGCAGCAGCAACTGCTGCACTGCTGCTTCCTCTCACCGTTGGGGCAGGGGCCAGACTGCGCTCTTCTGTCACCAGGTTCCAACAGAGTTCCCTTACTGACCTTTTACTTTATCTTTGGCATTTATGGGTTGAGAAGTCTGGAAACCACCACAGCTGCTGGTAATTCACTCTCCTAAAGTCTGCTCTGGCCAGTCTGGGCTGCTGGTTGGGACTGCCCTGGCAGGACTGAGCTCAGCTCCCAGCCCTGTGCGATAGACACTTCCTGCCGGCCTGCCAGGCTGCCTTCAGTGGGACATTTGTTTGTGTCACTCTGGGTTCTGTAGCTCTAAAATTTGTTTAGATTCCTATTTCACAGGTATTGGAGGTGGTTGGAGGGGGAGCTCACACCAAGTTCCTACCTCTGTTCCCTAATGGATTCTTTTTTAATGTCAGTTCTCTTCTATACTCCCACTGTACCACCTAAAAAATCAACAAGCAACAACAAAAGAACCCAGAAAAACCCTATCTCTCTTCCTAGCTACCCCACTGAGCCCTCCCTTTTCAGAGCAAACCAGCTAACATAGCTAATGCCCTGGGTGGTATAAGATAAATTCTGCACCTTATTTCCCCACCTTTCTGCTGAGGAGAATTTTATGTCTGTTTTGTGATAGGTTCTAAGTTGACTGTCTGTAAGCACGTTTTTATTTTCAATGGACAGGATTTGCAGTTTCCAAACCAGATGTGATCTACCAATTGGAAAGTAAGGAAGCATCTTGGATATCAGAGCCAGATTTTCCAAGCAGCAGCTGTCCAGGTGATAACATAGAAAACCAGTAGATGGATCATTGCATATTATAGCTCTGTTCATTTTAGCTGAAATCTCTTGTAAAATGTGGAACTAGGTGATGTTACTAAAGATTCTCAGATTTGTTGAGAAGAGCTGAGACTTTACAACTTCATTTTTTAATTCAGCAAGTTACTTTTTTATGTATGTTTTTACTCACATGTATCTCCACTCTAAAAGAAAGTTGCCTCAGTACAGGGTAGGTATTTCTATTCTATTCATTGAAGATTATGTTATCTTAAGGAGGCATTCTTCTGCCCCACTTGCATGAATTCATTCTCCCTTTTAAAATAAGTACATTACTTAAAATATTAACAATATGCCCTTTTTGTTTCTGAGTTCCATTTTGATATTTTCTTCTGTGTTGTTTTTGTGACTAGTGTTGCTTTGCTTCTGTTACTTTTTTTTTTAATTCTTTTTTTTTTTTTTTTGGAGGGCAATTGGGGTTAAGTAACTTGCCCAAGGTCACAAGGCTAGGTTTTTTTATTTGTGTGTGCATTAAGTATTTGAGGCCGGATCTGAACTCAGGTCATTCTGACTCCAGGGCCGATGCTCTACTCACTGCGCCACCTAGCCGCCCCGCTTCTGTTACTTTTTTTTTTTTTTAAAGCAATTGGGGTTAAGTAACTTGCTCAAGGTTACACGGCTAGTCATTATTTATGCGTGGGTGCTCATTTTCTAAGGCCGGATGTGATCTCGGGTCATCCCAACTCCAAGGCCGGCGCTCTTACTCACTGCGCCACCTAGCCGCCCCTTTAGGGCAGTTGGAGTTAAGTAACTTGCCCAAGGTTACACGGCTAGGTTTTTTTTTGTTTGTGTGGATTAGTGTCTGAGGCCGGCTCCGAACTCAGGTCCTTCTGACTCCAGGGCCGGCGCTCTATTCGCTGTGCCACCTAGCCGCCCCTCGCTTCTGTTACTTTTAAAAAATATTTAATCATAACCTAATTTCCCTTTCTTCTGTCTATCATTTTATATGTCATCCTGTTTTTCTTTATGCTTTGAAGTTATGTTTATAAAGACACAATATTATGTTCATATCCCACAACTTGTTTAGCTATATAGCCTCATCTTTGGACTTATGGTTTTTCAATATTTTGCTATTTCATAGAAAAATTTCTGTGAATATATTTTGAGAGTAATCTTTGTTTGCTTTTGATAACATTTTGAGGATGTAGACCCAATAGTGAGATCATTGGGTCAAAGGATATGAACAGTTTTATCACTCTTGCTTAAATTGCTATGTTGCTTTTCACACACACACAAAAAAGGCAGCAGCTTATTAAGTACCTATTTCAGCATAACTGCCAAAAATTGTTAACCTTTTAATGCATTTTTCCAAATCTGATGACTATTTGGTGATACCTCCAAATTGTTTTCATTTTTTCAATATTTCCAGTGATTATTAATAATCTGTCTTTTGAAAAATATCTCTATGCCTTGAGAATTTTGGAATTGGATCTTCCTTTTAAAAATTTAATCAGTTCCCTTACAGAGTAGGTATGATGGATTTTTAGAGGCAATTTTTGGCAACAGTTGTTTGATATGACACTTATATTTCCTAATATTTCCTTTTTTATTCTGTTTATTTTATGTCTCTTTTTATGTCTCTTCCTCACTCTAAACTCATCAGTTCCTTTACTTTCTGTCTGGTGTTTTTACTTCATGTATTTCCTCCAGATTGTAAGGATGTATTTGCAAGCTCCCAAAGTCATCTGTTTTTTTATGGATAGTGTTTCCTTTCCTTATTCCATTCAAATGCCAGCCATTTACAGTATTGTAAATGGTACATTTACAGTATTGTAAATGGTACATTTACAGTAGTATAAATGCACGGGACTTATTTGTCCTTCCAGGTAGTTTCATCCTAAGTCAGTTCATTTACATATGTTAATTTTGAATTATTATACTTTCAAGTAACATAAATTATGATATTTAATGAAAGACCTGTGAGACTAGGCTTCTCAATTTTGAAGGGAAGAAAACAGCTCTAAAATCTTTGAGCAATTAGGAACTTTGGGAAAAGGGGGAGAAGGCAGGATTAATCAGCTCTGTATTTTTCCTTTCAGGCAGCAAAGAATTTACTGGAGAGAAATCTTATGAATGTAGTGAATGTGGGAAGGCCTTTAGGAGTAAGACACAACTTAGTATACATCGGAGAATTCATACTGGAGAGATTTTCTATGAATGTAAGGAGTGTGGGAAGGCCTGTCACTGCAACTCAGAACTTATTCGACATCAAAGAATGCATACTGGAGAGAAACCTTATGAATGTACAGTATGTGGTAAGGCCTTTAGCATGAATGCAAATCTCACTGTACATCAGAGAATTCATACTGGAGAGAAACCTTATGAATGTAGTGAATGTGGGAAGTCCTTTAGACAGAGGACACACCTTTATGTCCATCAGAGAATTCATACTGGTGAAATTCCTTATGAATGTAGCGAATGTGGAAAAGCCTTCAAGAGGAAGACACAACTTACTGTCCATCAAAGAATTCATCCTGGAAAGATTCTTTATGAATGTAAGGAGTGTGGGAAGGCTTTCCCCTGCAAGCCAGATCTTATTAAGCATCAGAGAAGTCATATTACAGAGAAAGCTTATGAATGTAATGAATGTAGAAAGGCCTTCAGGAGTAAGATACAACTTGCTGTACATCAAAGAATTCATCCTGGAAAAATTCTTTATGAATGTGAGGAGTGTGGGAAGGCCTTCCACAGAAACTCACATCTTATTAAACATCAAAGAATCCATACTGGAGAGAAACCTTATAAATGTAGTGAATGTGGAAAGGCCTTCAAGAGGAAGGTGCATCTTAACCTGCATCAGAGAATTCATACTGGAGACATTCTTTATGAATGTAAGGAGTGTGGGAAGGCTTTCCTCTACAACTCAGATCTTAATCGACATCAAAGAATTCATAGTGTAGAGAAACCTTATGATTGTACTGTATGTGGAAAGGCATTCAGGAGTCAAACACAACTTACTGTGCATCAAAGAATCCATACTGGAGAGAAACCTTATGAATGTAATGAATGTGGAAAGTTCTTTAGACAGAGGACACACCTTTATATGCATCAGAGACTTCATACCAGAGACATTCTTTATGAATGTAAGGAGTGTGGAAAGGCTTTCCCCTACATCTCAGATCTTATTCAGCATCAGAGAATTCATACTGGAGAGAAACCTTATAAATGTACTGTGTGTGTGAAAGCCTTCAGGAGTAGAACACAACTTACTGTGCATCAGAGAATTCATACTGGAGAAAAACCTTATGAGTGTAGTGAATGTGGGAAGTTCTTTAGACAGAGAACACACCTTTATATCCATCAGAGAATTCATAATGGAGAGATTCTTTATGAATGTAAGGAGTGTGGGAAGGCTTTCACTTACAACTCAGAACTTATCCGACATCAAAGAATTCATACTGGAGAGAAACATTATGAATATACTCTATGTGGTTAGACCTTCAGGAGAAAGGCACAACTTATTGTGCTGATGAAAATTTATCCTGGAGAGATTCTTTATGAATGTAAGAAGTGTGTGAAAGCTTTCTTCTACAACCCAGAACTTAACCAACATCAAAGAATTCATACAGAGAGAAACTTTATGAATGTACTGTATGAAGGAAGATCTCTGACTAAATGTAGAACTTACTGAACACCAGAACATTTATTTTGGAGAGAGACCTTTTGAATGTAATGAATGTGTAAAGACCTTCAGACTTCGGACACAGCTTGCTTAGCATCAAAGAATTCATTCTGGAGAGGAATCTTATGAGTGTGATGCATGTGGGGAAGGCTGTTAGACTGAGGATTCAGTTTTATTTTCATCATAAAATTCAACTGGAGAGGTTCTTTATGAATGTAAGGAGTGTGAGAAGATTCCCCCAGCTAAGTAGACTATGATTCTGGGTCTCTAGATGAAGTTCAGAGAGTCCTTATTTATCTCCCATGGGATAAAGAAATATACCTCCTTTAATGGGATAAAGAATAATGTTATCCTTCCATGGTCCTTCAGGGAGCAAGAGGTTATGCTGGTTGGGCAGGGGATACTGAATGGCTGGTGGTGTTGGAAAGCCTTTGTATTAACTTGGATCCCTGGCATATGTCATGCAAGAGGTATATGAGTTACTTCATGGCCTTCACATGATCTTGATGTAGTCTACATAATTGTTGACTGTGCTTGAGGAAGTATCCTGATCTGAGCTATATTCCTGATGTTGCTGGTGCTGCTTCTGTTCATATTCATCAGGGTAGCCACTGTGAACCACAAAGATTTGGAATCTCAGTAATTATAACAAAGCATCAAAAGGGCTTGTGGCAGATGTTGATGGAATGATTTCTTCCCAGTTAACATCAAATGAAGAAACTCAGTTAAGTGCATGACATGAGTAACTAAGACTCTCTTAAGGTAGTCAAATACTTTATCCTCTAATTGGTTGTTGTTTATGCATTTTCCACTGCGGCTGACTCTTCATGATCCACTTTGGGGGTTTCTTGGCAAAGATACTAGTGTGGTTTACCATTTCCTTTGTTAGTCCATTTCACAGATGTGGAAGTGAGGCAGAAGGTTAATTGACTTGCCCTGTGTCACATAGCTAGTAAGTGTCTGAGGCTGGAGTTAAAGTAATTTCTCTCCGACTCCAGGGCTAGCACTCTATCCACTATGCTACTTAACTTCCCATTTTATGTAATTAGTGACACATTTGAAAAGATGAATGATATTCTCATTGTGGTCAAAGAATATGAAAGGAGTTTTCAGAGGAAGACATCAAAGCTATCAGTTATAATGAAAAAATGCTCTAAATCACTATTGGTCAGAAAATTACAAATGAAAACAATTATGAGATACTATATCATACCTATCAGATTGACTAACTTAACTGAAAAGAAAAATGATAAATTCTGAAGGATATATAAAAAATAGGGACAGGGCAGCTAGGTGGCACAGTGAATAGAGTGCCAGCCCTGGAGTCAGTAGGACCTGAGTTCAAATTTGGCCTCAGACATGTCACACAAATATTAGCCATGTGATCTTGGGCAAGTCACTTAACCGGAATTGCCCTACCTTCCCCCCTCCAAAAAGAAAAAAATACATAAAATAGGGACACTGGTGCGGTTTATAACTTGTCCAGACATTCTGGAGAACAATTTGGAACTATGCCCAAAGGGCTATGGAACTAAGCCTACTCTTTGATACAGAAATACCCTTACTAGACTTGTATCTTAAAGAGATCAAAGGAAAAGGATATATATATATATACAAAAATCTTTATAGCACCTTTTCTTGTAAGGGCAAAGAATTTGAAATTGAGGAAATACCTGTCATTTGGGGAATGACTGAACAAGGTGTGGTATATGATTCTGATGGAATATTATCATACTATAAAAATATTAGATGACTCGGGATATTACACTGAGCCTAGAATTAGGAAGACCTAAGTTCAAATTTGGCCTCAGTCACTTATTTATCGTGTGCCTATCAGCAAATCACTTAACCTCTGTTTGCCTTAATACACTGAAGAAGAAATGGCAAAACCACTCCAATATCTTTCCCAGGAAAACCCCATAATGGTGTCATGAAGAGTGAGAAACAACTGAACTACTGTACTGTGAAGTGAGAAATGATGAGGGGGATAAGGTCAGAACAACCTGGTAAGACCCCTATGAATTAGTACAGATTGAAGTGTGTCACTCCAGCAGAGCCTGGAGGGCACTATGCACAGTAATATCAATCTTGTCATGTTAATCCATTGTGAAAGATTTAGCTATTCTGGTTAAGAGAATGATTTCAGAGAATTCCAAAGGACTCATAATGAAAAATGCTTCTGACCTCCTGAAAGAAAACTGATGAATACAGTGTAAATTGAAGTATAATTTTTCATTGTCTTTGTTTTCTTTTTTGCAATATGACTAATATAGAACTTTGTTTTACATGATGTTCCATGTATTATTGATATATTGCTTGCGTTCTTAGTGGATGTAGGACAGGATGGAGTGAGAGAGGGAATTTGGAACTCCAGATTTTTGAAAGAATGTTAATGTTTTTTGAATGATGAAAAAAATTGGAATCACCCATGATATGGACCAGATTATTGAATTATGATACTTGGGTCTTTCTGTAGCAGAGAAAAAAAATAATATTTCTCCATGTCTCTCTGAGCCCCAGTAATCTGCCTGCCATTTCTAGCAAGATGAATGCAAAGTCCAATGTGGGTTAATTTGTGGAGGACCAAGTTCTCCACAATGTGGAGGGCTCTTTTGAGTGACTAATGTACATGCTAGCCAGAAGTTGGCTCTGCAGCCACTGGAACCATCCTAAAAGAGACTAACCTTGTCTTTTCTACCTCAGAGACATGGAAATGATCTACAGGTCATTACTTATGACCTCAGCCCCTCAACCGGAAGTCCCCCATCAGGCTCAATGACTAGAGCTGCTGCTCTCTTCCAGCCTTTCTTCAATGATTTTGAGGCATCTTCTTACCTTCTGATGATGTCAGAATGTAATCAGCTTATAAAAACAAGCTGGAGTCACTCAATGGTGGGCTTTAGCAGAAGAGTTAGTGTTTTGTCCTAGAATCAGTCAAAAAGCTCCCCAAACTCTAGAGCAAAATGATGTGGTCTTACTTAGGATTTGGGGATTTCCGTTTGCTTATTGTATTGGGAATGTATTGGAAAGGAGTAAGACTACCCCCATGTTTGTTTTGGTCTGGATTGGGAAATCACAGTGTAGAAGTTACCTCAACTTATAGAGATGGACAACTCCTTTGTACATTATTATCCTAGACCCAGGCAAATCCTGATTCAGAGAACTAAAGATAAGCATGCCACCTGTCTCTTGGGAGAGCTGCTAAATTAAAATACAGAATGAGATTATATTTCTGGATGTGACTGATGTGGAAATTTGTTTTGCTGAACGATATATGTGTGTTAGGAAGTTTTAATTTATGTTGTCTTTTTTGTTCAGTGAGGGAGAGAGAAGAAAAAGTAATTGCTTAAAATAAAAGTAAAACTTTATAGTGAAGTTCAAGTATATCCAGACATCCCAAGAAAGAATGTGTGTAGACCACCATTACATATCGAATAAAACTAAAGAAAACAAGTAGCAATAAATAGGAAAAAGAAATTCAGATGAATGGCACCGGTGTACCACATGAAGGATAAGCTCTGAGCATACATTTCTTTCCCACAGCCATGCTACCACAGACCATGCTCTCCACCCACACAAAAAGGAGGTGGGGGGAGAGAACTAAAGTTGGTGGGAAGGCAGAATAGATGGGAGACTCGGCAACAAGAATTCCTGCAGTGTTTGGGAGAGGGAATGGAAGTGATTTGACTTGACCCTCCCGAGTGGCCATTATTAAGATATATATAAATGCAGAATCTGATTCACTACAGATCATAAGCAGACATTTATTTATCGGTTCATGAATCTATCTTAAAGCATTCTCTCTCAACAGTGGGGAGTGGGGGAATGTCTAGAACCTTATCAGTACAGAGACTAATAGGAAGTATAGTTTTCCCAGACACAAAGAGGGGCTAGTAGTACTTGGTAGTACTTGGAAGCAATAGGGGCCAAATTGACTAGGAACTTTAGAGCTGGTTGGAGAGTTGATGGCATATGGAGGATGTGATGGCATATGGAGAATATGATCATGAACAGTTGTCTACTCATAAGTTGTCCAGATTATGAATATACTTAAGGAGTAATCTGCCAAGACAGGAAGGATATTGCTGTTCTACTGCTATTGGGAGCTGATGGAATATAGTCCCACTTCACTTTCTTCTTCCCTTCCATCCTGCTTGGTGAACTGACATTACTTACCCTTAAATTATATGTATTTGATGTCTGCGCTTTTATAATGGGTTTTGGCTGGAGACCGTCAGCTGATTTTTATTGCATACTAAGCAAGTGTTTGCTATAAAGAACTGGACATCTCTGGGTAAGGATAAAGGAGAATATTTGGATAGGATCTTCATCTTAAAGGGTTCTTTCCCTCCTCTCTTTTTCCTCTCTCTTCACACAGAAACACAAAGAGGGAATTCACATTTTTTGTTGTATTTATAATGAGAGGTTTTTTGGTTCTTAAATCCTTTTCAAGAATAAAACCTCATATAGTCAAAGTGGTTTCTGGAACTTGCCTTTTGCTCCAAAGTGCTGTAATTCTTGTTGGCTTCTAATTCAGATATAGCCCCAGCACAGCTTTTGTTCCAGCCAAATTATTTCCCTCCTGAATATTTTAAGCCTTTAGGTATCAGAGAAGTATGTGGAGTACTCACATCAGGGATATGCCAGATGAGGAAATCCAGTGTGTAAGTATAAAAGGGCAACATTTTGTGAGTGTCCCCTGGGAGCCACTCTGTTTCCTCATCAACACTGCAAGAGATTTCCTTGGGGCATTAGTTTTTTCTGACTGGGAGAAATCTGCAACTCCAGGAGAAAATAAGAGATGGAAACTTGCCTGTCTTGCCCATGAAGATATGAAGAAGTGATATCTGTAATAAGCAGCTAAGAGTTCCAGTGGACACTTACTACAGGAACCCTTCTGAGGACTAGAAAAATGAGGTGATAGAGGTAGAACCTAGATAACAGAGAAAAGGCAGGGACTCTTCTGAACACTCCTCTAAACCCCTCCAAACATCTTTAAATAATGCCTCAAAATAAATTCTAGGGCAAGAGAACCCACAAAACGACTAAGTGAAACAATTATCCAGCTCTAGACAACTCAAGAGGGTCAACAGAAAATGTCTGTTGCACTGGGATGAGAGTCCAGTGCAGCTCATGTGCCAGCCAACCAGAAGTAGATCTCTCCATACAGGTGGTAAGGGGGTCAGACTATATTCCATGCCTGGTCAGGAGATTGCAGGGGTCCCTTTGTTGGCACCAGATGCCAGACTATGTTGCATTGCCCATACCTGGATCTGGGAAGTCCCAGTATGTCCCATGAAGAAGAGAAGCCCTAGCGTAATGGAGCTTACAGCCATAGGGTACCCTGGTCACATTCTAGGATGGAAAAGAATGCTTATGGTCACTCATAGATCAGAGCAGGAGAGTAGTAAATACACCTATTCCTAGGTCATAACACCTTGAAAGAACTGAAAATTTACAGGCTTGCCAGAATTACTCTGAAGACAGGTGCCAAAAACCTGATTCTTGGGTCAGTGCCTCTTCCACTCCATAAGCAGACTCACTTTAGCACAGAGTTAACAAAATCAAGAAATTGGTTTAGCAAAATGAACAAACAGCAGAAAAGAATCCTGACACACTTTTTCTTTGTGTTTTCTTCCACAGCATGCCTTATATGGAAATATGTTTTGCATGATTACACATGTATAATCTATGTCAAATTGTCTTCTCAATAGGGGTGGTAAGGGGAGGGAGGGAAAGAATTTGGAACTCAAACTTTTTAAAAAAGAAGTTAAAAATTGTTTTTATGTGTATTTGGAGAAAAATAAAATATTACATCTTTTTTAAAAAATGAGTTGATGAGATAATTTTTCTTTCCTCTACCTATTGATCTGGATATTGGAAGTTTTAAAGTGCTCTGCTAAAGTGCTCTTTCTTTCCCTTGGAGAATAAGGCATGTCCCAGCAGAATAGGGGAAGGGAAATACTCATAGCTCCTCTGAGTTTTAAAGTTACACATTTCACTTTTGATAATTTCATTCAATGCAATTTCATTTAAATGCTAATTCACTGAATGCTTTGAGATTTTGGAAGGAAATAAAAGACTTCAGGGAAAATAAGAGGGAGGATTAGAGTAATGACCAAAAGAATTATTAATTATTCAGTTCTGGGCCTGATGGGGTGCTTGGGTGCCTATGTTTGTAACATCAGTTTGTAAAATCACACTTCTTCCCAGCCTCAGAGCATTAACTCTGCCTCTTCCCATAACAGCACTCTGCCTAGCAACAATTCATGAATTGCTTGGTACAATAACAAGCTTGGTGCAATAACAATAACTGCTTGGTACAATAACAAGCTCAATCTACAAATCCTTCACTAAACCATCTATAAGTAACTTTTTAGCTTAGACAAATGTTATCTCCCCCTAGTATAATGGCCAGCTGCACCTGTGAATCCTTCAATACACTATCTGTAAGCCAATTAGGCACAGCCTGAATCCCCCTTTAGCCTAGGTTCCATCCCATGTGGGTCAACCACAAGTAGTGGAGGAGTAATAAAGGAAACACAGGTAAAGGGCAGTTTTTACAATCTGTGTAGCTTGTTCCTAGTAACATGGAATTATTTACCTAGAGTATATGTATTTTGATAAAAATAAGGGTAAGATAATATAGCACTAAGAATATTTGGGGAAAAAAGTTGGAAAAACTTGAACTTTTGATTAATAGTCGCATTATTTATATAAAGAGGCCTAGGAAGGGAAGAATGAACTTCAATATAGGTAGTAGCTTCTAACCTTATAAGAGCTTGTAACTTCTGAAAAAGGTTAAAAAGATCTGTATTCTGAATGTGTTTAACAGTATCAAATATGTTGATATACGTACACTGAATACTTGCTATCTGACTCAATAGTAAAGGGAAAAGAAAAAAGTAATTGAACAGTAATATCATAGCTAAAAGCTTTGTATTATAAGTAGGAGTAAAGTGAGTAATAATAACTTTATGATTAGAATCAGTACAGTAAGCTGTATTTCTAGTGTTAAGGTTTATAAATGATCATCAAACTTTTGTGAGAGAAAAGAAAAAAAAATTAGTTAAAATTTTATAACCTACTAGCTCTGTGTATACTTTGGAGCAAAACAGACTTTAAAAATCAAGATTATTAAGACTAAGTTGGTATAAAAATTTTCTTAAGTAACATAAATTCCCAAAGTATGATAAAAAAAACTGCATTCCTAGATAACTGTGGAATTTTTTAAATATCACAAAGTATTTTAGTCAAAAAGGTATAGCAAAATGTCTTGAAGTAAGATAAATCCCCAAAGTGTTATTAACATACTAATTTTCTAGTTGATTGCAGAATTCTTTAGATATTAAAAGTGTTTTAGTTAAAAAGGTATAGTAAATGAATCTGATCACAGTACTTTAAAAGCTATTGATTTTAGAATCTTCTTAAGGTGAGACTTAAGTAGTTAAAAAAAAAATCTTTCACCAAATCATGGCTCATAGACAATTACAATTAAATTTTTTATTACCATGGAGCTGTAATAAACAATAAAGATTTAATAGGTTGCTCCTACATAAATAATTTTATTTAACATTTTTCTTTCTCAAATTTAACTTGTCCTTGTGTAAAAGCCAAATTATTAGAAATCTTTTTAATATTTTGCAACTTTCTTAGCAAGTTACAATTAAAACTAGTTCCTTTCTCAGGTTTGAATGACCTTGCCTCTACAGATAGTTGCCATGGACTTTTGACAGTTTTACAACATAAGTAAGATTGATATGGATTCTAAGCAGGAGAGACTGGGGGGTTAATGCTTATTCCCTTGTGTTGCTAACTCTCACACATGGAGAAGGAATGCTCTGAACGGGCAGAATTAATCCAAAATAAAATTTTCACCCAGTCTCCTCCATTCTACATACATAATCAATCAACAATTTTAAGTTTTTAGCATAAAAACAATAAAATAACTCAATAATCTTACAAGTTCCAAATAATTGATAATCAAATTGTTTTAGTTGAAACCTCCTCTCTAACTTCAGGTAGATGAGTAAATACCTGATTTTCTATATGGCATATATAAACATAATAAGATGTGA
Organism: Gymnobelideus leadbeateri; assembly: GCA_011680675.1. Classification (NCBI taxonomy): domain Eukaryota; kingdom Metazoa; phylum Chordata; class Mammalia; order Diprotodontia; family Petauridae; genus Gymnobelideus; species Gymnobelideus leadbeateri. Next base: position 243,463 of record WOXC01010391.1, on the reverse strand, counting down.
CATAACTTTTTAAACAAGTTCTTTATCGTTTAGCTTCCACAAAATTAAGATTAGAAATTTGCTTATCTAACATTATTTCTGGCTTACAATGATCCCCACATGACATTATGACATCAATTTTATTTCCAAATCATCACTTGCAAAAATTAATGATAAAAATTGGGCTTATCGAGTGCAGAGGTTTTTCTCCTCTCCTCACAGCTGCAGAGCCTGATAATGGATGTAGGGGTTTCAATTGGAGAAGTCTATCTGCTTGTTTAAAGGTGTGGGCTTCAGGGTGCCTCAGGGTTGTTGCTAGTGGGGTCCTTGATAACTTTATTATGTTTCCTTTCTTTTGCCAGATTGGGAAGGTAACTTAAATTCCCTACTAATCTTTAGCACTCTCTTTTAGCCTAATCTGGGACGAGAGGCTTTAATGAATTTTTGTAAAAATGTTTTCAGCTAATTTTAACTTGTACTTCAGCATTAGGTTTACTCCTAAAATTTTGTTAGAGAGTGAAAAGCGAGTCGGCTAGGTTGCACAGTGAATAGAGCACCAGCCCTGGAGTCAGGAAGACCTGAATTCAAATCCAACCTCAGACACTTGACATAAAACTAGCAGTGTGACCTTGGGCAAGTCACTTAACCCCAATTGCCCTACCTTCCCCTCTCCAATAAGCAAAAGAAAGAAAGAAAGAAAGAAAGAAAAAGAAAAAAAAGAAAGAAAGATAGAAAGAAAGAAAGAAAGAAAGAAAGAAAGAAAGAAAGAAAGAAAGAAAGAAAGAAAGAAAGAAAGAAAGAAAGAAAGAAAAAAAAGAGTGCAAAGCTTTCAACCCTCCAGTTAGAGGGGTTGGGACTCTGGAAAAATCCCAGAGATGCGCCTTGTCCCAGTTCCCCAAAACTGAGGAGCTTGAAGCTTTCACCTTTTATGTGGGGAGCCAAAGAGCCACAACACTTTTAAATTTCTTTTTTTTTTTTTGGAGGATAATTGGGGTTAAGTGACTTGCCCAAGGTCACATGGCTAGGTTTTGTTTGTGTGTGTGTGTGTGTGTGTTAAGTGTCTGAGGCCCGCTGGGCCACCTAGCCGCCCCTTTTAAATGTTTCTTTATCAGCTTTTTAGCAATATTCCAATATGCCTAAATACCAAGCACAATAAATTCTGACTTATCTTTAGCATCAGATTAGGAGTGACACATTACTTTTTACATGAATTTAATTGACCTACATTGTATTCCCAAATGCTCCTCTGTTTGCCTCATATCTGAGGGGAAAAGTCCCTTACCTTATCTCCTTGTCGCCACCTAACTTGGCCAGAGTTGAGTGAGAGAAAGGGATCATCAAGCTTTTAAAAACCTTAAAACTTCTGTTCAGATCTTTCATGCAAATAATTTATACCTCTCTGAAACTTCCTACCCAGGCTCCTCTCATTGCTACATACTTAAACTTTATTGCTTTTCCTACTGTCATCTTTTTTTTTTTTGCTGGATTTTGATTAAAGCCCCTTTTAAAACCACACATATCTTATTTCTTTCTAATTCTAACCTGACACTGCTCCTATACTCTTTGACTTACCATAACCATTTTGTAACCTATAAAATAATAAAATACTTTGTTTTCTAGTGAGAAAGAAGGGAGAGGGGGAGTGAAAGAGATAATATTTCTCCGAAAGTTCTGCAGTCCAGCTGCATATTAAATCTTACAGAATGACAAATTACTGTCACACACTCATTCACACAAAGACACAAAAACAAAGCAGAATAGATACAGAAAATAACAGAATGGATCCAAAAGCTTACAGAAATAGTAGGAGATCTCCTGAAAAAATTAAAACAGTTACTTGGCACTCCAGGCCAGGAAAGACTTACTTGATACTTTTTATCTGTTTCTAATAGAGACAGCTGCATTACCTTGAATGTTGCAATCCTCCTTTGGCACTTTCCTTTCTGATGTTAAACACATTAATATATTCCATAGAAAAAAGGCAGGGGGCTGCTAGGTGGTGCAGTGAGTAGAGCACCGGCCCTGGAGTCAGGAGGACTTGAGTTCAAATCAGGCCTCAGACATTTAACACAAAAACTAGCTGTGTGACCTTGGGCAAGTCAACCCCCATTTCCCTCCAAAAAGAAAAAGAGAGAGAGAGAGAGAGAGAGAGAGAGAGAGAGAGAGAGAGAGAGAGAGAGAGAGAGAGAAAGAGGCAGAAATGGTGAAATGCTGGAGACCTTCCTCCATAAATCTCTCACTCCTCTGTCTCTTATCTGGTTCCCAATTTTCTTTTACTATTCTTTTTAACAGTCTTAGATAATATTCTTGGTCTCCACTTTCACTTTGTACCTGTCCCATTTTCTCCTGACCACTTTTTACCAAGACCAGGCTCACTTGCTTATTGTTTCTAGTCCCTCATCTACCACTTAGCCTGGTGACTCTTTTAGCCCTGAAACTGCTAAAAGCTTTTCCCTAGGGGGCCCAGTCCTTATTTAGCCCTAAAACTGGTCAAACACAAGGCAAACTATCGCTTCCTTAACCTCTTACCACTGCTGGGGCTGCTAAGGTACCTCTTCCGTGAGAATTTCTTTTCTCCCAAAGCCACTTTCTTTGTCCCTTCTTTCAGGTCCCTGTTCCAGGCGCCAATTGTAGAGATATCTTGAGTGGTTTCTTAAGCCAGCTCTAAACTGATACACTAGCCCGAAAAAGCGTAATGTATAAACATGGTCCAGGCATGATTGTCAAGCAATCCATTTATTGATACCATGAGCAAGGTTTTTATAGAGAAGTTAAACAAAGAAGGCAATTATAGGTTACTTGGTTTTCTTAATACTCTTTGTTCAGCAAAGTAATGATGTTAACAATTAGACCTTGAAGATAACCAGTTCCCAAGTATACTATCTAAAAATGTATAAAAGGCAGTGAAAATCTTCTGGCAATAATCCCAGAACAGGGTGCCCCTCTGGATCACAGGATATCAGAAAGCCTCTGATAATGGCTGCTTCTCAAGCGAAAAAACCAAGACCATTTACTTTGCACTGGCCATGGTGAAAACCCAGAGCAAACCCATCTAGGACCAGCCTGATTCCTGGATCAGATGTTTTGGCTCCCTTCAGGAGAGAAGAGTACCAGCTAGTCACTGGCCCCTCAGTCTTAGTCCAACCAGCACCTCTATTCTTTCTACAAGAATCAGAATGTCCTTATCCCTAAGCTTGAGACAAAAACCAAAGAAACCATAGGAATGAGCCATAGAGGTTATAAAGTCTATGCGTAACAGATGGCATTACATGTGAAGCTGGTCCGATCGGTGATTCGATTCTAGAGTACCATTAGTTAGTTCACTAGCTCCAAGTAACTACTCCAGACACATTCCCTACTGTCCGGTGAAACACAACCCTTTCCAGTGGGTGTGGGAAAGATCTACTCACAAACTATTTCTGGAGGTTCCTTTTGGGAGGCATTTTCCAGCCCTCCTGCCTTTTTTTCCCTTTAAAGGAATGGAAATTGCTTTGTTCAGATCTAATTCATTCTGATAACTCTAGCTGTGAACAGAGAAAAAATTCCCAAATCTCTGTTGTCAGTCCTCCTCTTTCCTGAGTACTATAACTACTTCCAGCCAATTCCTGGGTTCTTCTACTTTTTTTTCCCTGAGAGTAGCTTAAATTTAACTTATTAGTTTTCCCCAAAAACCAGTCCCTTCCTTTCCTGACTTGCTACTTTTAGTCAATGGCACTATCCCCTCTGTTCACCCAGGCTCAAAACCTCAAAAGATATGTTGACCTACTCTTTGTTCTAACCCTTCCATTCCAATCAGTGGCCACATTCTGTCATTCTTACCCCTCAAATATCTCTTGCATTCAAACTTCTTTTTCATTCTGTTCACCCTGTTCAGGGTCAGAACTGTATTAGCCTCTTCCATTACCATAGCTTCCCAAGGAGTTGTCATTGTGGTGATGCAGTGGGTGGAACACTATCCTTGAATACAAAAAGATAGAACTTATGGGACATCCCATAAGTCAGTGCAGTTTTATGCTTTAATTAGTCCAGGAATATTAATTCTACGAACTTTCAAAAAAATGTAAAAAGCCAATTATATATTTAGTCCGTTTTCTGACTTCATAAAAACTTTCATCAGCTACTGCTCCGTGACTGAAAGGGATTGCATTTGCAATCCTAGACTTAAGATCATCCAGAGAATGAAGTTTGGATACATATATGGCACACTGGAACTCACAAAAAGGTTTAGTAGAGACTAATCAAGGGAATGAGGTGACCAAACAAGAGGACCTAGGATATCAATCTAATTCTCTAAAGTGTCATCCCAAAACAGTCTCATACTGTGCATAATGACAAGATGTCTCTTACTGTTAATATTACAACTTAAAAATTTATGATTTGAAATTCCCCAAGTGATAATGAGCCATTCCCCAGTTGATAATAGTCAAAAGATACGAATAAGCATTCAGAAGAAAAAAATAAAAAATATCAATAGTAGCATGAAAAATGCTCTAAATCACTGCTCATTGGAAAAAATGCGAATTAAAACAACTTAGAGATGCCACCTCACACTATCACATTGACTAACTTGACAGAGAAGGAAAATGGCAAATGCTGGAGGGAATGTAGAAAATTTGGGATGCTAATGTACTGTTGCAGGAGTTATGAACTAGTCCAATCATTCTGGAGAATAATTTTGAACTACACTTTAATGGCTATAAAACTATGCATACCCTAGTAATACTACTGCTAGATCTGTGCCCCAAAGGGACCAAAGAAGAGGGAAAAGGACCTATTTGCATAAAAATCTTTATAACAGTTCTTTTTATGGTGGCAAAGAATTGGGAATTTGTGGATGCCCACCAACTGGCAAATGGCTGAACAAGTTCTGGTACATGGTTGTGATTACATTCATCAGGTTTCTCTACAGAATGAATGCTCTTCTGCTTAGGAAACGGTATCCTTAATCTGAAGGTCTTCCAACATTTGTTAAAAAAAAAAAAAGACAAAAACAGCCCCTGCCCTCAAGGAGCTTACTTTCTAAGAATAGTAGTGTGTTTTTTATTTCTTTTTAACAATTAATGGGTCTGCTTTCCTACCCACCAACCATCTCTACAACCCCTTTGTAATCTAATTTTTATTCCCATTGTTGTAGTAAAACTACTCTCTCAAAGTTTAAAAGAAAAAAAATAAGAATGGTTGGATTATTTCACAACTCCATCAAGAGCATACTATTGCCTCAGTTTTTCCATATTTCCTGAAAACATTTGTCATTTTCCTTTTCTGTCATGTTAACCAACCTGATAGGTGTAAGGTGGTACCTCAGTGTTATTTTAATTTACATTTCTCTGATCTATAGTGATTTAGAACACGTTTTTATTTGACTCTAGATAGTTTTGATTTTTTCTTCTACAAACTGCCTATTCATATCCTTTGATCATTTATCAGTTGGAAAATAACTCACAATCTTATAAATTTGGCTTAGTTCTCTATATGTTTGGAAAATGAAGCTTTTATTACAGAAACATGCAGTGAAACTTTTTTCTTGGTTTCCTGCTTTTCTTCTAATGTTGGCTACATTAATTTTGTTTCGGCAAAACTTTCAATTTCATGAAATCAAAATTATGCATATTACCTCCAGTAATGTACTCTGTCTCTTGTTTGGTCATAAATCCTTTTATCCATATGTCTGAAAGGTAAATTATTCTATGCCCTGTTACCCCCAATTTGCTTATGATATCACCCTTTATATCTAAATCATGTATCCATTTTCACCTTATTTTGGTGTATCATGTGTAATGTTGGTCTATAGCTAGTTTCCACCAAGCTACTTTTCAGTTTTCCCAGCAATTTTTGTCAAATAGTGAATTCTTTGCCCCAAACTCTGGATCTTTGCATTTCTCAAACGCAAGATCACTATGGTCCTTTACTCCTTATACTCACATTTTTAAATGAGGACTTGCACTTGGGAGGTAGGGTGAGTTAGTGGAAAGTGATAAATAGAGAGTGGCACTGTGACTTCACTGATATAAGGAATTCCAGGACAAGTAAATGCCATCTACTAGTACAAGTTAACATCTTCTCAGCAACTTCTAGACTTAGAGAGCTGCCTATGCTACCCAGGGGTTGTGTTGTGCCTTAGGGTCAAACAGCAGGTACATTTTAGAGGTTGAACTTGAACAAAATCCTTCCTATCTCTTTAGCCATATATGATGCTGCCCTTGGGGAAAGTGATAGCAATTAAAAATAAAGGCACAGAGTCTCAATAACACATTTAAAAATAAAATACATAGAAGAAAACAAAAAGACCTTCAAAAGGGTGCACTGAATAATTTTATTACTACCTCATTACATATAATAAATAGTTTAAAAACAAATTGCACAGAAAAGTTTCTGATTTTGTCCATCACGCTCTTTTGGGGGTATTTTTTTAATGAGTTAGAATGTTTGTGCTTGTGGAGTGCTGAGTTCATAATTTTTAAAATAAGAGGCAGAGAAAAGGAATACAGGCAACTCCAGTCTGTAAAAGAAAACAATCTGCATCAAAATAAAAATGGAGTGGAGAGAGTTATAATTAAGATGGATTATATACATTTTATTTTTCACAATTCCCAGTCAAGCTGTATGATTATTATTCCTATTCATTTTCCTGCGTAGTCTTCTTGCAAGGAGAAGAAAAATAAACAAGGTGGTGATATGAGCAACTTTTAATATAGTAACACATATGAAGCCCTTACAAGAGTACTTTTATTCTTGAATAATTTCCTGCTAGCTAAGTCTTTGCTTTTGTTTCAATTTTTGGTTATATTTGAATATGTCTCACCCCAACCCCCCATCAGATAGATACACACACACACACACACACACACACACACACACAAAGACACTTGCATACACAGATACAATTCTCACTTGAAAGGGGGAAGTTGCTCATACCACCATTTTCTTTTTTCTTCTTCTTGCAAGATTACACAGGAAAAATGATGGGAATAATAATCATAATAATAAATAATTAGAATTTAGCTTCTAGCACTTTTGTCAAGGTTTGCTAAGTAATCTACAAATATTCTCTACCTCATTTAATCCTCTTAAGAACATTATGAGGTAATTGCTATTATTATCCACATTTTACAGAAAAGAAAACTAAGGCAGGGAGTTGTCTAATGACAGATTACCCAATTTATGTGTTACACCAGATTTGAACTCAGGTCTTCTTGACTCCAGGTCCAACTCTGTCTACTGCACCACTAAACTGCTAACACAAGTTCATAGATTTAGAGCTCTTAGTAACCTGAGAGGTCAGCAAGTTCTACCTTCTCATTTTAAAGGATGAGGAAAGAGGGGCTCCCTTCCCCTTCCCCTTACTTTCCTCTAGGGTCAGATACCCAATTGAGTGTGTAAGTTATCCCCTCCTTAAGCCAAATCCGGTGAGAGTAAAGTTCATTCACTCCCTCACACCTCTGCCCTCTTTCCCTCCTTTATGAAATCTTTTTTTTGCTTCTTTTATGTAAGATAATTTGCCCCATTCTATCTCCTCCTTTCTCCCTTTCCCCAATATATTCATCTCTCACCCCTTAATTTTGTTTTTAGATATCATCCCTTCATATTCAACTCACCCTGTGCCCTCTATCTATCTGTCTGTCTGTATATCTATCTACACACATATTTCCTCCAACTACCCTAATACTGAGAAAGTTCTCATAAGTTACAAATATCATGTTTCCATGCAGGAATATAAATTGTTCACCTTTAATAAGTCCTTTATGTTTTCTCTTTTCTGTTTACCTTTTCGTGCTTCTCTTGATTCTTGTATTTGAAAGTCATATTTTCTATTCAGCTCTGGTCTTTTCATCAAGAATGCTTGAAAGTCCTCTATTTCACTGAATATCCATTTTTTCTCCTGAAGTATTATACTCAGTTTTGCTGCATAGGTGATTTTTGGTTTTAATCCTAGCTCCTCTGGCCTCTGGAATATCATATGACAAGCCCTTTGATACCTTAATGTAGAAACTGCTACATCTTGTGTTATCCTGATTGTATCTCCAAATTTCTTGATTTGTCATAAAATTATTAGCTTCCATTTGCTCCATTCTAATTTTGAAGGAATTATTTTCTTCAGTGAGCTTTTGGACCTCTCTTCAATTTGCCAATTCTGCTTTTAAAGGCATTCTTCTCCTCATTGGCTTTTTGGACCTGTTTTGCCATTTGGGTTAGTCTATTTTTTAAGGTGTTATTTTCTTATTTTTTTTTTTTTTGGATCTCCTGTAGCAAGCTATTGACTCATTTTTCATGATTTTCTTGCATCAGTCTTATTTCTCTTCCCAATTTTTTCATACTTCTTTTGATTTTCAAAATCCTTTTTTGAGCTCTTCCATGGCCTGTGACCAATTCATATTTTTCTGGGAGTCTTTTGATGCAGGAGCTTTAACTTTGTTGTCTTTTTCTGGTCTTATGTTTTGATCTTATTTGTCACCAAAGTAAGATTCTATAGTATGACTTTTTAAATATTGTTTGCTCATTTTTCCAGCCAAATATTTGACTTTCTAACTCTTTGTCAGGGTAGGACTCTGCTTCAAGTGTGGGTGGTGGTTGTACTATCCTAGGCTTCAGAAGTTTTGTATTAACTGCTCGATCTCCCATCATCTGTGGGCCCAGATCTCCAGAACTAGCTGCCGCTGCCACTGCCATTGCAACCACCTTTGCCACCCCAGGGCTGGGGCCAGACACCAGCCAGACTATGCTCTGCATTCACTGACCTTCTATGCTGTCTTTGGCATTTGAGGGTTGAGAAATCTGGTAACCACCACAGCTGCCAGTGATTCAGTCCTATTCCAGCCTGCTTTGTCCTGGCACAGCCCATGCCAGACTGTGCTCTGCTTCCAGACTGGTGTGATAAACCCTTTCTGTTGGACTTCCATGGTGTTTTGGGCTGGAGATGTGTTTCACTCTGTCATTTTGTGGGTTCTGTAGCCCTAGAATTTGTTTAGCATCTTCTTTTTTTTTCTTTTTGGAGGGGGAAAGGCAGGGCAATTGGGTTAAGTGACTTGCCCATGGTCACCTGGCTAGTAGGTGTTAAATGTCTGAGGATGGATCTGAACTCAAGTCCTCCTGACTCCAGGGCCACTGCTCTATTCACTGCACCACCTAGCCTCCCCTACTTTTTACAGGGGTTTGGAAGGGTTTGGGGGAGAGTTCAGGAAAGTCCCTGCTCTTACTCCACCATCTTGGCTCTGCCCCACAACCCACAATTTTTCAAGAGGATTCTTGATGAAACATGTTAACTAACTTTTGGAAATGATGCAATCAACTCATTGTGTGCAGACTGAGATACACATATTTTGGACATGGCCAGTGTGGGAATTTATTTTGCCTGTATATATATTAATTCATTTCAAGGATTTTGTTCATCTTTTTTTCCCAATGGGGTGGAGGAAGTGGGAGTGCTAAAAATAGATTTTTGTTAAGGGTGGCCCTTTTTCCTGGCACTGAAGGAAGAAAGATGAAAATTCTTTTTGGTGTGAATGGCCCTCCCTCCTCATATCCTAATAGGTGATACATTTTATCTAGTGTATACCAGAAGTTTAAGACTAAAGCTGTTGATTCAAATATGTTTTGGGGGGAAGTGTTATGTTAAAGTGAATTGAATTAAAGACTAAGAGGCAGCAAAGTATAAGGAAAAGAACACCAGACTGTGTGTCAGAAGGCTTGTAATTGAGATTCAACTGTAATTGTTAATAGGTGATTGACTTGGAGCCTAACTAATCATGATAATTAAAATGCCTTTAAGTACCATTAACTGAAGATAAATAAAAAAGAAATAGCACAGTGTAAAAACACAGTGGAGAGTCACCAAAGTCCCAAATGATCTGATTCTGGTGATAAATGTTACAAAAAAAATTTTTTTTTGGCCTAGTTTAGAGGCAAGCAAGAGGTCAAAGAATAGTGAGGACCAAGTGTAGGGGTGGAAGGGATAGTGTAGGAATGTAAATAGGTCAACTTTGATAAGTTCCTTTTGATTTCTTTTCCCTGATTACCTTCTCAAGAATCTCTTGCTTCTTGTGTCTGGATGTCAAATTTTCTATTCAACTCTGGTTTTTTCCTCAAGAATGCTTGAAAGTCCTCTATTCCACTGAATGACCATATTTTCCTCTGAAACAAAATACTCAGTTTTGCTGGGTAGGTGACCCTTGGGTTCATTCCCAGTTCTTTTGCCCTCTGGAATATCATATTCCATGCCCTTCTGTCCCTCAGTGTAGAAGCTGCCAGGTCCTGGGCTATTCTGATTGTGTTTCCACAATATTGAAATTGTTTATTCCTGGCTGCTTGTAGTATTTTCTCCTTGATCTGGGAATTCTGGAACCTGGCTATAATATTCCTAGGAGTTTTCTTTTTGGGATCTTTTTCAGGAGGTGACTGGTGGATTCTTTCAACCTCTATTTCCCCCACTGGGTCTAAAACATCAGGGCAATTTTCCTTGAGAATTTCTTTAAGGATGATTTCTAGGTTCTTTCTTTGATAGTGGCTTTCAGGTAGTCCAATAATTTTTAAATTATCTCTCCTGGATCTATTTTCCAGGTCAGTGGTTTTTCCCATGAGATATTTCACATTGCCTTCTATTCTTTCATTTGTTTGGAACTGTTTAACAGCATCTTGATTTCTCATAAAGTCACTAGTTTCCATTTGCTCCAATCTAATTCTGAAGGAATGATTCTCCTCAGTGAGCTTTTGAGATTCTTTTTCCATCTGGCAAATTTGGCTTTTTAAGGAATTTTTCTCCTCATTGCCTTTTTGAGCCTCTTTTGCCTTTTGAGTTAGTCTATTTTTAAGGTGTTATTTTCCTAAGTCAGGCTATTGACTCTCATTTCATAATTTTCTTGCATCGTTCTCATTTCTATTCCCAATTTTTCCTCCACTTCTCTTATCTGCTTCTTAATGTCCTCTATGGCCTATAACCAGCTTGTATTTTTCTTTGAAGCTTTTGGTGCAGGAGTTCTGACTTTGTTGTCTTCCTCCTGTTCCATGCTTTGATCCTTTTTTGTTGCCAAAATAGGAGTGTAAAGTTGGGTTGCTCTGTTTATTTTGTTTCCTTTGCCTGCTCATGTTGCCACTCAATCACTTGACCCCTGGGCTTTTTGTCACAGTAGGATTCTGCCACCAGACAGCTGAGCTTTGTCCCAAATGCTGGGGTTTTCTCAGTTGCCAGAGGTATTAGTTGGGTGCCCTTTCTGAAACCTCAACATGCTCTGGCAAGCTGGTCGCATACCCTAGGACTTCCACCTTAGAAGGCATTCCAGATGCAAGCAGGTTAAAGCAAGAGTGATTACCCCTCAGACTGGTTGCTTGGTCCCCTTACACTCTGTAGGCCAGGAGCTAAAGCTGCCACATGGTGGCTGTTGCTTCACAGCTGCAGAGTTTCAATGGCTTCTTGCCCCAGGAGCAAAGGCCAACCACACTCCCAACTACTGCATCCCAAAGTCCACACTGCAATGGCCTCTCACTTTGTCCTTAGCATCTATGGGTTGATAATTCTGGAAACCACTACAGCTGCTGGTGATCTGAAGTCCCTCCATCTGGTGGTTGGTCAGGCCCACCCCGGGGCTAAAGCCTCCGGCTTGCCCAGGGCTGGGATCAGCTCCCAGACCACTGTGCTGGCCAATTCCTGCCAGCCTGCCAGAAGGTCCTCATCGTCATTTTGTGGGTTCTGTAGCTCCAAAGTTTGTTCAGAGTCCCCTTTTACATGAATTGGGGGAGGTGGACAGAGCCCGTGGAAGAACTGTTTCAACTCTGCCATTTTGACCACAATATATGATTTCTGCCCCATGTTCTAAATGTGAAAGTGAAAGAATTCAGTGAAGTGCTGGTAAACAGCAGTAATAACTATTACTCTTTTAATGTTGCCACAGCCTTTGTAATTTGATCAGAGACATATATGAACAGAAGAATGAGATTCTCATTGTAATAAAAGGGAATTTTCAGAAAAAGAAATCAAAGTTAGGAAGAGTCATAGGAAAAAATACTCTAAATTACTACTGCTAAGAGAAAAATCAAATGAAAACAACTCTGAGATTCCACTTCAAACCTATCATATTTGGTATTGTCATAGATAACGAAAATTACTAATTCCGGAGGGGATGTGGAAAAATAAGGACACTAATGGGCATTTACAACTGCTCTGACCATTCTGGAAACAATTTGAAACTGCACCTTTCCTTTTACATGTATAACACTGCTTGGTCTGTAGGCCAACGAGATCAAAGGAAAAAGGAAAAGGACTTATGTGTAAAAAAATATTCATAGCAGACCTTTTCCTGACAGCCATATATTGGAAATTGAAGGGATGCTCATCATTTGGCCAATGACTGGATAAATTGTATTTTATGGTTATAATGAAATACTGTTTTGCTGTTCGAAATAATAGATGTTAGCTAGATGGCTTAGTGGATAGAGCATTGTGCCTGAAGTCAGTAAGGCCAGAGTTCAAATAGGGCCTCAGACACTTATTAGCTCTATGACTCTGGGCAAGTCACTTAAGCATTTTTTGCTTTAACCTATTGGAGAAGAAAATGGCAAATCTACTGCATTATCTTTGCCAAGAAAACCCCCATAACAGGGTCATAAAGCACCAAGCAATTATTGAACCACTGAACAACAATGTAATGAGAGGGGTGGTTTCAGAAAAACCTATAAAGTTTTATATGGATTGATGCAGTGTGAAGTGAACAGAACCAAGTGGTCATTGTACCCGGTAATATCAATATTGTAATGGTGATCATCTGTCAAAGACTTAGCTACTCTGGTCAATACAATTCTAAGGGATTCGTGATAAAATACACTATCTACCTCTACGAACAAACTGATGAATTCAATGTGAATCAAAGTATATGGGGTTTTTTTTTCATCTTTTTACTGTTCTGCTACATGGTTAGTATCAACAATTTTTGCCAAGATTTCACATGTATAATTGACATATTTCTTGCTTTATCAGTGGGTGGGTGAAGGGCTGGAAAGATAATTTTGGAACTCAATGTTAAGTCTTAAAATGTTAAACAGAACGTTCCACATAATTTTTTTTACTTAAATGATAAAAATAAAAAGATTTGGAATCACCTACAATATGGACCAGATTATTGATCTCCTAGACTTGGGTTTTTCTGCAACAGAGAGGAAAAGCCCAAGATTTCTGCCTTTCTCTTTGATCTCCAATAATTTGTTTGCCAGTTCCAGCCAGATGCTTGCAAAGTTGCAAAGAGGTCAGTTTGTGGAGATCCAAGCTTGGGCCCTAGGGCAGTGAAATGTTGTCTCTGCTGCTTACTTGACCAATCCTGGAAGAGAATCACTTGGTCTTTTCTTTCTCAAAGAGTTGACAGTGACCTACAAATCACTACTTACAAACCCTTTGTTGCAGCACTCCCATCCTTTCAACCAGAAATGTCCTAGTAGGCTCAGTTTCTGGAACTGCTGCTTTCTTTTAGCCCTTCTTCAATGGTTTTGAGGTACCTTCCCAGCTCCTGCAGGGCAAACAATGTTTAATCATCTTGTAAATATAGGCTTGAATCACACCCTAGTGGGCTTTAACAACAGAATTAGTATTTTATCCTAGAGTCAGTGAGAAAACTACCAAAGCCCTAGGTCAGAATGGCATGTCTGATCTGTGCTTAAGAATATCATTTTGTTAATTGTATAGAGAATGTGTTGGAAAGGAGAAAGACTACCTGTGTGTCTGGGTCTGGACTTGTGTGGAACTTACAGATGGAAAGCTGCTTTGTAAATTATCCTATGCAAATCATGATTCAAGAGGACTGATGATATTTATGGTGCTCATCTCTTTCTGCAGAGGTGATGGATTTAAAATAAGAAATGAGACTTAGATTTTTTGGGGTGTGACCGATGTGGAAATTTATTTTGTTGGCTACGAGTTTTATTTTTCTTGTCTTTTTTGTTCAGTGAGGGAGAAAGAAAAATAATTACTAAAATAAACATCTAACCTGTTGTTGGCTGGAGTGGAACAGAGCCAGCTAGAGACAGGAGAGTCAGGAATCAAGCAGAAGTTTAATCTCAAAGTGAGGGAAATGGCTTTCAAGCAAGGAGGGAATGAAACAGATGTTTTGGGCCCCTGCTCCTATTAGGGGGACCAAGGCAGTGTGGGCAGATCTCAATTCTTATACCAATGGCTACACAGTGAGCTGTACCCCTGACAATGAGGGGTAATAGCAATAATGATACAAGTTTAATTCATAGCAGGGCTTCATGACTGGAATATGGGTACTTGTCCAAGCTTGTCCCATGCTTGTATGAGCTCTGGGAACACCTGGTCCTGGTCAAAGCAATACAATAATTAGGGATTTTGGTTTGGCTGCAGGGCATCATTCGAGGCGGTTCGCTTGGGGCCTCCGGGAACGCCGACATGCCTTTGGCAAGAGATTTAGTGCATCCATCCCTAGAGGATGAAAAGAAGAAACATAAAAAGAAACGCCTGGTTCAGAGTCCAAATTCTTACTTTATGGATGTCAAGTGTCCAGGCTGCTATAAGATCACCACAGTCTTCAGTCATGCCCAGACAGTGGTTCTTTGTGTAGGTTGCTCAACTGTGTTGTGCCAGCCTACAGGAGGAAAGGCCAGACTCACAGAAGGTTGCTCATTTAGAAGAAAGCAACATTAGTGACATTAAAATTCGTGAATTCGACATAATGTTTATCTCAGAAAGCCTTATCTGTTCAGAAATCCAAGTTAATCTACTGTGTCAACATAATTAAAGTTTGACTTTGTAAGGAATATAAGAGTGGCTTCCTGTTTTGGAGTCTGTTTTACATTAAAATTTTAGTGATATGCAAAAAAAATAAAATAAAATAATTAGGGATTTTGCCAAAGGGTGAAATCATCCAGAAGGTTAGAGCAAAGGATTATTTTTATTCCAATCTCACTGCACAGCTTGTTTTCTGGGCCTTAGCTCTGGAAAACAGGGTGTCTCCTAATATCTTGACAAAAGTAAAATTTTAAATTTAAAAAAATCTATAGGGTTCAGAGCATTTCCAAACCTGAGGTAGAATGTGTTGAGCATTATTACATGTGGAATAAACATAAAGAAAATAATTACAAATAAAAAGGAAGAATAAATTCAGAGGAATGGCAGTGGTGGGCCAGATAAAGAAGTTTCGGGCATTTATACTTCCTTCTCGTCCCCTTCTACCGCAGACAGGCTCTCCACTCACACAAGAGGAAGTTGTGGCCGGGTCACTAAAATTGGTGAGAAGACAGAATGGACTTGAGCACCAGTAGCAAGCATCCCCTGAGTGGTCAGGGGAAGGGAAAGAAAGAGATTGAGTTGGCCCTCCCAAGTAGCCATCATTAGATATGTCATCTGTGCAGACTCTTACTGCTGACTACAAGCAGACATTTATCAGTTCATAAATATGTCTTAAATTATTGTCCCCCACCAAATGAGGAGCTGAAGGGGGGGATGGGGAATGTGTAATTATTAGCAATTATAATTATTAATATATAATATAATCTCATCATTAGTAAGGAGATTGATAGCAAATATCATTTTCCCAAATATAATTTTCTACCTCAGATGTCAGCTGCTTCAGACCCCATTTAATTTTTGAGGTCAGGTTACCTGTAGGTCCCACAATCTAGGTGGGCAGTGAGGATAGTGAGCAGGCCTTCAAAGGGACCTTTCCACCATGGCTCCAAGGAGTGTTTCCAGAGATGACATTTCCAGTAGAACTCAATCACTAGGTTGGATCAGTGGCTGAATCTCAGTTGCAATTTCTAAAGAATGGGACCATGAGACAAGTTGCTAAGTCTCTCATATTTTCTGAGCCAGCCCAATATAGTATTGTAGGAGGGGTCCTTTCACTATTATGCTTTCTAGCCATGGGTATAGTGGCATAGGGTGTCTTGTTACCATCCAATAGGGACTAAGCTTATGAGAACCAAATGATCTAGACCTAAGGCTTAGCAAGGAAGGGCTTTGGGCCAGGGGTTACTTAGCTCCTCAGAGAATTTAGCAAGGGAAGTTTTAAGTATCCCATTGACTCTTTCAACCATTCCTGATCATTAGGGGTCATGATAGATTTCCTTAGGAACCCCTCATAATGAATGATTTTTTTCTAAGAGGATTTTTGCTACCCCAGAGGTTGTGGTAGTATGACTTGGGAAGACTTGGGAACATTTCTAATCCATTAGGAAAACATAAGAAAAGCGTATTTATGACCAAGGACAGGTGGCATTTGGGTGAAGTCGATTTGCCCGGTTTCAAATGGCACATCTGAGAGAGGAAATTGCCCATGAGCATGCTTCAGAGGCTTGGACATTGTATTTGGGGAAGGTGGGACACATCTCATAGGCAGTGACAACAGCCCTGTGAAAACACTTGACCCCTAGTCCCATAGTCTTTACGAGTTCACATCCCTCCTTTGGAAGCTTTTCTTGCTTTGTGATAAGCATTCTTTTCTGGGCAGTGGCCATCTCTTCTTCTGTTAGGCTAGGAGTCTTTGGCAGGCCTTCAGGGTATGGGTGAGGTGAAGGTTCTGTTGGGACCAGCACTGCTTGAGCCACTCCCTCAGGAATTTGAGGAATTAAAGCTATGGTTTTTGCTGCTGGGTCAGCCAAGTCATCTCCACTGGTATGAATGCTGTTTTCTCTGCCATGCCCTGGAATTTTAATTAGTGCCATAGCTTGGGGAAGCAATAAACAGTTTAGTAGATGGGCTATCTGTTTGAGATTTTTAATGGCCTGTCCTGAGGAGTTGAGGAAACCCTGATGTTTCCACAGCATCCCAAAGGCATGTGCCAAAGTCTCATCCTCACTTTCCATCTTAGGTGGAAAGGTGGCAGGACAGAACATGCTTACATCAACTACATTTCCTCCTTCCTCAGAGGTGAATAAATCAGATGAGAGAGCTAACTGCACAACAATGGTGGGGTATTGATAACTGACCTGATGTCAGTACCATCTGAAAGCCCACAAAATGGAGGGAACTTGGTTGAGAGCCAGATGGTCAGAGGGGGTTATGGAGGGTGTTGGGGATAAAAGATACAAGGAAATGGTCCCTCCTAGTTCAAATGAAATAATGGCCTGACCTCAGAAGTGGCTAGGAGCCTCAGGGACAAGATCAAAAGGATGAAAGGCTCTGGTCTCTCCAATAAAAAGAAGATAATGGTTCTGAGATAGGGTCTACAATGGTCTTATTAGCAATCCCCACAACTGAAATATACTCAATTTAGGGGGAGGGGAGTGGGGAAACAGTGGGGTTTAAAACTGAGAGTGTGGCACTGATATTAACTAGAGCAGACATCTTTTATCCCTGTACAAGCAAGGAAGCATCTCCAAAAGGAGTCATGGGGATAGGTATGGCTTTTATATACACCTCCTTTTGCCGCCCCTCCTGCTACCTCTCCCCAGAGCATAGTCATGCTTTCTGGCACCAACTCCTAGTCTCCCCTTTTCTGACCAAGCCAAACATGAGTTGATACAGATCTGGATACTGGGGTCTGTATGAACACAGAGTGAAACAGAACTGCTCAGCAAAGCCTATGGCAGTAGTGGGAAACCTGCAGCCTTCCAGGTCCTTAACTGCAGCCTTTTGACTGGATCCAAAATTTACAGAACAAATCCACAGGTTCCCCAACCCTGGCCTATGGGATCCCTCTTGGGGCCGGTACAATCCTTGGCAATAGCTGGAGTTCTCTTTGCTGCCGTGAAACTATAAGGCCTGATTAAGCCACTATCCTCAGGGGATTCTCTTGGACTAACTTTGTCTTGCATCTTGAAAAGGAATATAGAAGCTGGAGAGCTGGTGGAATCTTTTGGCAAAAGTGGGTAGTTGAGTTCTTTGGGGGTTGTTAAGGAGGTTTTCAAATAATTTAATCCTTTCTTTCACTGATTCTAATGACGGAGAAGAAAAAAATGGCCAAAAATAGAAATATAATTTTTTTTTTCTTTTTTTTTTTTTTTTTTTAAGCAATTGGGGTTAAGTAACTTGCTCAAGGTTACACGGCTAGTCATTATTTATGTTTGGGTGCTCATTTTCTGAGGCTGGATCTGATCTCGGGTCATCCCAACTCCGAGGCCGGCGCTCTTACTCACTGCGCCACCTAGCCGCCCCTTTAGGGCAATTGGGGTTAAGTAACTTGCCCAAGGTTACATGGCTAGGTTTTTGTTTGTGTGGATTAAGTGTCGGAGGCCGGCTCCGAACTCAGGTCCTTCTGACTCCAGGGCTGGCGCTCTATTCACTGCGCCACCTAGCCGCCCCGAGAAATATAATTTTAAACAAACAAAAGAAGCTCCCAAATCTCTCTGAATGCCCATCAATTGAGGAATGGCTAAACAAGTCGTAACATATGAATGGAATGGAATACTATTGTGCTATAAGAAATGAGGAGCAGACAAACTTCATAATAACTTGGAGAGACTTATATAAACTGATGCTGAGTGAGGGGATCAGAACTAGAACACTGTATACAATTACAGACACACCATATGTGTGATGACTAACTTTGATAGACTGGGCTCCTCTCAGCAATGCAAGGCTATAAGACAACTCCAAAAGACTCATGATGGGAAAGGGCTATCCACATCCAGAGAAAGAAGCACAGAGTCTGAATGCAGATTAAAGCAAACTACTTGCTCTCTCTTTTTTTTGTTTGGTTTCTTCTTTTTCATTGTTCATTCCATTGGTTATGATCCTTCTTTACAACTTGACTAATATTTAATGTGAAGGTATTTGTGGAGCCTGTATTGGATTATATGCTGTCATAGTGGGAGAGGAGGGAGGAGAGGGAGGGGAAGAAAATTTGTAACTCAAAAGCTTGTGGAACTGAAAGTTGTGAACTAAAAGTAAATAAATAAATAATTTTAAACCCCTCTAATGAGGATCTAGAGCATGTCTAGACCTCCTGACCTAGAATATAGGTAGACCACCATTACATATGGGGGCATATAGGTAGTGTAGTCAATAAGAGTGCTGGGTCCAGAGTCAGGAAGACTTTTCTCTTCCTGAGTTTACATGTGGCCTCAGATACTTGCTAACTGTGTGATTCTGGGAAGTCACTTAGCCCTGGTTTTTTTTTTTTTTTTTTTGGTTTCCTCATCTGTTAAATGAATTGAAGAAAGAAATGATGAAACCACTCCAGTATCTTTTGTCAAGAAAACCCCAAGTGGGGTCACAAAGAGTCAAACATAACTGGAAGGACATAGCAATAATAAGAGTAAGTGTGTGTGTGTGTGTGTGTGTGTGTGTGTGTGTGTGTGTGAATACACATATTTGTACATAAGTTTTTTGGAAATCAGGACTGTTTCATTCTTTGCCCTTGTCACCTTTAGTGAGCTCAGTGCCCGGGGCATAGGTGCTTAATAACTCTTTTTTACTTTTTGGTTGGTTTCAAAGACTATCGTATTCAAGAAGGATTAGAATTCTTTCTTTTGGATTAGGAATACTTAGAAAAAGTTGCAGTAAGGGGAATTTAGGTGTGAGTTAAGAAAACTTAGCAATTAGACCTATCTGAAAGTAGAATTGGGCTTCCTAAAGAGGCAGTTGGGGCTCTGCCGACATTGTAGGCTCTATAGGCATATTTAATGATATGTCATGGAGGAAATTCATTTTCAAATATGATTTGGAGTAGATCGATGCAAGACAGCTAACATTAACACATATAAGTACTGCTAGCAAGGTCTACTCTTGATCTGGTCAGACAGGAAAGATAGCTTCAAAGGGGTTAATAATCTTACTTTATTCATCTAGTCTTCTCACTAGAGGGCTGCTGATAATGAGAACAAATTCCTATAGCATCCCCTAATCACCCTTCTCTCAGGGACTGGCAAGAAGGGGGTCAACTACCTTTATGTCTTGATGAGATCAATTGAGACAGGCATAACTTGTGCATTCCCCTAAATCCCCTCAAGCTTTGATGGGGGCCAGTCAAGGCACACACAGTGTTCCAGTTTGTGCATTCAACCCTAAAGCTTCCCCACCCACTGACCATGCTCACCTGCTTTATAGGGAATCGTTCAAAGAAGACATATTGCCAACAATAATCTCCCAAGTTTACATCATGTCATCCCTGTATCTCACTACACAGTTGCAGTGGAGTTTACAATTTAAGCACCAATGTTCATATTATTTATCATTATATAATGCTGTGTAAGCTTGGTAGAGATGTTTTGAACCATGAGCCTGGGGAATAGAGATGGATACAGCCATAGATCCTGGGAAACTGAACTGTAAGAAATAATACCAAAAATCTACTTCATGCCACACACTAAAATCCACCTTATTTACAATAACCCACAAGATCCTTTTTAATTTTCACATTATGTGATTCTGTTAAGTTAGTTTCAGGTTACCCATGATTTTCGATCATTTTTGTTAATCCAGCTTTCCTCCCATTCCCCTTCCTCCATCTGGTTCTAAGAAGAATTTAATTAGCTTCCTTGGAACATGTGAAAACATTCCTATGTCCAGGGATTACTTCAGCACAGCAGCAGGAGGTGAGAAACAAGGACAGCATCCTTATAGCTCAGAGCATGTTCAGTCACCGTGGGTCACACTGTGTATCCTGGGTGGGAATCATACCTCCTTCCCTCCCTCAGTCCTTCCATGCCCTGCTAGATAGAATAGGGAGAAGAGATTGTATAGGGTATCAGCAAGAGGAGTTAGGAACATGTATGAGTCCTTGTTCACATAGACAGATGGACAGAGAACGTGACTCAAGTGATTTATTATGAAGATGATGGGAGACAATACTAAGCTGATATGGTAAGGGAATTGGAGATAGTGGGAGAAACATTTGTGCAATACAGCTCTTTAGACACAGATGTGCATTGATGCACCATTCCAAATGTTCATATGGGCTTGTAGCAGTAAGTACCCCAGCATCCCCAGAGTGGCTGCCAACACAGGTTCTTAGATCTGCTTTTCAAAAGGAAAGCAATTCAAAATCAGTTAACAAGCTTACTTTAATCAAACAAATGTATATTACCTAGTTCAGGGGGGAAAGGTCAGCACCCCGGACTTCAGAGTATACAGACAGAACTTACAGATCAAGCAGAAAGGCTTCCAAACTGTCCAACCATTATATCAATACCAAATCACAGTTACCAGAGAGGGAAGCATCAACATCTGGGTTTTCAAAGCTGGGGGGCTCTCAAGGGCTTCTCCTGGCTCAGAGAATGTAACCACCCTCTTGACCCACTGCCCAATCACACAGCATCAAGGTGTGGTCATTCCTGAAAACCAAGCCTCCCACCACAGGCTCCATGTGACCACATTCAGCCTATTAGGAGACAGAGTACATTTTCAAATCAAGGAAGGTTTTCAGAGTCTCTTAAAGCCAATCAAAGTCTCTTAAGCCAATCAAAGGACCTCGGGGCAGGGAAGATCTTCAAATCTGCATTTCCATTACAGGGCTATATGTGCCTGACCGGTTGTAGAACTTTCAGAGTTCATATTGTACTGATCAGCCACTGCTGAGCATACTGTACTTTGACCCTGACATAGTGATGCCATTTTTGTGCTCTCTGAACACAAAGGACAACAACCATCACACATTCCTAGTTTAAGAGGGTGTTATAGCATCTTGTTCAGGAAAGTCTTCAATCCAGGTCAGACTCAGACTCTTCCACTTAGCCAGATGGTGCCTTAGCTCTTTGGGAATAGGTAGAAGAGAAATTTCATGGTAGAACCCTGTCAGCGAGTCATAGGCTGGAGGGATCAGCACATGCAGGGACTTCTGTACAGCTATCCCGTCTTCTTGTTCTTCAGCTTTCAGGTGGTTTGTTTAGGGTGCAGCTGGGTGGCATAGTGAGTAGAGAATTAGCCCTGGAGTCAGGAGAACCTGAGTTCGAATCTCACCTTGGACACTTGACACTTACTAGCTGTGTGACCTTGGGCTAGTTACTTAACCCCAATTGCCTTACCTTCCCCTCTCTAAAAAATCAAATTAAATAAATAAAATGAAGGGATTTGTTTGTCCTGAGATATCCAGAGGACATTGCCCTTTGGCCCAGAACTTTCTCCTTTCCTTTTCTTTAAGAAAAAGGGGGGGGGGGTCACTTCACCCATACCTGAAGTCCCCTGGGCCCTGATCTAAGTGAGCCTGTTTGTCTGGTTTGTGTGATCTCAAATGAGAAGAGTTAATTGGGAATGGTGTTCTAACCCAGTTTTGTGTGAGTTACTTTACCTATCTGACCTCTTCATCTGGTAAAACAAAAGACCTTTATTAGATGATCCCTAAAGATCTTTTTTTGAAAGCAAAGACACTGGTGGAGCCCAGGAGAGTTGAATTAAACTCTCCCAACTCCCATAGCTGCAGCAAAGGCTGTTGTGAACAAAGGAACTATTATGGGGTAGACATGAAACAGTTTGAGTTATGTTTCCTCCCAGGTGGACTTTTTGGAGAGTGGAGAATATTTTAAAAAGTAAAAAACAAAACAAAACTCAGTATTAGCAGAGGACTCCTGACATCCCAGGGAACCTCCTTTTTGATTGTTTTAAATTCCCTTACCTTCTGATTGTACCCGCTTTTACTTTTTGTAACCTCATTTTGCCAAGCATAGAGTGTCACTTAACTTTGCCTTATTTTCTTTAAAAATCTGTAAAATGGGAGTTATAACAGCATCTGCCTTCCAAGGTTGTTGTGAGGATAAAATGAGATGACCACACAACACTATATAAATGCTAGCTAAATTTTTATAAACAATCAGTTTTTAAGTCAAAACATCCAAAAGCTTCCAGATGATGAGCCCTGAGGCTGGTTGGAACATTGCCTTTATGTTCTGTGGTTTGGGCTCTACTCCAATTTCTTGCTACATAAGTCTGTCAGGTGGAAAAAAGGATTAATCTTGCTTTGTTTGACCCAAAAGGAAGAATTATGGGCAATGAAGCAGTTTCAAGGAGGCAATTTAAGGTCAGCATCAGAACAAACTCCCTCACTATTAAAGCTGTGCAAAAATGGGGTGGACTGCCCATTCCAAAGAGGAAGTTGCCTGATATTTGGGGTTTGTGTACCCTGTGTACTTCCTATACTATCAGTTATCAGAAATAGGTATTTTTCTTTCTCTTCTCAAATATGGGGGGGGGGGGAGAAATAAAAAGAAAAATCTGGTAGCATCAAGTCCAGTAATGTTTTTTTAAACCATCACCTCAAAAATAAAGTACTCCTCTCCTCAGTTAGAAGAAAATGACATTGTGGTCCATACCTGGAGCAACTATGCTAAACTAGGGCCCAAACTGAATCACTTTCACCATGCTAGGCTCGGTCACCATAACAAGGAAAAACAAGGATGGAGCTTCCCATGATTAAGGATATGTTCTTGCAATCTGAGGCCTAATTTATAGAACTAATACTAGCCCTGGGGAATCATATCAAGCTGATCAATATTTATTGGAGTAGAGCAGGGTTGCAATTAAATTATTTCTCATAAGAGCATGGAAAAAACCAGTCAATTCCTTAAATAAAGGGGTTCATAGAAGTTAAATTATTTTTATTAGGTAAAATTAAAAGTTTTTTGTACAAATAAAACCCAGCACAGCCAAAATAAGCAGGAAGGAGTTGAAGGGGAGGGGGTGATATTTGACAGTATTTTTCTGTTAACGGTCCCGTATATCAAATATAAAGCCCAAATTTATCAAAATGAGAGCCATTCCCCAATTGATAAATGGTTAAAGGATAGAAAGAGTTATTTTTCAGAGGAAAAAAGTTAAAGTTATTAATAATCCAATGTTCATTTATTTAGACCTGGAAGGGGACATTACAGATCTTGTTCTAGTCCAAGTCCAAGATAAGGAATCATCCAGAGGTTTTGACTTGCCAAAGGTCACAGAATCAGTAATCAGAAGAACCAGATTTTGAACCCAGCCCTCCTAAAAATCTATGAATTTTTACCAGTCCTCCTATTTTTTGTCTGCTTTTTCTGGCCATTTAAAATTGCCATTCACTTAGCTGTCATAATTACACACACACACACACACACACACACACACACACATATATATATATATATATATATATATATATATGTATATTATTCTTTCATTCTGCCCTGGTCATTCTATATCACTCCTTTTATTTTTTGGAGTCTTCATATTTGTCCTTCCTGATAACTCAATAACCAGCCATTCCTCAATCTTTAGGGACATACTTGCAAAGGAAAAATGGGGAGCATTATTAGGTGCTTTTCTTAACTATTGCTGCTATATTATTTGTTCATGTGTTTTTTTTTAATGTTGTTAATAAACGTCTTGAGATAGCAAACAATTGTAGGGCTAACTAGCTTGATCAGAGAACATGAATAGCTTCTTGTTAAATTCCAAAGTTTTCTAATTAGTTAGACTATCATGCAGCTCCAGGACCAGAGAATGTTTGCCTGTGTTTTCACATCCCCATACATACTAAACTTTTCCATATTTGGCAATATGTTAGGTCTGAACTGAACTGAAATGGCAGAATTTGCAATTTATCTGATTATTAACCATATTGAACTGGTACTTTTAAAGCAGTTTTTGAACATCTGCATTAAATCTTTTTGAGAATTTTTCACTAATATCCTTTCCCACTTGTAAGCTGGGGACAGGGAAATGGTATACATTTTTTATTTTTTGGTGATCTTTGGATGTCACTTGTTTATCAGTTGCAATATGCAGAGAGTTTTCCACAAACACATCTTTTCTTGGAGTCGAAGATCTTAAGCTAGAAGAGATAGAGGACAAATGACTTGTCCAAAATTATGCAGGTATTATAAGTATCAAAGTGGGATTTGAACCCAGGTCCTTTGATTTCAGAATGAGTTTTCTTTCTACTATATTTCTCTCCCTTTTTAAAAATTTTACACATATATACTTTGAGCAAAAACATTTTCATTCTCAAAAAATTGATGTAATCTGTTTTGTCTTTTGTGACATTGTCTTCACTGTGTCTGGGTTCAAACTCATGCCCCAACCCTTTGACTCAGTGCTCTTGTTTCTACTTTATATCCTAAGGAGTTTAGAGGAAAAAATAACATGCTACATCTGCCCAAAAGGTTCATTTTACCCTTTGTGCTCATGGAGAACTGAAAGGCAACATGGGTTCTCATCAGTTGGGAAAGGGTTGAATAATTCGTGATGTTTAAATGTAAAGGAATATTGTGCTACAAGCCATGATGAGCATGAGGCCTTCAGCAAACAGAGAAAGATTTGTGTTAACTGATGCAAGTCAAAGAATAACAGGAGTTACAAGTTGGAAGAGATAGTCCCATTGTGAAGTCTGCAATATCCCTGGCTGGAGAACCCTGTACTTTTCCCATAACTGTGGGATGTTCTTTTGATGCCAAAGGGAGGGGCTGAGGACATCTAGATTGATTATAGGCAGTAGTTTAATCAATCATTAGGAATACTTACAAACAGGGGCAATCTTTGGTCTGTAGAGGCAGCCAGACAGTTTTGTGGATCCTGGCTGAACAAGCCCAAAATTCCCAGGGTAATTATAGAAAACAAAGGCAAGAAGAGCTAGAGCGTGTATCACCACTGATTGATGGATATTTTTGATTTTCTGCTTAGTAATAAGCTTAGGAGTTCAGTCAATGCTATACCCAAACATAATTTCGTGTATTGATAATATCCTGGTCACAATATTATTGTTTTGGCTTTCAAAAGTATCATGGTATCATAAGTTTTGACTAAGTGTCTAAGTTATGGTTTAGCATCTAAGTTATGATTTGTAAACAGGTCACTATGTTCGTGCTTCCACCTTTCACAGAGTTTAAGTTTGTATGTTTTTTTACTTATTACTGTATTTTAGGGCTTTTCCCCAATTCGAACCCTACAACCCACCTGTGAAAAGTTGCCCATACAAATTTTCTGAATATCTTACAATGTCCCTAGGGCAGCTCTATCCTAGGGTATTTAGGGCCTTTTTTTCCATACAGCTAGGATGATCTCATTACACAAGTAATATAAGCACAGATAAGAAAACAATGTAACCAATAAGAAAATCACCATAATTTAACATTTTTCTTCCATCCCACCCCTGGTGAGGTGAAGGAAGAAGCAATGTCATTTTGGGATAAGTGGGTGAAGCTGAATTTCTGAACTTGGTTCAGAGACCCACAAACAAGGCTTGGGCAGTTTCACAGTGTATCCGGGAGTGACACTGAATAGGATCAGTTCCAAAATGGGATGTGAAGAATTTGATTTTCTCAATTTCCCCTTTTTTGTGAAGCAGAGACTTGTACAATGATGACCATCAAACCCCACGCCCCTCCTCTCCATGTCCATTTATTTAAATTTTATTTTGGGGTCCTGACTTTGGCGCAGCTGTCTGGTCTCTGGAACATCTTTTCTTGGGGCAACCTGGAAAATGTCTTGTCTTTGTTGGACCCAGCTCCACTCTGCTTTTCCCCCACTGATCTGTCACTTTGCCCTTCCCGACTGTCAGACACAAATCCACTCACCCTTTCCTTGATTTGTAAAGCAGGCAGCCCAACCTTTCCTTCATTGATTTGTAAAACAGAGAACTCCACCTTGCTTAATCTGTAAACAGGCAGAACCCCCACCCCTTGCTTACCCTTGATTAATCTGTGGGTGGGAGTCCCAGCCTAGGGTGCCAGTGGGAAATTCAAATGTATACTGACCAATCACTAATTGTAGTTTCAAGTTTACACTGACCAATCATTGGAGTTTCAGCTTACATCACTGTAATCACAGCTTATGTAACCTGGCTATGGATCCTCTATAAAACCGGCACACTGTCTGTGCAAAAATCGCTGTCTGATTTGGGTGACCATGTATCCCAACAGTCCCGTGGTGTCCCGCGGTAATAAAATCCACTTTTTAAACTTAATCTTGGGGATCTTCTGTCTTGCTTTTATTAAGGTACAACAGTGTTCAGGGGCAACTCTTAAGGAGAATTATTTTTCTGGTTTCAGGTTGTTTTTAGAGACTCCTTAGATGTTCCTGCTAAAATCTTTTAGAAAACAACTTTCACTGACGCCACCCAATACCTGTGTATCCCTGATAAGGGCGGAGGCTTCTCCTTTCCAGAGCCAGGGAACGACGTCACTTCCGCTTAGTTCCCCCTTCCTTGGTGCTAAGCTGGAGTGTGACTTGGTGAGTGGAAGCAGAGAGCGGTCCCAGGCCCAGAAGGACACTGGCTGTGGGGGTAGGACGGTGTCGGGGCCCCGGGGCTGGTAGGGGACCACACTGAGAAGGGAGGGGCGTCCGCCAGAGGAGGAAGGAAGCCCCAGAGACCTTACTGGGGTCTGGGGGCGTTCCGTGGGGGACAGGGACTGAAGGAGGAGCAGGCGGAGGTGGTGACGGGGGCGGGGGGGGGTTGGGGGGGGGCAGGTTCTAATCCTCCTTCAGTCAGGGCCTCTCCTCTTGACCCTGGTCTGGTCCTACCCCTCCAGGCCTGGGTCCTTCCCCTGTGTGCCCAGGTCTGAGGGTAGGTGTCTGTCTACCTGGTCCTTGGTTCGCCTTCCCTGTGGCCTCATCTCCTCCCAGCATCCTCCGGGAAGCCTTCCCTGATGCTGCTGGGGCCCCCCTGCCTCCCTGCTGAGAGGCTCTAGTGTCTGTTCTCCAGTTTTGTCTCTAAAGAGAGATCGGCACCCCCAGGAGAGGAATTACTGTTTCCTTCTGCCCCCACCCCAGGACAGAAGTGGGGTTACCCATCCCCAACAGGGCAGACCCCAGCCCCTTCTCACCCCCCAGGACAGAAGCGGGGTTCCTCCCCCCTCCCAGGGCAGACCCCAGCGCGGTCCCCCCTCCTAATGCCGCCCCTTTCTTCCCCAGCTCTGCCCGGAGGAGGAGGGGATGGCTCCCTTGCTGAGGCCCCTGCCCGGACAGGTGAGTGCCACAGGCGGTTTCCAGGGAAGACCTGCTCAGGTGGGAGGCTTTCTTGGTCCGGTGGTATAATGATGGAAATTGTGGGCATCTGGGAGCTCTATGACACCGGAGACCCTAATGTATCCTACACACACGCAAAAAGACCTTACGTTAACTTTTTTTTTAAATTGAGTTCCAAAATTTTTTCCTCCCTCCATTGCTTCCACTACCCATTGAGAAGGCAAAGGATGGGACACCCATTTTGCATGTAAGGTAATACAGAATATTTCCATATTGGTCTTGGTAAAAAAAAAGTGCAAGAAAAATGAAAGTGAAAAGGAGTATGTTTTAATCTGCACTCCAAGTTCATCAGTTCTGTCATTACTTTATAATTAGACCTTAAGAATTTTTGTGGATTACTGTGCTCAGAGGAGTAGCCAAATCCAGTTGAGCATTTTTGCTGCTACTGTGTCCAGTCTTCTAATTCTCATCTTTCATATTTGATTTTTTTTTAAATTTGGGGAAGAAAACAAGCGTTTTCAGCTTGCTATTCCCAAGTTGTCAGGGAAATTTCCTTTTTATTCTCTGACTATAAATTATTTTGATTTCTTTATTGCAAAACTGCTGCTTATATCTTTTGACCATTTATCAATTGTGGAATGATTTTTGTATTTTTTATATTTATATTTTTATTTTATATTTTTAATGTTTTTATATTTATATTTTTATAGATTTGACAAAGTTCTTAATATATTTTAGATATAGGACCTTTACCTGAGAAACTTTCTATAAAATTTTTCCCTTGGTTTTCTTGGCAACATTTGTTTTATTTGTACAAAACCTTTTTTTTTAGTGAAATTGAACTTTTATACCTCACACTACTCTTATCTCTTGCATATTCATAAATTATTTCACCTATCCATAAGTCTGATAAATAATATGTTCCATGTGCTTCTAATTTTCTTGTAATATCTCTTTTTCTATCTATGTCATGTATCCACTTTGAGCTTATTCTGGTAAAATGTATAGTATAAGATAATGCTCTATGCTCAATTTCTGCCATTCTGCCTACTAGTTTTCCCACCAGTGTTTAAAACAATGAATTTTTATCCCAAAATCTCAAGTCTTTATCCTTGTCACATATAAGGTTCTTAAAGTTATTTTCTTCTGTAAATTGTTTATCTACTCTGTTCCATTAATCTACCTTTCTATTTCTTAGCCAGTACTAGATAGTTTTGAAAATTACTGCTGTATAATATAAAGTCTGCTTTTGCAAAACCTCCTTCCTTGACTTTATCAGTTCCTTTGACAGTCATGACTTTGTTCTTCCAAATACATTTTGCTTTTATTTTTTCTAATTCAGTGAAATAATTTTTTGGTAACTTAATTGGGATGGTATCAAATATATAAATTAATTTAAGTAAAATTGTTGTTTTTATTATATTGGACCTGTCTACTCACAAACAATTAAAATTTCTCCAATTATTTAAATTTTATTTTTATAAAAAGGTTTTTTTTTTTTTCGCTTTTTGGAGGGCAATTGGGGTTAAGTAACTTGCCCAAGGTCACAGGGCTAGGTTTTTGTTTGTGTGTGTGTTAAGTGTCTGAGGCCGGATCCGAACTCAGGTCCTTCTGACTCCAGAGCCTACACTCTACTCACTGCGCCACCTAGACACCCCTTATAAAAAGTTTTTAATAATTGTATTTGGGTTTTGTATTGGGTTTGCTTTTGCAGGTGTACTCCTAGGTATTTTATACTATCTAAAGTTCTTTTAAGTGGGGTGTTTTTTGCTATCTCTTCTTCCAGGGTTTTGTTTGTGTATTAGGAATGCTGATGAATTATGTGGATTTACTTTATAACCTGCTGCTTATGTAGTTTAAACTAAAGTGAATCTTTAGGATTTTTCCAAATATATCATCATATTGTCTGCAAAAAAATATAGTTTTATTACCTCATTCCCTATTCTGATTATTTCTGTTTCTTTTTCTTCTAATACAATACTGAATAATATTGGACAATGGACATCCCCGTTTCACTCCTGATCTTAACTTACTGGGAAGGCTTCTAGCTTATCTATTTTACAAATAATGCTTGCTGATGGTTTTAGATAAATCCTTTTTAAAAAAATCAGTTTCAGGAAAAATCCATTCATACCAATACTTTTCAAGTTTTTTTTTTTTAACATAAATGAGTGTTGTACTTTATCAGAAGATTTTTGTGGATCTGTTGATATAATCATATGATTTCTAAAAATATATTATTGATATAATCACTTATTTTAATAGTTGTCCTTATGTTAAGTCATTCCTAGTAGAAATCCCATTTGATCCTAATGTGTAATCTTTGTAATATGTTCTTATAATCTTTTAGCTAGTATTTTATTTAGGATTTTTGCATCCATAACCATTGATGAACTTGGTCTGTAATTTTCTTTTGCTGTTTTTACTCTTCCTGGTTTTGGTATCAATATCATATTTATTTCGTAAGAGAAATTTCATAGGATCCCTTTTTTGCATGTTATTCCAAATAATTTATTTAATATTGGGATTAGTTGATGTTTAAGTGTGTTGGATAGAATTCACTTTTAAATCCATCTGGTCCTGGTGTTTTTTCTTAGGAAGCTTCTTTATGACTTGTTCGATTTTTTTTTTTCTAATATAGGTCTATTTAGATATTTTGTTTACTCTTCTGCTAATTTAGGCAATTTACATTTTTGTAAATATTCTTCCATTTCACTTAAATTGTCAAATTTATTGACATACAATTGGGCAAAATAACTCCTACTTGCATTAATTTCATCTTTGTTAATGGTATATTTGCCCTTTTCATTTTTTTGATACTAGTGATTTGATTTTCTTATCTTTTTACAGTCCAATTAAGCAGCTGTTTATTTTATTGTTTTTTTCATAAAACCAACTCCTCATTTTATTAAGTCAGCAACTTTTCTAAACTACTACTAATTCCATGTTTAATTTTTAGGATATTGATACCCACTTCATTGATGTGCTCTTTCTGTCTTTTATTAATGTAAGCATTTTAGGGATATAAATTTTCCTCTGTTTACTGCTTTTGCTGTTTCAAATAGGTTTTAATATGTTGTCTCAGTTTTGTTAATCTCTTTAATCAAATAATTGATGATTTCTATAGATTATTTAAGCTCCAATTAATTTATTTTATTTTTTTATTTTATTTTTTGCTTTTTGGAGGGCAGTTGGGGTTAAGTGACTTGCCCAAGGTCACAGGGCTAGTTTTTGTGTTAAGTGTCTGAGGCCGGATTTGAACTCAGGTTCTCCTGACTCCAGGGCCAGTGCTCTATTCACTGCATCACCTAGCTGCCCTTCAATTAATTTTTAATCTATGTTTCTGTGTCCCTTATTAAGTATAATTTTTATTACATTGTGATCTGAAAAGGAAACTTAATTTTTCTGCTTTTTAACTATAAAATTTTTATGTACTAATATGTGATCAGTCTTTGTAAAGGTTCCATGAACTGCTGAAAAAAAAGGTGTGTTCTTTTTATTTCCATTCGTTTCTCTCCAGATGTGGATCATATCTAACTTGTCTTAAATTCTATTCACTTTCTTGATTTTGTCTTATTTATTTTGTGGTTAGATTGATCGAGTTCTGAGGGGGTAAGATAAAAGTCCCTGACTATTACAGTACTACTATCTATCTCCACTTGTAATTTGCTTTTTTTGTAAAAATTTAGATGCTATAGTATTTGATGTATATAGATCCAGTATTGATATTATGCATTCTTGGAAGATGGTGGAATAGGTCAGAAATTTTTAGGCTCTCCAGATTTCCTCCACAAACAGAGAAAATTGCCATAAAATGAATAGAGAGCATCAAGAATAAAGGGGTAAAGCAGTTTTCCTCTTAAAACAACTTGAGAGCTGCTATAAATATTTTAGAGTAAATGGGTTCTTTTACTTTTTCAATAATCATCTTTGAAAATAGATCAAGTAGTGGTATTGCTGGGTCAAAGCATATGTGTATTTTAATAATTCTGCATAATTCCAGATTGCTTTCCCAAATGATTGGATCATTTTAAAATTACATCAGTAATGAATTAGTGTCCTAATCTCTCCACATCCTCTCCAATGTTTGTCACTTTCCCCTTCTATCATTTTAGCCTGATATACAGGCTGAATTAAATGATATCTGAAGGTTGTTTCAATTTTTGTTTCTCTAATCCAGTAATGATTTAGAGCATTTTCACATGGCTATAAATTGTTTTCATTTCTTCACTGAAAAACTGCCTGTTCATATCCTTTGACAATTATTAGTTGGGGAATGATTCGTATTCATACAGATTTGACAAAGTTGTTTATATATTTTAGATAAGAGGTCTTTATCTGATAAGCTGTCTATAAAATTTTTTCTCTTAACTTCTGCTCTTCTAATCTCAACTATATTTTATTTACACAAACCTTCTTAATTTAATCTAATTACAATTATACATTTTATACCTGACATTGCTTTATATCTCTTGTTTATTCATACATTATTCTCCTATCCATAAGTCTAATAGGTAATATGTTCAGCTTTTTTAAAAAATAAATTAAAAAATAAAAAAATAATTAATAATAAAAGGTCAGGACCTTTTTTTAAATTTTAATTCAATTACATTTTGTGTATTACGTTCTGTTGTCTCTGCTTATTTTACACTGTGTCATTTAATGCATATCTTATAATCCTCTGAATTTTTCATATTTGTCATAAAATTTTTAATTGTCTAGACAGTGTTCTTCATATGCCATTTTTTCTAGCTGTTCTTTATTGGTGAGAATTCAATTTGTTTCCAGTTCTCTGCTGCTCCAAAGAGTGCTTTTATGAATGTTTTTGTGTGAAATCTCAATTGTGGCCTTGGTCTGTTTATACAGAAAGGGAATGGCAACATGATACTGTGAAAATAGTCCCGGATTTGAAGCCAGGAGGTCCTGGGCTCAAAGTACAACCAACCAGTTACTCCCCTTTTCACCTTAAGTCACTTTTTCTCTGGGACTCACTTCCCTAAATGTGTCAGATGAGAAAATTGGTCTCTAAAGTCTCTTCCACCTTTATATGTATGAATTAGAAAGTAATGGTCCTTTAACACCCTTTTTAGCACTAAAAAGGTTTCACTTACTGTTATGTATAGGAGATTGTAGTCTCCCATGCTTGCCTTTGCTCTTAGGGTTCCAGAAGCATTGACCACACTCATGTTCATTTTAGAGCAGCAGATTTTAAGAAACATAGTGATTGGATGAAAAGAGGAAGGGAACTGCCTTTGTTGTGAAGAGATCAGGATGACTGGTCAAAGGGGCTGGGCTTGTTTATCCTGGAAGAGATGACTTTTAGGACACAGGGTAGCTTCTTCAGCTATTTCATTTTCATTGTTTATTTCAGCAAATAAAAAAGGAATTAGCCACATTGCTGCTTCAGCTCAGAGGGCACAAATAGGAGCCATGGGGGCCCATGGTTAAAATCAACAACACATTTAAAATTAGTGTCACTGGAACCATTTACAACAATGAGTGTTTATTAAGCACCTACCACATGCCAGGCACTGTGCTGAGTACAGGCGATACAAAGGATGGCAATAATGTGCCTGTCCGCAATGAGCTATGAACTAATTAAAGAGGAATTTGTTTCTAAAAATTTTTATTTATTTACTTTTTAGTTTATGAAATAAAGCAAACATTTCCAAGACATAGTATAATTAAAAAAAAAACAAAAAAGATGATTGCACATGAAACTGAAAATCTGTTATATACAACTTGATATTCCCAAATGTATAATAAAATTGTCATGTAAATTTTTTTCCTTTCCCACTCATCCTTATAGATGGCTACCTTTAGGGGGGTGTGTGTGCGTGTGTGTGTGTGTGTGTGTGTGTGTGTGTGTGTGTGTCTGTCTGTCTGTCTGTCTGTCTGTCTGTCTATAAAATCATTCTATCATACTTACATTCATCAGGTCTTTCTGGGAAAGGAATTCTTAAGTGCCTGCTATATACCAGACACTGGACTGGGATACAAATCAATCAATCAGTCCTTTTTGGCAAGTGAAGATGAAATTACTGAAGAAACAAAAATTCAGTCTTTTGGCCATATCAGTTTATTAAGCAATGCATGGCAATTGCACAACAAACTGGGAGCAGGCCTCTTCCTCAACTTAGGACTGGACCCTGTATATAGGGAGATGTAGTTTTATATGGTTAAAACAACCAAATAAAACCAGTTAATTAAAGACAAATAATACAATATTAAGTAATCAGATTTCTAAGTGGAGGAAAGATTAGGAACTTTCACTGTTAGGAGGTAGGGGACACAACAGGTTCAGTTCCCTGAATTCAGAAAATGAGGTGTCCCACTCCCTGCAAATGTCTGTATACAAAGGAACATGGGAACAATAACTGACTTACCAGTGTGGGGCCAGTTTTCAGATAAGATATAGGGGTTGCTTGAGATGTACAATTGTGAGAAAACTCATATCAGTCTTTTTGGATCTGACTGGGTTTCTGGTCAGCATAACCTGGGTCCTTAGTTAAGGGTCTCTTAAACAGCAGGTAGAGCTGTTCTGGTTTCCTACCCATGCAGGGCTTGGTTCAAACAATACAATAAGGTTTTCTCCCAGTTCTCACAATTGCATAAATTTTTCTCACAAGATAGAAGTTGGATTAGACCTATAATTGAACAAAAAAGGAACTGAGCTAACTCCAGAATTAAGTCACAAAAGAGAATAAGTGTGGTTGACTCAATTGCCTCAATTTCCTGTACCACTTGCTGTCCTAATGCCTTCCATTCCCTCACCCTGCTGGCAAGCAGTTTACATTTGAACTTCATAACAGCAATAGTTGGGTAAGCATAAATGTTTCTGGTATTTCAGGAATTAGTGACATTCAAGGATGTGACTGTGGAATTCACCCAGGAGGAGTGGGCACAATTGAACCCATCTCAGAAGAAGCTGTACAGGGATGTGATGCTGGAGAACTACAGAAACTTGAGTTCTTTGGGTAAGAACAGCTACCCCTTTGGAGTCTTGATGCATACTTTGACAGCTTTCAAGATTTTAACAGTTATTGTTGGGCATACAAAAGTAAAATATTCCTAATCCTTTCATAGCAGAGAGAGAGGTTACTTGTGCTACCTGTTTCTAGGAAAAAAAGTCTTTGCTCAGTATCCTGGGAAGTTGATTTCTTGATATCCTTGAGAAATGTATATTCCCATCTCTGTTGCTTTGATTGTAATAGTGTTCCCACTGTCTAAGCAGGCAATGAGTCAAAAGAACTATTTTTTCCTAAGTCTTGTTCAGTAATCCATTCTTCCATAATATAAAATATCCTTCATTGGTTCTTAGCATGCCAATTTTTTTCTCAAAGAAGGCTTGAACTGGTTTTGAACTCTTTTATTAAATTTTATGGATGCTTTTTAAAGACATTTAATTTCTCCTCCCTCTGCCTTAAAAAAAGAGAGAAAAACTTACTTCTCTCTGCAACCAGCCCATTGAGCCCCCCCTATGGTTGAAAAAAAGAATCTCAAGACAAAATGAGCTAACATAGCGACCTTGTGTAGCACCAGTGGAATATTTACATCGCCCACGATCATGATAAAGACAGTGACTATAAATATCACATGATGTTCGTTAGTGAAATATATCCGATTCTCCATACAGAGGACAGAACTGAAACATTTATTTAGACACCAGAAAACCAAATCCGAAAACCAGTAAGCCGATACCATTTAATATCAAAGCTATTCAGAAGCCATAATAACACTGAGAGCTACAGTATGCTTCAGCCTTCCCACAAACCAATACAAGATCAGTATTTACTCACAAATCTTTCTTTCCTTGCTTGAGCACTTCTTTCTCCTATTGTTTCTCAGGCTCTGGCTACCAGCTTTCTGTGGGCTCTGCTTCCCTTCAGCAAACCCCTCCCACCAAGGCTCCATGTGACTGCATTCAGCCTATCAGGGGGCAGAGGTCTTCAAACTCACCCCTAGGTGTATTAAGGGGCAGGAAAGATCTTCAAATTCCCATTCCCATTACATTTGGCCCTAAGATCTTTCATGTCCCTTACATAGCAAAAAATACATTAACAGGAAATGAGACTTTAGGGATAACTGGTGGAAAAACTGGTGTCAACAGAACTTTGCAACAATATAACAGGGATAATAGAAAAACTTTGCAAATAAAACAGTAGCTTAGGGTTGGGGCTTGGGCACAGGCACCTCATCCTTTCCCCCTTGAACGAATAACGAATGGGACTCAAAATCTTGGGGTAAGGGGTAAAGGTCTCTTCTCCAAAGCTACTTCAAGCTGAAATTGGATGTAGAGCTGCCCCTGCCCTGAGAGGTCCTATTCGAGAGGTCAGTTCTTTAGCTGTCATCTGAAACTTGGTTGATGCCAGGTTCAGAGGTGGCATATCACAGTCATGGACAGGGGATTGCATCCAGCTTAAGCGTCAGACATTTGCAGGTGGAGGGTACTGAGCCTGAAGGAAACAAATCTTGCAAACAAGTTTAACAAACAAAAAACCAAAAAGAGAAATATAGGATCAACCATGCCTCTGGAGTTCGTGAACTCACTAGCATAGCCTCATTCATGGTAGAATACATTAATTAAGGGTACAATTTGACAGTCATCTTCTCCTGAGTAAACAACAGCTACAGTATTGTCTTTACCATTTGCAATAATCTCTGCAACCTTTGGAACATCATCTGGCTTCTTGTTTACCCATACTTTAGCTCCCAATTTTATTCTATTGGTTGAACCAAACTCTTTACTTCCTCTGATGGTTATTTCAGAAGGAGGGTCAGTTTTCACAAGGGGTGTTGTTTCACAAGGAGTAATAATCAGTTGAACTGTTCTTTCATTTTTACACAACTATGGATTCTTCACCCAAATTTTGCAGTGTCACAATAATTTCTCCTTGATAATTAGAATTTTTTACTCCAGCTAATACCTGTATACCTCAAGCTGTTAAACCTGATTTAGGTAATATCTGTCCAAA
The DNA here is from genome assembly GCA_011680675.1 of Gymnobelideus leadbeateri. Lineage (NCBI taxonomy): Eukaryota > Metazoa > Chordata > Mammalia > Diprotodontia > Petauridae > Gymnobelideus > Gymnobelideus leadbeateri. Next base: position 206,710 of record WOXC01010391.1, on the reverse strand, counting down.
ATGATTTTTAGGGATTCTCATATATATCCCAGTAGAGAGTTTTCTTATTTCTTTTCTATCCAACCAAAAGCCTTCTAAAGAGTGTAAATCATATCCTGTCCAACCAGGTGTTCCTGAATATGGTGCTGGTACATCTTGCCTCACAGTCCAATACTCAGTATTTGGGATCTTATGTGTCTACTGTTTTCCAGTTTGCAGATTTGGGATCATCATTCTGGCTAGAGGCGTACTTTCTCCCAGTGATCTATTTATTCAAATTATGTAAAGCAGTGAACAAATTATCTTTCCAATGTTCATATGGATTATTTGAACTTAACTTCCTTAACTGTGTTCTTTCAGTAATTCATTCATTCTTTCAATTAACCCAGATGCTTGTGGATAATATGGAATATGATATATCCACTTTATATTATTCAATACACAATATCTCTTCATTTCGTTACCTCTGAAACGTGATCTATTGTCACTTTGAATCTGCATTGGGGTTCCATGCTATAGACTTATGAGATCTAGAGTTTTACAAGCATTTTTCTGGGTTGCATTCTTATAAGGACAAGCCACTAGTACGCCTGAATAGGTGTCAACATAAGAACATATGAATTTGCATCCTTTATCTTGGGGTAAGAGACAAATATAATCTATTTGCTAAATTTGGGCTGGAACATCTCCCCTTGCTGTCTCCCCAGTTACTGCCTGAGTTCATTCCTTTTCCAGTTGACATATATGACATTCTTTGCTATCTGCTTTAATGATGAATGAGAGACACTAATACCTCGATCTTGTGCCCACTGGTATGTAGCTTGGACCCCTAAATGTCTGGCTGTTTGGTGGACCCATTTTGCTAGTACTATATCATCAATTGTCAAAGTAGGGACAATATGTTCATTAACAATCTTTGCTAGTCGATCAACATGTGCATTATACTCATGTTCTGGTGTCGTGATGGCCATGTGAGCATTTACATGGAAAACTGACAAATCAGTAACCAAAGACGTGTCCCATATGTCTTCCCATAATTCTTTGCCCTGGACTTGTTTACCATGAATTTCCCAATTTTGATTTTTCCACATGGGCATCCATGTAGCTAACCCATTAGCTACTGCCCATGAATCAGTGAATATTATGACACTGTCCTCCTTTTTCTGTTTTGATGACTTGATGTACTGCCATAAGTTCAGCATATTGACTACTTCCACCTATCCCAGTACTTTCCAAAGTCCTTCTAGTACATGGGTGATAGGCTACTGCTTTCCAATATCTTTTTTGGGCCAAATATTTAGCTGTCCCAACAGTAAACCATGGGGTTTCTTCTCTTATTCAGTTAGTCCATCATATCCATCATTCCATCTTACAAAGAACTGTACCAATTGTTGCCTTGGTTCAGGGGATGTATCATGTCCCTCAGTATCAATGTTAGCTATAGAGTCATGTAGGACAGAAACTCCACTTTTGCTAGTTTTAATTCTATTTTGAATATACCACTTTCATTTAATTATGCTGGCTTCTTGTGCATGTCTAATTCTATGAGAAGCTGAGGTACTCATTAGCCAGTTCATAATTGAGATTCCAGGTCTTACTGTCACTTCATGGCCCAAAGTCAGCTGTTCAGTGTCTACCAAACCCCAATATGCAGCCAACAGCTGGTTTTTGAAAGGTGTATATTGAACTCCAGATGAAGGAAGTTTCCTAAAAAAATCTTTTTTCTTTTTGCAGCAAACTTTTTTTACTCTCTCTATTTTTCTTTTTTTTTTTTTTTTGTATGTGTGTTTTCTTTTGCAACATGGCTGATATGGAAATATATCTTGCATTGTTTCACATGTATAATCAATATCATATTGCTTGCCTTCTCAAGGGATGGGGGTAGGGCAAGCACTGAATCTGGAACTGAAAATTTTTTATAGTAATGTTAATTTTGTTGCATGTAATTGGAAAATATTTAATGAAATAAAGGAAAATCTATTGTGATGCTAAGACTTCTGTTTATCTTTATAAGAGGCAGTGGGTTCTAGTTCTAGGTTGGGAGATTGGAATGTTTTGATTTTGTGGTTATATCCACCACAGTTTGGGGGTTGCAACATTCTCCCTTATGAATGCACACATTTTGCATTTTGCCCAAAGCATCTCCATATGCATTGGATTATTTGTCCATATTTATTTTCAGTACACTTTCATGTAATGTGGTTGCCTTGGCAATATTTCTGCAGTTCTGAAGGATCCCCCAGGGCATCCAACCATGGCACAGTTTCTAGTCCAGTCTTCATCCAGTTCAAATGGGTTCCATTGGATCCTGGAGGCTTGTCAGCTTTCCCTTTCCAGGTTTCTTTTAAGAGTGTGTCTGAATTTGTACTCTGAAGTTAGATGAATTTCAGAAGGTAGTTTGGGATACAATTGGCCCCTTACAAATTCATTCTAACCCACCAGTCAATAAAGCATTTTTTTCAAATGCTTTATTAACTTCTGGTTTACTTCATTCATTTCTGCTAGCTTTTGTGTTACAGATTTTCTCCCTGTTTTTCCCTTACCCACCTCTCAAAATAGCAGTCCCCCAGGATATCCCCTCCTCTTGTTTCTCAATGTAAAATAGTATTAATAATAGTATATACTAATGCCTTCTTCACGATCCCAATAGACTTTAAACAATGGGATTAGTTTGCTTTCTCTTGGCAGGGCAGATGATATACTTTTGCCCACCTGCCACAAGGATATCAATCACTACATACCAAGTCCCATCATATTTCTGGATCCTTTCTGTTAAGGTGACAGTATCTGGAACAGCAACATACAAGGGAAGTGTCACCTTATTCAGTTGTCTATAATCTGTCATTCTCCATGTCCCATCTAATTTTTGTACTGGCCGAACAGGATTATTTCATCTTGTAGTTGTAGGGACTAACACTTATGCTTCAACATACTTCTTTATAGTACTGGCAATTTCATCTTGTTCACCTGGCACATAATACTGCTTTAAAGAAATTACTTGAGGAGGTTCAGGTGAAGTGATTGGCTTCATTTTTATTTTTCCCATTAAAACTATTACTTCCTGTCTTCTTTACTGCAAATTGGTATCTTCCTTCAGGTAGATTCAGGGTCATACCTCTCACTATATCTATTCCAATGATGTATTCAGGAAAGAAAACATTTCTCAAGGAAATTTTTCATGTCACTTACCTGTTACATCTTATCTAGCACCTTTGAAAGAGAGGATGCCCTATTTCACCAATTAGTAGAGTCAGGTGCTTATAATGAGGAGGTGTCTTCACCATTATATTTCTATGACAAACTGCCAAGGGGATATCATGATACCCATCTGCATCTCCAACCATGATAGCAGTTTTCATTATTTCTCCTTTCAACTTTTTCATAGTCTCTAAGTGAGTACCAGTGTCTGTCTCCACTAGGCCACATAGAATCAGCAGGATACATTCTACTGCATCCATCAGTATCTAAAACTGACAGATTGGTCTTGTTACCTCCTGCCAAACAAAAACCTCTAAAAGCTTGCTAGACAAAAAGATTCTGGCAAATATTTATAAATTTCAAGCAGTCCACCCAATTTGTCACTACCCCAGCAGCTCCTTTGTCATTGATTCTTGCAATCTAAGATACTGTAATGGGAATGAGAATTTGAAGATTTTCCCTGCCCCTTAATAGACATAGCGGGGAGTTTGAAGACCTCCCCTTCTTTGAAAGTAAACTCTGCCCCCCAATAGGCTGAATGTAATCTCGTGGAGCTTTTAATGGAGGGAATTTGCTAAAGGGTGGAGCAGAGCCCATAGGAAACTTCCCTGCTATGAAGATAAACTCTGCCCCCTAATAGGCTGAATGTGGTCACATGGAACCTGTGGTGGGAGGAGTTTTCTGAAGGGAAGCAGAGCCCACAGTAAACTGGTCGGAGCTAGTAAGAAGGTGGGGGAGAGAGGACAAGCAAAGAGTCAGATAGGCTTGTGAGTAGATATTGATCTTATATTTGTTTGTGGGAAGGCTGAAGGATGCTGTGGCTCTTAGTGTTATTATGGCTTCTGAATATCTTTGGTACTATGATGGAATCAGCTTGCTGGTTTTGGGATTTGGTTTACTGGTATCTAAATAAATGCTTTAGTTCTGTCCTCTACTTGGAGAATCTGTTATATTTTGTGATTGAATATCATGCAATATTTATAGTCATAGCCTTTATCGTGATTGTGGGCACTGTAAATATTGCATTGGCACTACGTTTTTTGATGAGGATGGGATCCCAAAATATCAGACCTCTAGTTGGAGGCTGAAGGGATTTAGAAGAAATGGCTATCCCAGGATGGGAGGATTTTCCTTAAGCTTCCCTAGCAAGGGAATGGTCTAAAAGTACAGGGCTCTATGAAAAGTGGGAACAGAGGCTACAACAGGGGCAAGCTAGAAATTTAGAAACATGTTTGCAAAGAATACCAATAAAACCTGGGAGAGACCTGGAGGCAGTGAGTAGAAGGGGCTGGGTTTTCCTGACAGCTTACCATATTGTGTGTAAACACAGAGACAAGTTGCTACAAAAGTTGGCTAAATGCCAGCATTTGAGCCCTCCTTTGGAAGAGCAACCTGGAGAGTCTCAGGTGGTAGAAGAGCAAATGAGAGTCTCAGTTGGAAGCAGAGAGGGCTGTTGTAAATTTGGCTCAGAAAAAAAAGAAAAAAAGTAACAAGATGAAAGTTCATATAGCTTTGGTAGAGTCTGAACCTAGTTGTTATGACTATGACTCCCAAGAAAGTCCATGTGTTATACAGAATGATACAATATTGAGCAATACATTGTTTCATGGTGAAGCTTTTACAAGGGCAGAAGCTTGCTCCATACTGAGAAGAAGGCAGGAGAGTCTAGGAGGGCAAGTGGTATTCAAGGAGATGCTTGAGGATTTCACTCAACAAATTACTGAGCAGATTCACCCAAAGGATAGGAGAACCTTGGATGGTAAGAATCAGTGATGAAGGAGCTGCTGGGGTAGTGATAGATAGAGTAGACTGCTTGAAATTTTTAAGTATTTGCCAGAATCCTTTTGTCCAGCAAGTTTTTAGAGATTTTCATTTGGCAGGAGGTAACAATAAGACCAATCTGTTAGCTTTAGCTGCTGATGGATGCAATAGAATTTATCCTGCTGTGGCTTACTCTATACAGACCCTGGTACTCACTTAGAGACTGCATGAGAAAGTTGAAAGGAGAAGTAATGAAAACTGCTGTCATGGTTGGAGATGCAAATAGGTATCATGAAATCCCCTTAGCAGTTCCTCATAGAAATATCATGGTGAAGACAGCTTTTCCTACTTCTTACTAATTAATGAAATAGGGCACCCTCTTTCAGAGGTGCTGGATAAGATTTCACAGCTAAGTGATTTAGGTGAATGGCAAAATGATAAATTTCCTCAAGAGAGAAGAGTAAATAGCCGGTTGATTCAAATTTAGAATAGATTGCCAAGAAAAGAACTGAAACGTTTATTTAGACACCAGAAAACCAAATCCCAAAACCAGCAAACTGATTCCATCATAATTCCAAAGATATTCAGAAACTATAATAACACTGAGAGCCACAGCATTCTTCAGCCTTTCCACAAACTAATACAAGATCAATATTTACTCACAAACCTCTCTCTCTCCTTGCCTGAGCACCTCTCTCTCCCCCTGTCTCTCTGGCTCTGGCTACCAGCTTTCTGTGGGCTCTGCTTCCCTTCAACAAACTCCTCCCACCACACGCTCTGTGTGACTACATTCAGCCTTTCTGGGAGCAGAGTCTATCCTCACGGCAGGGGAGGTCTTCAGATTCTATCCTCAGTCTATTAAGGGGCAGGAAAGATCTTCAAATTCCTATTCCCATTACACTTTGTTAGTATAAGACACATTCAGTCCCCTTATTACCTCACCTTTCTAGTAAGAGTTGGGAGGAGTATTTCATGTATCTGTTGAATGATGAAGCTCTGAGATGACTACCTAGCTCTTTTTCTTTTTCAATGAACAGGACTTGCAGTTTCCAAACCAGATGTGATCTACCAGTTGGAAATAAAGGAAGCGTCCTGGATGCCAGAGGCAGATGTTCCCAGAAACAGCTCTCCAGGTGATTACATAAAAATCAAGCAGATTGGTCATTGCAAAATAGTGATGTATTGGTCATTTTAGGTCAAAGCTCTTGTAAAATGTTGAACATAGTGGTTTATCAAAGTTTGTTAGACATGTTGAGAGAAACTTTAAAAATTTATTTTTTACCTCAGAAAGTTACTTTTTTAACGTATCCTTCTACTGAAAAAATATCTCTACTCAAAGAAATTTGTTGGTTTAGTACAGGGCAGTTATTTCTCTTCTGTTCATTGAAGATTATCTTATTTTAAATGGGCATTCTCCTGCCTCACTTGCATGAATTCATTCTCCCTCTTCAAATAAGTTATGTGCTCTTTTTGCTACTGAATTTTCTTATATTTCCTTCTGTTTGGTTTCCATGATTATGTTGCTTTGATGCTGTTTGTCTTTTTTTTTTTTTTTAAAGCAATTGGGGTTAAGTAACTTGCTCAAGGTTACACGGCTAGTCATTATTTGTGTGTGGGTGCTCATTTTCTGAGGCCGGATTCGATCTCGGGTCATCCCAAGTCCGAGGCCGGCGCTCTTACTCACTGCGCCACCTAGCCGCCCCTTTTAGGGCAATTGGGGTTAAGTAACTTGCCCAAGGTCACATGGCTAGGTTTTTGTTTGTGTGGGTTCACTGCGCCACCTAGCTGCCCTGATGCTGTTATTTTTTAAAGTACTTTATCCTAACCTAGTTCCCCTTTCTTCAGTCTACCCTGTTATGTGTCATCCTGTTTTTCATCATTCTTCAAAATTATGTTTATAAAGGCACAATAATATGTTTATATGACAGGACTTGTGTAGCTATAACCCCTTATTAGATTTATAGGTTTTCAGTACTTTGTTATTTTATAAAAAGTTGTGAAAAATTTACAGAGAATTCTTTGTTTTTAGTAACATTTTGAGAATGCTGACCTAGTAGTGGGGCCATCTTGTCAAAGTATATGAACAGTTTTGTACCACTAGCTGAAACTGGTATGTTACTTTTCAGAAAAATTGTAGTAGCAGCTTACTATGGACCTATATCAATGTAACTGCCAAAATTTATCATTTCAAATTATCTTTGCTAATTTTGGGCTATTTATTGATATCTCCTAATTGGTTTCATTTTAATTTTTTTGATTACCAGCATTTGAGTAATGTTTTAGGTAATTTTTTTTTTCGGAATTTATTTATTTTTAGTTTTCAGCATTTATTTGCACAAGATTTTGATTTCCAGATTTTCTCCCCATCTCTCCCTTACAACCAACTCCAACATAGCATGCATACTGATTACCCCTTCCCCAAGTCTACCCTCCCTTCTATCACCTGCTTCCCTCTTATCCCCTTCTCCCTTACTTTCTTGTAAGGCAAGATAGATTTCTGTACCCCATTGCCTGTATATCTTATTTCCCATTTATATGTAAAAGCAATCTTTAACATTTGTTTTTAAAACTGTGAATTCCAGATTCTCTCCCTTCTTCCCCCCCCCCACATTAAGAAGACAAGCAATTCAAAATAGCTTATACATGTATAGTTATCCAAAGATTACCATGACAGTCATATTGTGAAAGACTGTGTTTCCCTTTATCCTATCCTGCCCCCCCCATTTATTCTATTTTCTCCTTTTACTGTGTCCCTTTTCAAAAGTGTTTGCTTCTGACCCCCCCCCCCCAATCTGTCCTCCCTTTTATCATGCCCCCCTCTTATCCCCTTCCCCCTACTTTTCTGTAGGGTAAGATACTCAATTTAGTATATATGTTATTCCCTCCTGAAGCCAGATCTATTGAGAGTAAGGTTGTCTCATTCCCTTTCACCTTCCTGCTCTTCCCCTCCATTGTAACAGTTTTTCCTTGCCTCTTTTATATAAGATAATTTAACCTATTCCATCTCTCCCTTTTTCCTTCTCCCAATATATTTCTCTCACCTCTTAATTTTATTTTTTAGATGTCATCCCTTCATATTCAACTCAACCAGTGCCCTCTGTCTATATATACATATATAGATTCCCTTCAACTACCCTAATTTTGAGAAATTTTCCTGAGTTATAAATATCATCTATGTAGGAATGTAAATAGTTCGATTTTGATAAGTTCCTTATGATTTGTTTTCCCTGTTTACCTTCTCATGCTTCTCTTGCTTCTTGTATATGAAAGTCAGATTTTTTGTTCAACTCTGGTCTTTTCAGCAAGAATGCTTGTAAATTCTCTGTTTCATTAAATATCCATATTTTCTCCTGAAGTATTTTACTCATTTTTGTTGAGTAGGTGATTCTTGGTTTTAATCCTAGCTCCTTGGACCTTTGGAATATCATGTTTTAAGCCCTTCTGTCCCTTAATGTAGAAGCTGCTAGATCTTGTGTTAACCTGTATGTGTTTCTACAATACTCATTGTTTTTTCCTGAGTGCTTGCAATACTTTCTCCTTGACCTGGGAACTCTGGAATTTGACTGCAATATTCCTAGGAGTTTTCTTTTTGGGATCTTCTTCAAGAGACAATTGTCAGATTCGTTCAATTTCTATTATCTATTTCTGATTCTAGAATATCAGGGCAGTTTTCCTTGATAATTTTTTTTTTTAAAGCAATTGGGGGTAAGTAACTTGCTCAAGGTTACACGGCTAGTTATTTATGTGTGGGTGCTAAGTACTGAGTCCGGAACCAATCCCAGGTCCTCCCGACTCTGGGGCCAGCGCTGTTACTCACTGTGCCACCTAGCCACCCCTCCTTGATAATTTCTTGAAAGATGATATCTAGGCTCTTTTTTTTCAATAATTTTAAAATTCTCTTTCTTGGATCTCTTTTTCCAGTCAGTGCTTTTTCCAGTGAGATTTTTCACACTGTCTTCCTTTTTTTTTCATTCTTTTGATTTTGTTTTATAATTTCTTCATTTTTGATAAAGTCATTAGTTTCCATTTGCTCCATTCAAATTTTTGTGTTTTGCATTTTTGGAGAGGGGACAGTAGGGCAGTTGGGGTTAAGTGACTTGCCCAAGGTCACATAGCTAGTCTTGTGTTGTGTCTGAGACTGGATTTGAACTCAGCTCCTCCTCACTCCAGGGCTGGTGCTCTATTCACTGTGCCACCTAGCCGCCCCTCCATTCTAATTTTAAAGGAATTATTTTCCTCAGTGAGCTTTTGGACCTCCTTTTCCATTTGGCCAATCTTGCTTTTTACAGCATGCTTCTCTTCTTTGGCTTTTTGGACCTCTTTTGCCATTTGGGATACTCTGTTTTTTAAGGTGTTGTTTTCTTCAGTATGTTTTTGGATCTCCTTTAGTGAGCTATTGACTGATTTTTCATGATTTTCTTGCATCACTCTTATTTCTCTTCCCAATTTTTCCTCTACTCCTCTTACTTGATTTTCAAAATCTTTTTTGAGCTCCTCCATGGCCTGCAACCAATTCATATTTTTCTTGGAGGCTTTGGATGTAGGAGCTTTGATTTTGTTGTCTTTTTCTGGTTGCATGTCTTGCTCTTCTTTGTCACAAAAGTAAGATTCTGTAGTTTGATTTTTTTCTCTTCTGTTTGCTTATTTTCCCTGCCAATTTCTTGACTTTTGAGCTCTTTGCTAATGTAGGACTCTGCTTCCAGAGTACAGAGTGCTCTATCCTAAGTTTCAGTGGTTTTGTGCTGCTGTTGTCAGAGCTACTTGTGAGGCACCTGTAAATTTTCAGTTCTTCTAAGGTGATATGATCAAAGGAAATGTGTTTACTCTTCTCCTGACTTGTGGTCTAGGCTATGAGTGACCACAAGCACTCTTTTCTGTCTTGGAACTTTAAGGATGATTCCCTCTCCACAGCCGCCAAAAACTCTGCCATGCCAGCATGCTTCCTCTCTCAAGGACCGCCACCCAAGACTGTGACCCAGATTCAGGCAGGGCAAAGCAAAAGAATCCTGCCTCAGCGCCAGCAAAGAGATCCCTGCAATCCCCCTCTGATCAGCCACTTAATCCCACCACTATCTGTGGGCCTGGAACTCTGGAGGCTGCCATTGCTACTGCTGCCACCACCACCTCTACTGCCCTGGAACTGGGGCTGGACTGCACTCATATCTTACCCAGGTCACACAGAGTTTCCCCACTGACCACTTACTTTCTTTGGCATTTGTGAGTTGAGAAGTCTGGAAACTACCACAGCTGCCAGTAATTTAGTCGGTGAGGCCTGTTCTGGCTCAGTCTGTGTTGCTGTGGCCCGTGCTGGACTGTGCTCTGCTCCCAGCCCAATGTGTTAGGCCCTTCCTGTTGGTTTTCCAGGCTGTCATTGTCTGGAGATGTGTCTCATCCTGTCATTTTTTGTGTTCTGTAGCTCTAGAATTTGTTTAGAGTTGTTTTTTACAGCTGTTTGGAGGGTTTGGGGGAGAGGTCAAGGCCTTGCTATTCCTCTGCCATCTTGTCTCCTGCCGGTTTTAGATAATTATTATTAATTTGTTTACTTTTAGTTTTACAAGATTCAATTTCACAATATAGTGGTTTTTTTTTTTTTTTTGCTTTTTTTGGAGGGCAATTGGGGGGGTTAAGTAACTTGCCCAAGGTCACACAGCTAGGTTTATTTTTGCGTTTGTTAAGTGTCTGAGGCCGGATCCGAACTCAGGTCCTTCTGACTCTAGGGCCGAAGCTCTACTCACTGCGCCACCTAGCCGCCCCCGGTTTTAGATAATTATTAACAATTTCTCTTGTCAAAAATACCTGTATTTCTAATTCTTATGAATATACATTCATTCCTTTCAAAGTAGATGTGTTGAGTTTCTAAAGGAAATTTATCACAACAATTGTTACATATTTTTCATTCATATTTCTTCTTTATTCTGTTTTCTTCATGTATTTATTTTTCCTCCTTACTTTAAACACAATTCCCTATTTTCTTTCTGTTCACTTTTTTCCCTTCCTATTTTTACCTCTGAGAGTAAGAATATATTTGCAAGTTCTCAAAGTCATCTGTTTTATCTAAATAGTCTTATTCCATTCAAATGCCAGCCACATACAGTAGAATTAAGAGTTCATTCATCCCTCCAGGTAATTTAATCTCAAGTCAATTCCTTTACATATGTTACCTTTGAATCATCATACTTTCACATAAGATAAAATGATCCTTAGTAAAAGACTAGTGAGACTAGTCATCTCAAGTGAAAAGGCAAGGGAATAGCTCTAGAATCTTTAAACAACTAAGAACCTTGGGAAAGGGTAAAAAATGCAGGATTAAACAGTTCCTTATTCTTTCTTTCAGAGAAATGTAGTGAATGTGGAAAGGCCTTCACGAGCAAGGAGCATCTTTCTGTGCATCAGAGAATTCATACTGGAGAATTTGTTTATGAATGTCAGGAACGTGGGAAGGTTTTTTATTACAATTCAGACCTTCGACATAAAAAAATTCATACTGGAGAGAAAAATTATAAATGTAGTGAATGTGGGAAGACTTTCAGGAGTAACTCACAACTTGCAGTGCATCAGAAAATTCATACTGGAGATTTTCTTTATAAATGTAAGGAGTGTGGGAAGGCTTTTCTCTACAACTCAGAACTTATTCGACATCAAAGAGTTCATACTGGAGAGAAACCTTATGAATGTAGTGAATGTGGAAAGGCCTTCAGGAATCAGGGAAATCATACTGTGCATCAGAGAATTCATACTGGAGAGAAACCTTACAAATGTAATGACTGTGGCAAAGCCTTTAAGAGTAAGAAACAACTTACAGAACATCAGATCATTCATACTGGAGAGAAACCTTATGAATGTGGTATATGTGGGAAGGCCTTCAGGAGGAAGCCACATCTTATTATACATAAGAGAATTCATACTGGAGAGAAGCCTTATGAATGTAGCGAATGTATGGAGGCCTTCAGGAGTGAGACACTACTTTCTGTGCACCAGAGAATTCATACTGGAGAGATAGTTTATAAATGTAAGGAGTGTGGGAAAGCTTTTCTCTACAGCTCAGAACTTATTCGACATCAAAGAGTTCATACTGGAGAGAAACCTTATGAATGTAGTGAATGTGGAAAGGCCTTCAGGAGGAAGGAACATCATACTGTACATCAGAGAATTCATACTGGAGAGAAACCTTATGAATGTAATGAATGTGGAAAGTCCTTCAGAAGTAAGGGACGTTATACTCAGCATCAGAGAATTCATACTGGAGACATTCTTTATGAATGTAAGGAGTGTGGGAAGGGTTTCCTCTACAATTCAGGTCTTATTCAACATCAAAAAATTCATACAGTAGAGAAACCTTATGAATGTAATGAATGTATGGAGTCCTTCAGGAGTAAGACACTACTTTCTGTGCACCAGAGAATTCATACTGGAGAGATGCTTTATAAGTGTAAGGAATGTGGGAAAGCTTTTCTCTACAACTCAGAACTTCTTCAACATCAAAGAGTTCATACTGGAGAGAAACCTTATGAATGTAGTGAATGTGGAAAGGCCTTCAGGAGGAAGGAACATCATACTGTACATCAGAGAATTCATACTGGAGAGAAACCTTATGAATGTAATGAATGTGGAAAGTCCTTCAGAAGTAAGGGAAATCATACTGTGCATCAGAAAATTCATACTGGAGACATTCTTTATGAATGTAAGGAGTGTGGGAAGGGTTTCCTCTACAAATCAGGTCTTATTCAACATCAAAAAATTCATACAGTAGAGAAACCTTATGAATGTAATAAATGTATGGAGTCCTTCAGGAGTAAGACACTACTTTCTGTGCACCAGAGAATTCATACTGGAGAGATGGTTTATAAGTGTAAGGAATGTGGGAAAGCTTTTCTCTACAACTCAGAACTTCTTCAACATCAAAGAGTTCATACTGGAGAGAAACCTTTTGAATGTAGTGAATGTGGAAAGGCCTTCAGGAGTAAGTCCCAACTTAAATTGCATCAGAGAATTCATACTGGAGAGAAACCTTATGAATGTAGTGAATGTGGAAGAGCCTTCAGGAGTAAGGGACATCATACAATGCATCAGAGAATTCATACTGGAGAGAAACCATATGAATGTAGTGAATGTGGGAAGGCCTTTAGGAGTAACTCCCAACTCACAGTGCATCAGAGAATTCATACTGGAGACATTCTTTATGAATGTAAGGAGTGTGGGAAGACCTTCAGGAGTAAGGGACATCATACTGTGCATCAAAGAATTCATACTGGAGAGAAACCTTATGAATGTCGTGAATGTGGGAAGGCCTTCAGAAGTAAAGGACATCATACTGAGCATCAGAGAATTCATACTGGAGAGATGCTTTATGAATGTAAGGAGTGTGGGAAAGGTTTCCTCTACAACTCAGGTCTTACTCAACATCAAAAAATTCATACTGAAGAGAAACCTTATGAATGTAGCAAATGTATGGAGGCCTTCAGGAGTAAGACACTACTTTCTGTGCACCAGAGAATTCATACTGGAGAGATACTTTATAAATGTAAGGACTGTGGGAAAGCTTTTCTCTACAACTCAGAACTTATTCGACATCAAAGAGTTCATACTGGAGAGAAACCTTACAAATGTAGTGAATGTGGGAAGGCCTTCAGGATTAAAACACAACTTACTGTGCATCAGAAAATTCATTTTGGAGACATCCTTTTTGAATGTAAGGAATGTGGGAAGGCTTTCCCATATAACTCAGGACTTATTAGACATCAAAAAATTCATACTGGTGAGAAACCTTATCAATGTATTGTATGTGTGAAGAACTTTATGACTAAATCACAGCTTATTGTGCATCAGAAGATTCATAGTGGAGAGCAAGCTTAGGAATGTAGTGGATGTCAGAAGGCTTTCAAGAGAAAGGCAGCTCTTACTGCATGTTAGAAAGTTCATATTGGAGACATTCTTTGTAAATGTAAGGAGAGTGGGAAGGCTAACCATTACAACTCAGATCTTACTTAACATCAAAAAAGTCATACTGGAAAGAAAGCTGATGAATGTACTGAATATGGGAAGACCTTCAGAGTGAAGATACAACTTAACTCAACACCAAAGAATTCACTGAGGAAAGAAACCTTAAGAGTGTAATGGATGTACAAAAGCTTTTAGATGGAGGACACTACTTTATGTCCATCAGAGAATTCATCCTGGTAAGATTCCTCATGAATATGAGGGGTGTGGGAAGGCCTTCTATTGTAATTCAGATCTTACACATCCAAAATTCATGCTGGAAAAAAAATTATATGCAGTAAATATCAGAAGACCTTCAGGAAAAAGCCATATCTTACTGTGCATAAGAGAATTCATACTGTAGAAATTCTTTATGACTGTGAGTAGTGTGGGAATTCATTCCATTATGTGTCATATCTTTCTCAACTTCCAATAATTCATACCTTATGAATACAGTGTATGAATGAAGGCCTTCTATCCAAATGTAGTTCTAATTCAACATCAGAGCATCCCTATCAGAGGCAGACCTTATAAATGCAATGAATGTAGGAAAACCTTCAGTCCAAAGACACAACTTGCTCAACAACAAAGAATTAATTCTCTAGAGAAACCTTTTGAGTTTGAGAAGCCTTTAGACTAAGAATACTATTTTATGTCCATCAGAGAATTCATACTGCTGTGATTCTTCATAATTGTAGTAGGTGTGGGAAGATCCCCCTGCTGACTAGACTGTGATTCTGATTCCCTAGATGCAATTCAGAGAGTCCTTATTTAGCCTTCATCAGAGAAACGGTCCCTTCCCTCTGCCAAGGTCTCTAAATGGGTGAAGATTTAGTGTTATCTTCCCATGGACTTTCAGGGAGGGAGAGATTATGCTGGCTGAACCAGAAGTTTCTGAGTGGATGGTGGTATTGAGAGGGCCTTTGTATTAATTTTTATCTCTGGGCTTATGGCATACAAGATGCTTGGGGATGATCTCTTGGCTATGAGATGAGCCTGTGCCTAATGTGTGATGAATAAATGTTGATGGTGCTTGAGGACTATATCATAATTTGAGCTGTGTCCCTGATGTTGGTGCTGCTTCTGCTCATACATCTGGGTAGCTAGTGTGGATTGTAATGCTTTGGAATAACCTTAATTGAAACAAAGCATCACAAAGTCCTGTGGCAGATATTAATGTGATGTGATTTCTTTCCAGTGCTCTGAATGTGAAAGGGAAGAAATTCATTCAAGTGCAGGATTATCTGTGACCTTTTGGTAGCCACATGCCTTGTTAATCCAATTAATCACACTCATGAAAAGATGAATAATATTATCATTATGGCTAAGGAATATAAATGGAGTTTTCAATGAAGAAATCAAAATTATCAATAAAAATGAAAGCTCTAAATCACTACTGATTAGAGAAATTCAAATGAAAACAACTTTTAGGTAGCAACTTACACTACCTTATATATTGGCTTACCTGACAGAGAGAAAATGACAAATTCTGGAGGGGATGTTGAAAAATAGAGACACTAATGCACAATTTATAGCTGGCCCAACCATTCTGGAGAACTGTTTGGAACTGTGCCCAAGGGCTATAAAACTATGTGTACCCTTTGACACAGCAGTAACACTCATAGGTCTGTATTCCAAACAGATGAAAGAAAAAGGAAAAGGGCCTATATGAACATTTATAGCAGGTCTTTTCGTGATTGCAAAGATTGGAAATTGAGGGGCTTTCAATAACTGAAAGACTGAAGAAGTAGTTGTCTATGATTGTGATGGAATATTATTGTGCTCTAAGAAATGAAGGGGGGTGGCTAGGTGGCATAGTGAATAGAACACCGGCCCTGGAGTCAGGAGGACCTGAGTTCAAATCCAGCCTCAGACACTTAATACACACACACACACACACACACACACACACACACACACACACGAAAACTAGCCATATGACCTTGGGCAATTCACTTAACACCAATTGCCCTCCAAAAAGGGGAAAAAAAAACAAACAAGAAATGAAGGAGTTGGTTTTGGCAAAATCTGGGAAGACCTATAAGAATAGATGCAGAGTTAAGCAAATAGAACCAGGAGGTCCTTCTACATAGTAACAGCAATATTTTGATGATGATCACATGATTAGCTGTGAATGACAGCTATTCTAATCAAGAAAATTATCTAAGACAAATTAAAAAAAATAATTATAGAAAAGAATTTGAAGTCACCAATGACATGGATCATGCTGTACTCTTTGGACTCGGGTCTTTCTGCAGCAGAGAAGAAAAGTCTAAGATTTCTGCATGCTTCCCTAAACCCTAATAATGTGCCTGCCAGTTCTAGCCAGATGGGTGCAAAGTCCAGTAGGAGCCAATTTGTAGAGGTCCAAGCTTGGGCCCTAGGATAGTAGATGGTTTGATGAGAGACTCATGTACATACCTGCTAGAATTTGGTTCTACAGCCACTTAGCTAACCTTAAAAAATAGTCACCTGGTCTTTTTTTTTTGCCTCAGAGAGTTGGGAATGATTGACAAATAGTCACAAAGTTATTGTTTCAGTGCTCCCATCCTGTCAATCCCAAGTGTCCCTTCAAGCTCAGTGTCTGAAGCTATCACTCTCTTCCAGCCCCCTTCTTCAGTGATTTTGAGACATCTTTGTCACATTGTGGTGGGAAGGCAATATGCAATCAACTTGTAAAGACAGGCCGGAATCACTCTGTGCTGGACTTTAACTGAGCAGTGTTTTATCCTATGGTCAGGTGGTTTTTTGTTGTTTTTCCATTGCGTCTTTATGGCTAAGGTAACTGGAGTGGGTTGCTTCTCTAGCTCATTTTACTGATGAGGAAACAGATGCAGACAGGATTAAATGACTTGCCCAGGGTCAGACAATAAATGTCTGAGGCCACATTTTGAACTCAAGAAGATGAGTCTTCCTGACTTGAGGCACAACAGTTTTTCTGCTTCACCACTTAACTGCCCAGTCAGAAAGCTACTGAAGCCCTAGAATAGAATGATATGGTCCAACCTTTAATTTTTGAATATCAGTTTGCTAATTGTTTATAAAATGTGTTTGAAAGGAAAAAGACTGCCTGTGTTTTCATCCTTATGGGGATTTCACAGTGTGGAGCTTACCTATATGCATTGAGATGTACAACTTCTCTGTAGATGATTGTCTTAGTTAAAACATACTTCCAGAGGACTGAAGAAAAGCATTCTGCCCATCTTTTTCTGGAGAGGCGAGAGCTCTAAAGTACAGAATGAAACTTAGGTTTTGGAGTGTGACTGATATAGAAATTTCTTTTGCTGGACTACATATATGTATGTGTTATGAAGGTCATATTTTTCTTGTCTTTTTTGTTCCATGGGGCAGAAGAAAATATGCTAAAGATAAAGTAAAATTTTTAATATTCTAATGAGAGTTTAGAGCATGTTTAGACCTCCTTAGCTGGAATATATGTTGACTAGCATTACATAAGGGGCAGTTAGGTGCTGTAGTGGATAGAGTGCTCAGCCTGGAGTCAGGAAGATCCTGAGTTCAAATGTGACCTCAGACTCTTAGTACCTGTGTGATTCTGACATGTCACTTAACATCGTTCATTTCAGTTTCCTTATCTGTAAAATGAACTGGACAAAATAATGGCAAACCATTCTAGCATCTTTGTCAAGAAAATCCCAAATGTGCTCACAAGAAGTCAGACATAACTGAAATGATTAAACAACCACAAAAACCAAAAATATCTATTTATATACATATATTCATGTGTATAGATACACTCATGTAATGTAAGCTTTTTGGAAATCAGCACTGTTTAATTCTTTGTGCCTGTTACCTTTGTTGAGCTCAGTGCCTGGCACACAGTATATGCTTAATAACTGTTTTTGATCATTTGGTTTGAAGGGCAGCCCTGTGTGAGAAGGATTAAAATTCCTTATTTTTGCTCCACAAGGTAGGATTAGCAAAAGTTGGTAAGAATTACAATGAGGCAAATTTAGGTTTGAGTTAAGGAAATTTATCAATTAGACCTATCTGAAAGTAGAATTGGGCTTCCTGAAGAGGCAGTTGAGACTCTGCCCTCATTGGAGGCTGCATAGGAACATTTCAAGGTATATCATGGAAGAAATTAATTTTCAAATATGATTTAGAGTAGATAGTCCACAAGGTCCTTTCTAACTCCAGTTACGTGATTCTGTGGTCAGTTTTGAGTCAGCCACAATTTTGATTTTAAGTACGTTAATCCAGCTTTTCACATATTGCCCCTTCATCTGACTCTAAGGAGAATTCAATTAGCTTCCTTGGAACATGTAAAAACATCCCTATATCTAGGTCTTACTTAAGCACAGCAGCAAGAGGTGAGAAACAAGGACAGCATCCTTATAGCTCAGAGCATGTCCAGTCACCGTGGGTCACACTGTGTATCCTGGGTGGAGAGTCATACCTCCTTCACTCCCTCAGTCCTTCCATACTCTGCTAGATAAAAGTGGGAGAAGAGATCGTACAGGGTACCAACAAGAGGAGTCAGGAGCATGTATGAGTCCTTGTTCACATAGACAGATGGACAGAGAATGTGACCCAAGTGGTTTATTATGAAGATGATGGGAGACGATACTAAGCTGATATGGTAAGGGAATTGGAGATAATGGGAGAAATGTTCATGCAGTACAACTCCTTCAACGTGCATTCAGCATTGCAAATTTGCATTGATGCACCTTTCCAAATGTTCTTATGGACTGTATGTGCCTGACCTGCAGAACTGATCTGCCACGTCAGTCAGATAAACTATACTTTGACCCTAACATAGTGATGACATTTTGGTCCTCTGAGCATAAAAGACAACAACCATCACACATTCCTAGTTTAAAAGGGTATTATAGCACCTTGTTCAGGAGAGTCTTCAGTCCAGGTCAGACTCATACTCTTCAGCTTAGCCAGATGGTGCTATAGCTCTTTGGGAGTAGGTAGATGAGGAATTTCTTGGTACAACCTTGTTGGTAAGTCATGAGTTGGAGGGATCAGCAGATGTAGTGACCTCTGTACAGTATTCCATCTTCCTGTTCTTCAGTTTTGAAGGGATTTGTTTGTCCAGAGAAATCCAGAGGACATTGCCCTTTGGCCCAGAGCTTTCTCCTTTCCTCTTTAAAAAAGGGGGCAGGTGGGGCAGCTAGATGGCACAGTGAATCGAGTACTGGCCCTGTAGTCAGGAGTACCTGAGTTCAAACTGGGCCTCAGACACTTAATACGAAACTAATCATGTGACTTTGGGCAAATCACTTAACCCCAATTGCCCTACCTTCCCCCCTCCAAAAAAAAGGGGGGGCAGGAGTGGTGCAGCACCAATGCAATATTTACAGTACCCACAATCATGCTAAGGATTGTGACTATGAGTCACATGAGTATGGCATGATGTTTGTTTGCAAAATATACCAAACTCCAAAATAGAGGACGGAAGTGAAGCATTTATTTAAACACCAGAAAACCAAATATCCTATGGCTAGGATATTACTAGGAGTTTCCTTTTTTGGATCTTTTTCAAGAGGTGATTGGTAAATTCTTCCAATTTATATTTTGACCTCTAGTTCTAGAATATCATGGCAATTTTCCTTGAGAATTTCTTGAAAGATGGTGTCTAGGTTCTTTTTTTTGATCATGGCTTTCAGATAATCCAATACCTTTAAAATTATCTCTCCTGGGTCTGTTTTCCAGGTCAGGTTTTTTTTTCCCCCCAGATTTTCCCCACAAGATATTTCACATTGCCTTCTATTCTATTCCTTCTTGAGCTCCTCCATGGCCTGTGACCAGTTCATATTATTCTGGGAGGCTTTTGATGCAGGAGTTTTGACTTTGTTGTCTTCTTCTGTTTCTATGTTTTGATCTGTTGCCAAAGAACAATTCTATAGTCTTATTTCTCTTCCTCCATTTTCTCATCTTGCCAGAGTGGAGCATGCTATGTCCCAAATTTCTGGGGTTTTGCCTGGCTGTTGTCAGAACCTCTTCTAGGCACTTGCCTCAGAACTGTGAGGAAGACTGCCTCTCCGCAGCCTCAATAAATTGTGCCACACCAGTGCTCCTCCTCACCCCACGACTGCCACCCAAGACGGTGACACAGATCTAAGCAGGGCAAAGCAAGAGAATCCTGCATCAGCACCAGCAAAGAGATTCCTGTAATTGCCCTCTGGTCAATTACTTGGTCCCCCCACTATCTGAGGACCTGGATCCCTGGAAGCAGCCACTACCACTTCTGCTGCCCTGGCAGCAGGTGCCAGACCAGCACTCTTCTCTCACCCTAGTCCAACAGTTTCCCCACTGACCTTTTACTTTCTCTTTGGCATTTATGGGTTGAGGAGCATGGAAACTGCCATAGCTACAAGTGATTCAGTCCCCTGAGGCCTGCTCTGGCCAGTCTTTGCTTCTGGTCTGTGCCAGTGCAGCCTATGCAGAAATGCACTCTGTGGGGTGGCTAGGTGGCACAGTGAGTAGAGCACCTGCCCTGAAGTCAGAAGGACCTGAGTTCAGATCTGGCCTCAGACACTTAACACACACAAACAAAAATCTAGCCGTGTGACCTTGGGCAAGTTACTTAACCCCAGTTGCCCTCCAAAAAAGTGCGAAAAAAAAAAAAAAGAAATGCACTCTGCTCCCAGTACAGCATGATAGACCCTTCCTTTTGGCTTGCCAGGCTGAGTTCAGCTGGAAGTATATTTCACTCTGTCATTTTGTGGGCTCTGTATCTCTAAAATTTGTTTAGCGTCATTTTTTTACAGCTATTGTAGGTACTTGGGTCTGCTTCTGCTCCTCTTTTCTTCTCGTATTTTGTGTGTAGTATCAGTTTTCCCCAATACTTTGCTCAGTATCGTTTCAAGGCCATTGTTCTTGCTGTTTCCCTTAATGGTTTTGTTCCATTGGGGTATTTCTGTGGTTGGCAGAATGACCACCCAACAGGTGGCTTGTTCTCCTGGTGACCCCCTCATCATCATTTTCCTGGAAGCCCCACAGGCCATTGCAGATACTGTGCGCCTGCCTTAACCCTGTAGCCAAGTACATGATTCCATTTTTTCTATCTGTATCATGTATATCCTTCCTTGATCTTAGGTGTGTGAATATCAGAGACAGAATAGACCAGGCCAAGACCTTGTGAACTATGGAAAGTAGGAAGAACCAGAGATAAGATTGCGAGGAAATGGGGGCTGCTAGGTGGCACATTGAGTAAAGCAGCCACCCCACAGTAAGGAGGACTGGAGTTTGGTTCTGGCCTCAGACAATTAACACCCACACAAAAAAACTTGCCACGTAACCTTGGGCAAGTTACTTAACCCCAAATGCCCTCCAAAAAGCAAAAAAAGAAAATATTGTGAGGAAATGTGGTCCAATAGAAACATTCTGAGGTAGAGTCATGAAATCTGGCTTAAAATCCCATTTCTGTCACTTAATACCTCTGACCTAGTGAAAATCACTGAACTTCTCAGTCTAGTGGTTCCTTCATATTTATAATGAAGGGCTTAAAGTTACTCATCTATATGATTCTGCCTCCCTGTGAAGCTGTGATTTTTAGAAATGTTCCTAATTCTAGAAATGAATAGATAACTGAACGAGAAGCCTTTGTTAAGTGCTTACTATGTGTAAAACACTGCTAAGAGCTGGGGGTTCCACTACTAAAGAAGAGACAATCTCTTCCCTGAATGAGCTCAGATTCTAGGGGGAAGAACAAGTCAAATCAGTGAATATTTATGAGACCCCTGCTATGCACCAGCCACTGTGCTAATAGGTGCTAGTGATACAAAGAAAACCAAAGGATAGCCCCTGCATTCAAGGAGCTCATAGTCTAGTAGAGGGAAATAAATAACATGTAAAGAACATGTAAATAACAGTAAAGGTCCTAGGGTGTGTGGCCAGTGTGCCAGAGCTTGGGATGTCTGTAGAGAGGGCACTGTCCTCAGACTTCTGACAACATTTGCGAAAACCCCAGCAATTTGGGACATAGCTCTCTTCATTCTGAAGGCAGAGTTCTACCATGGCAAAGAGCTCAAAAGTCAAGTTATTTGCTGGTAAAATGAGCAAGCAGGGGAAGCACAATCAGACCACAGAATCCTTTATTTGGGGACAAAAAGGATTAAAACATAGAACCAGAAGAAGGCAACAAAGTCAAAACTCCTGCATCAAAAGCTTCGATCAAAAATATGAACTGGTTATAGGCCATGGAGGAGCTCAAGAAGGATTTTGAAAATCAAGTAAGAGAAGTGGAAGAAAAATTGGTTAGAGAAATGAGAATGATGCCAGAAAATCATGAAAAGTAAGTCAACAGACTGCTAAAGGAAACCCAAAAGAAATCCTGAAGAAAATAACACCTTAAAAAACAGACTAACTCAAATGGCAAAAAAAGGTCCAAAAAGCCAATAAGGAGAAGAATGCCTTAAAAAGCTGAATTTGCCAGATGGAAAAAATTTCAAAGACTCATTGAATAGTTCCTTCAAAATAAGATTGGAGCAAATGGAAGCTAATGACTTTATGAAAACAGAGATCTAAACAAATGAAAAAATAGAAGGCAATGTGAAATATCTCACTGGAAAACACTGACAAAAACACTAACAGGGAAAATAGATCCAGGAGAGATAATTTTAAAATTATGGGACTACATGAAAGCCATGATCAAAAAAAGAGCCTGGAAATCATCCTTCAAGAAATTCTTAAAGGTACTTGCTAGCTGTGTGACCCTGGGCAAGAGTAATGGGAATGGGAATTTGAAGATCTTTCCTGCCCCTTAATAGACCTAGGGGGGAGTTTGAAGACCTCCCCTGCTTTGAAAGTCAACTCTGACCCCTAATGGGCTGAATGTAATCACAAGGAGCATATAATGGAGGGAATTTGCTGAGGGCTGCAGCAGAACCCACAGGAAGCTTACCTGCTGTGAAGATAAACTCTTCCCCTAAATATGCTGAATGTAGTCACATGGAGCCTATGGTGGGAGGAGTTTTGCTGAAGGGAAGCAGAGCCCATAGAAAGTTGGTAGTAAGAGCTAGCAAGTCATTAGAGAAGAGAGAGGATGCTCATTAAGAAGTAAGAGAGGTTTGTGAGTAAATATTGATCTAGTATTGGTTTGTGGGAAGGCTAAAGGATGCTGTAGCTCTCATTATTATTATGGCTTGGTACTATGATGGAATTGGCTTACTGGTTTTGGGATTTGGTTTTCTGGTGTCTAAATAAATGTTTCAATTCTATTCTATACTTGGAGAATCTGGTATATTTTGCAATCCAAGGTAACCCGATACTTATAGTCACTGTCTTTATAGTGATCATGAGCTCAGTAAATATTGCATTGGCGCTATAGTAATTCACTTCACCCTAGTTTCCACATCTTTAAATGGGGGTCAATAATAGCACCTGCTTCCCAGGGTTGTTGTGAGAACCAGATGAGATAGTGTAAAGGTCTTAACACGGCCTGAAACACGGGAAGCTCCAGGTAAATGCTGGCTCTGAGTCTTATTTAGTCCACCTACCAAAGGCTTGGCATCCTGCGAGGGCAGTGTAAGCTCTCACTCTCCTGTTTTCCCTTGGGTCCTTCTCCTAGACAGAGGAAGCAGACACAAAGTGGGCATGGCCTGGCTCAGCCTTCTCCCCTTGTCCATCCCAAGGGGCTCACACAGGCCTGACCCTTCTCCTGTCCTCAGCTTTTCCCCAACATCGCTTCCCAACAAGATGGCCCAGGCCACAGCCACGTGTTCCCAGGGTCCCCGCAGGTGGCTACTGCCCCTTGTCCTCTCCAGCTGCCCCGGGTCCCCTGCTGTCCTGCTCCACCAGCCTAGAATGAGCCCGCGGGGATGAGATGGAGCTACAGTCCTACAGCTCCCAGGGCCCTTCCTCTGAGTCCCAGCTTCCCTTCTTGATAACGTCACTTCCGCCGGGAAGTGGGACTTCCCTAGACACGTTTCTTGAAGGCTGTGCCCAGTTGGGACTGACTGCTGGAATAGGAGAGAGCGCGGGGCGAACTAAACTGGGGGGAACCCCAGGGCCCCTCCAGGTGTGGGACCCCACTCCTAGTGACTCCCCGTGGCTCTGGGGCAGTGAAGACAACAAATGAGACAAGTGGAGGAGGGGAGGGGTCCAGCTCTCAGGTAGGCAGGGCCGGGACCGGCCGGGTAGGCAGGGAGGCGGGACTGTAGTCCCGACCAGGGGTGGAGTCAAGCCATAGGCATGTGGAGAAGGCGCCTCAGCCTCCGGACTACGATTCCCCTCGGCGGCATTTTCTAAGCTCAGAGGAGAGACTATGAGACTAGGATCCTCTTACGACACTTCCGCCTCGTTTCCTCCCTGCTTCTTGCCTGCTTGATGGTGGCAGTTTCCTCTCCTCAGTCCTTAGTTCTGTGGGGTGAACAGGAGCCGAGAGCGGGTCCAGGAGCAGGCTGATGCCAGTTGTGGCAATGCAGTGAGGTCGCGGCCTGGGGGCTGGTTGCGGAGCTCACTGGGAAGGGAGGAACGTCCACCAATGAGGAAGCAAGCACCAGAGGCTTCTAGGTTCTGGGGGCTTTAGGAGGTGGGAGGGGCTGGAGGAAGAGCAGGCAGAGGGGAGACTAGGGGCAGATTCTAATCCTCCTTGAGCCCAGGCCGCATCCTGTGACCCTGGTCCTGCCCCTCCAGGCCTCTGTCTTTCCCCTGTGCCAAGGGACCCAAGACAGGTACTCCCGGTGTGGTCTAGCCTTCCCAGTGGTGTCTTGTCCACCCCTCTCCTCCCGGAAGTCTTTCTGATGCTGCAGGGAGTCCTTCCCCACCCCCCACCCCGAGGCCCACTTCCTCTGCTGTAAGGAGAGATTGTTTAATTCGGCCCCCCCGCCACGCACCCTCCCCCAGCCCATCACCTCACCCATTTCCCTGACCCCCCCAGGGCTGAAGCAGGGCTTCCCCGCCTCTGAGCCTGGCAGACCCCAGGGTGGCCCCTCCTTCTCATGGTCCTCCTTTCCTCCCCAGCTCTGCCTTCTCTGGCTTCTGCCCTTGAGGAAGAGGAAATGGCTCCTGTGCTGCCAGCCCAGCCCTGTGAGGTGAGTGCTCCCCCCTGCTTTTCCTGAGACACCCTACGTTTCTTTCTTCTGTGCCACAGCCCTAGAAGTGGTGGACGTCAGTGAGTCATATATTTAGAGCCAAAGGACTGCAATTTATCCCCCACCCGCTCCCCATAAAAAGACTTTACTTTTGCTTTTTTTTTTAATTTTGAGTTCCAAATTCTTTCCCTCCCTTCACTCCTTCCCCCATTCATTGAGAAGGCAAACTATAGGAAGCACATTTGGCATGGGAATTAATAGAAAACATTTGCATATTAACCCTATTTCAAAAAAAAAAAAAGAAAAATGGAAGTGAAAAAGAAGATACTTCAATTTCTACTCAGAGTTCATCAAGTCTTTCTTCATTTTTTGTAATTGGTCCTTTGGACTTTCCATGCATCATTGCACTCATCAGAGTAGCTAAGTCTCTCACAGCTGATCATTATTGCTGCCCCCAGTCTTCTAGTTCTTCTCACTTTTCCCATTTATATATTTTATTTTTAATTTATGGGATAAAACATAATGTAGTGCAATAAAAATGACAATTGCATATGGAATTGCAAATTTATCATGTACAACTTGTTATTCCTTTTAAATATACAAAAAAGTTACCATGTAAATCTTTTTTTCTTCTATTTTTTTCTCTCCCCCTACCCCCTTCCATGGCTACTGTTAGGCAGAAATAATTATGGATACATATATGTATACATACACACATACACACATATATGTGCATATGCTTGTAAATATGTCTGTGTATGCATGTGTGTATGTGTGTATATATACACATATAAAATTATTCTATACATAAGTTTATTAATCAGTTCTTTTTCTGGGTGTACATAGCATCTTTCTTCATTTGTCCTTCATAGTTAATTTGGGTATTTATAGTATTCAGAACAACCTACTCATTCAAATTCCTTCTTAAGACAATATTGCTGTTACTATATTTGATGTTCCCTTCATTTCATTCTTTATTATTTTGTGTTAGTCTTTCCATGGTTTTCTAAGATAATTGAGCACATTTCTTCAGTAGTATTCCATCACAATCAAATACAACTTGTTCAGCCATTCCCCGAATTATAGGCATCCCTACAGTTTCCAATTCTTTGCCATCAGAAAGAGAGCTGCTATAAAGATTTTAGAATGTATAGGTTCTTTTTTCTTTTGATCATCTTTGGAAGTAGACCTTGTATTTGTAATTTTAAATCAAAGGGTATAGGTAGTTTAATAACTCTTTGGGCACAATTCCAGATTGTTCCCCAGAATGGTTGGATCAGTTGACAGTTAAACCAGTTGACAGTTCCACCACAGTTCCACCAGTGAATTAGGGTCCCAATTTTTCCACATCCCCTCCAACATTTATTGCTTTCCTCTTCTGTCATTTTAACCCATCTGATATGTGTAAAATAATATCTCAAAGTTGTTTTAATTTTCATTTTCCTGATGAGTTTTGAGTTAGGGCATTTTTTTTTTAAAGCAATTGGGGTTAAGTAACTTGCTCAAGGTTACATGGCTAGTCATTATTTATGCGTGGGTGCTCATTTTCTGAGGCCGGATCTGATCTCGGGTCATCCCAACTCCGAGGACGGTGCTCTTACTCACTGCGCCACCTAGCCGCCCCTTTAGGGCAATTGGGGTTAAGTAACTTGCCCAAGGTCACAGGGCTAGGTTTTTGTTTGTGTGGATTAAGTGTCTGAGGCTGGCTCCGAACTCAGGTCCTTCTGACTCCAGGGCTGGCGCTCTATTCACTGCGCCACCTAGCCGCCCCAGGGCATTTTTTTTTTTTACAGGAGTATAAGTTGTTTTGGTTTCTTTGTTAGAAAACTGACTGTTCATATCCTTTGACCATTTATCATTTGAGGAATGATTTGTATTGTTATATGTTCCACAAAGTTCTTTATATATTTTAAATTTAAAACATTTAACCAAGAAACTGTCTTATAAAATATTGTCACTGATTTTTTGCTTTCTTTCTGATCTGGGTAACATTTGTTTTATTTGAATAAAACCTTTTTTAAAAAATTGATTTGTATATTTACTTTTAGTTTACAACAATCAGCTCCACAGTCCCTTGAGTTTCAGATTTTCTCTCCCTCTCTTTCCTTCTTCTGGGCCCCTCTGCCTCCGGTCATGGTGTGCACACAAATATAGGATCTACAAATATCCTCACATTGATCATTAGGTTGTAAAGAAGGATTATAACTGATGGAATCATCAGTGGGAAAGAGGAAATAAAACAAAAGAAGGAAAAGAAACAGAGCAAGTAGTTTGTTTCAGTCTGCATTCAGACTCTGCATCTCTTTCTCTGGATGTGGACATCTCTTTCAATCATGAATCTTTTTGAGTTGTCTTGTAACCTTATATTTCTCAGAGGAGCCCACTCTACTGAAGTTTCTTCATGCATAAGTTTATCTGTGATTGTGTACAGATTTCTCCTGGTTCTGCTCTTCTTGCTCAGCATTAGTTTTATAAGTCTCTCCAGGTTGTTATGAAGTCTGTCTGTTTCTCATTTCTTATAGCACAGTAGTATTCCATTCCATTCATATACCACAACTTGTCCAGCCATTCCCCAATTGATGGGCTTCCCCTTGATTTCCAATTCTTTGCTACCACAAAAAGAACTGCTATTAATATTTATGCACATATGGGTCCCCCTCCCTCTTCTCCGATCTCTTTGGGATACAACCCTAGAAGTGGTATTGCTGTGTCAAAGGGTATGTACTTATTTAATATCCCTTTGGGCATAATTCCAGATTGCTCTCCAGAATGGTTGGATCAGTTCACAACTCCACCAATAATGCATTAGTGAAAAAACCTTTTTAATGTAATGGAGGAACCAGAGGAAAGATGGTGGAGTAAAAAAAAGGCCAGGACTTGCCTAAGCCCTCTCACAAACCCCTCCAATTACCTTTAAAGAATGATTCTAAACAAAGTATAGAGCAGTGGAACCTACAAAAAGACAAAGTGAAACAATTTTCCAGCCTAAGACAAATATGTACAAAGTAATAGCAATATTGTATGATGATAAACTATGAGTGACCTTACTATCCTTAGTAATACTATGATACAAGACAACTCTGACAGACTTATGTTGAAAAATGCTATCCATTCCCAGAGAGGAAATTGATGATGTCTGAAGACAGATTGAAACATGCTTTTTTGACTCTTTATTTTTTTTAGTTTTTTTTTTGTTTCTTCTTAACTTCTCTTCCACAACATTACATGATTGTTAATGGAAATGGTTTGCAGGATTACACATGTGTAACCTATATTAAATCATTTGACTTCTAAATGAGGAGTGGATGGGGAGAGAGAATTTGGAACTCAGAGTTTCAAAATTAAATGTTAAAAATTGTTTTCACGTGTAACTGGAGAAAAAGTAATAAATAAAAAAATTAAACAAAGTTATGTTTTATACTTCACACTGCTCAATCTCTTGTTTATTCATAAGTTGCCCACAATTCTGGTAAGTAATATGTTCCACATTCTTCTAATTTTCTTTCTAATCTCTCTCTTTATATCTAGATCATGTATCCATATTGAGGTTATCTTGGTAAATGGTGTAACATTGATCTGTGCTCAATTTCTGCCATTCTGCTTTCCAGTTTTCCCAACAGTTTTTTACCAAATAATGAATTTGTATAAAAAGGTATAAAAAAAACCTATTTCCTAGGTTTGTTTTGGCAAGTATACTCCTAGGTATTTTATATTTTCTAGAGTTGTTTTAAATGGAGTATCTTTTACTCTCTCTTCTTGGAGGGTTTGGTTTTGTGACAGAGGAATGCTGATGAATTATGTGTATTTACTTTATAACCTGCTACTTTGTTAATTGTTTCAGCTAAAGTGAGTGTTAGGGGTTTTTCAAGTATATCATCATATTGTCTGCAAAAAGAGATCGTTTTATTACATCATTCCCTATTCTGATTCTTTTTATTTCCTTTTCTTCTCTTATTGCTATTGCTTGGATTTCCAGTATAATACTTAATAATATTGGTGACAGTGGGCATCCTTGTTTCACACCTGATCTTACTGGGAAGACTTCTAGTTTACCTCTATTACAAATACTGCTTGCTGTTGGTTTTAGATAGATACTTTTTATGAATTTGAGGAAAAATCCATTTATACCAATACTTTCAAATATTTTTAATGGAAATGAATGTTATACTTTATCAAAAGCTTTTTCTATATCTATTAATATAATCATATAATTTTAAACACCTTTTATTGTTAATATAATCAATTATTTTAATTATGTGAAATCATGCCTGCCTTCCAGTCCTATTTGATCATAGTGTATAATCTTTGTAATCTTTTAGCTAGTATTTTATATAGGATTTTTGCATCTGTATTCATTAATAAAATTGGTCTGAAATTTCTTTCTCAGTTTTTACTCTTCCTTGTTTTGGTATCAGCATCCTGCTTCTTTCAGAAAAGGAGTTTAGTAGGATTCCTTATTTTTGCATATTATTCCAAATATTTTATTTAATACTGAAATTAGTTCATGTTTTAATGTTAGATAGAATTCACTACTTAATCCGTCTGGTCCCTGTGCTGTTTTCTTAGGAAGCTCATTTATAGCTTATTCAATTTCTTTTTCTTAAAGGGATCTAGTTAGATATTCTATTTCTTCCCCTGCTAGAAAATTTTTACTTTGGTAAATATAGTTCCAGTTCATTTACATTGTTCAACTTGTTGGCATATGACTGGGCAAAATAGCTCCTTATGATTGCTTTAATTTCATCTTTGTGTTAATGGTACACTAACCCTTTCCATTTTTGATACTAGTGATTTGATTTTCTTCTCACTTTTTATAATCAAATTAACTCATTGTTTCTCTTATTTGTTCTCATAAAACCAACCCTTCATTTTATTCATTAATTCTCTGATTTTTTACACTCACCTCTATTGATTTCACCATTGTATTTAGTACATTGATAACCTAACTCAATATGATTTTCCTTTGTTTTATTAATATAAGCATTTAGAGAGATACATTTTCCTCTGATCACTGCTTTTGCTGTTTCCCATAGGTTTTGATTTGTTGTCCCATTTTTGTAATTTTCTTTAATCAAATTATTATTTCTATAATTTGTTTAACCCACTCATTCATTAAAATGAGGTTGCCTATAGTTAGTTTTTAATGCATGTTTCTGTGGTCCTTATTAAATATAATTTTTATTGCATTGTGATCTGAAAAAGATACTTTTAATATTTCTGCTTTTAACTATAAAATTGTTATGTACTAATATATGGTCAATCTTTGTAAAGGTTCCATGAACTGCTGGAGAAAAAGATGTATTCCTTTGTCTTCCCATTCAGTTCTCTCCAGATAGGGATCATATTGATTTGTTCTTTGATACCTACATTCTTTAGCATTAGTCTATTTAATTTTCAATTAATTTTTAATCTATGCTTCAAAGACTCTTTATTGAATGTGATTTTTCAGTGCATTATGGTTGGTAAAGTATGCATTTATTACTTCTGCTTCACAGTATTTATGAGGTTTTTATGCCCTAACAAATGAAATTTTTTGAAGGTGCCATAAACAGTAGAGAAAAAGATATATTACTTTCTGTTCCCATTTAGTTTTCTCGAGCAGTCTATCATAGCTAATTTTATACAAAGTCTACTCATCTCCTTAACTTCTTTCTTACTCATTTTATGGTTGAATTTTTCTAGTTTTGAGAAGGGGAAATTGAGGTCCATTACTGGTATAGTTTTCATGTCTATTTCTTCCTGTACCTCATTTAGCTTTTTAAATACAATTTACATATTTATTTTTAGTTTTCAGCATTCCCCCCCCCCCTTTTTTTAGGTATATCCTTTTCTTATTTAATTTTTTGCTTTTTTGAAGGGGGAAGGGGAGGACAATTGAGGTTAAGTGACTTGCCCAAGGTCACATGGCTAATTTTTGTGTTAGGTGTCTGAGGCCAGATTTGAACCCAGGTATTCCTGACCCCAGGGCTTGTGCTCTATTCACTTCGCCACCTAGCTGCCCCCTCAGCATTCACTTTCATAAGATTTTGATTTTTAAATTTTTACCCCCTCTTTTTCCTCATTCTCTCCCCAAGATGGTGTATAATCTGACATATGCTAAACACATACAGTCATGTTAAACATATTCCCACATTAGTTATGTTGTAAAGAAGGAATTATAACCAAAGAGAATAACCTTGAGAATGAAAAAAGAGAGAGAGAATAGTATGCTTTGATCTCCATTCAGACTCCATAATTCTTCCTCTGGATAGGAATAGCATTTTCTGTCATGAGTCTTTTGTAATCATTTAACTTTTGCTTTAAAATTTTGCATGCTATGCCATTTGGTGCATATATCTTGAGTATTTTTAGGACTTCATTGTCTATGGTACCTTTTTGGCAAAATGTAGTTTCCTTGATTTTGATATTATATTGAGATAACTCTTAATTAGATCTGTTTTTGTTTTTGCATTGTCTTAGATCTTGTTTGCTGCCCCTTCTTTTTTTATTTCAGCTGAAGCATTATAACTTCTGCTCTTGCCCCTTCTTTTGTATATATAATAAAACTATCATGTAAATTTCTTTTTCTCCTACCCCCAACTCTGTGGATGGCTATCATTAGATACAAGTGTATATTTTTATGTGTGTATATATGTAAAATCATTCTATTCATACTTCTGTCTATCAGTTCTTTCTGGGAAAGGAATTCTTAAGTGCCTGCTACATACCATACTGT
This sequence comes from Gymnobelideus leadbeateri, assembly GCA_011680675.1. Taxonomy (NCBI): domain Eukaryota; kingdom Metazoa; phylum Chordata; class Mammalia; order Diprotodontia; family Petauridae; genus Gymnobelideus; species Gymnobelideus leadbeateri. The sequence continues at coordinate 175,075 of WOXC01010391.1, read as the reverse complement.
ACTAGGATACAAATGAATAAATAAAATAATCCCTTGTGGTAAGTGAAAGATGAAATGACTAAGGAAACAAAAGTTCTGTCTGTTGGGCATGGCAGTTGCACAACAAAATGTAACCAGGCCCTGTCCCCAATTTAGGACTACACCTATATAGGGGGAGATGTATTTTTATACATTAAAAAAAAAGACAACCAATCAATTAAAAGCAGATAGTACAATATTATATAATCTGATTTCTTATTGGAGGAAAGATTAAAGACTTGTTCATGTTGGGAGGGGGAAAGGCAACAGGTTCAATTTCTGAACTCAGAAAATGAGGTGTTTCAATATCCCCAGGAACATGGAAACAATAACTAATGGTGCAGTATGGGGCCAGTTTTCAAATAAGACATATGGGTTGCTTGAGATTTACAGTTCTGAGAAAACTTGTTATACATCACTGTTTTTGGATCTGACTGGTCAACATAATCTAGGTCCTAAGTTGAGGGTCTCTAATAGTGGGTAGGAGTGGTCTAATTTCCAGTTAGACAGGGCTGGGTTCACACAGTGGAATAAGATTTTCTCTCAAGTCCCACTATTCAGTAAGTTTTTCTCACAAGACAGAGATTAGACTAGACATGTGACTGAACAGAAAAGGAAATGAACTACCTTCTGAATTATATCACAAAATGGAGTTAGTGTGTTTGACTCAATCACTTCAATTCCCCGTACCACTTACTGTCCTAATGCCCTCTATTTCCTTACCTTATTGTAAGCAGTTTACATTTAGACTTCATAACAGAGCTATAACTAGATAAGCACAAATGTTTGTGGTATTTCAGGAATCAGTGACATTCAAGGATGTGACTGTGGAATTCACCCAGGAGGAGTGGGTACTATTGAGCCCATCTCAGAAAAAGTTGTACCGGGATGTGATGCTGGAGAACTATAGGAACTTGATGTCTTTGGGTAAGAACAGCTCACCCCTTCGGAGTCTTAATATGTACTGTGACAACTTTCAAGAATTTAAATTATTCTTTGGTATACAAAAGGAAAATATTCCTAATCCTTTTGTAGCCAAGAGACAGATTACTAAAGTCTTTGCTTAGTATGCCTGGAAATTGATTTCTTGATTTGTTATCCTTGAGAATATATCCTCCCCTCTCTGTTACTTCAAATCCAAGAGTTTCTTTCTATATATACTTTTCATCATGTAAAATACTCCCACGGTCCAAGCAGGGAGTGTGACAGTTGTACAAATTATTAAGTCCTATTCAGTAGTCTTTTCTACTATAATAGAGAATGTCCTTCAGTTGTCCTTTGTACTATCCTTGAGGTCTTCCTAGCATGCCTACTTGAGGGGTTGAACTGGTTTTTAATTCTTTTATTAAGTATTAGATATAATTTTTAAAAAATGTAATTTCTCTTTTACTGGCATCTAAAAAAAAAAAAAGAAAGAAAAAGAAACAATCCAGCTTCTCCCTACAACCAGCCCGTTAAGTCTCTCTTGGTTAGGGAAAAAAAATAATCTCAGAATAAGCTATTACACTGACGTTGGTGATATAAGATAGATTTGGGGCCCTTATTCCCCCACCTTTTCCTAAGAGTTAGAAGGAATATTTCATCTATCTGTTCTGTGATGGAACTCTGAGATGAATCTCTGGTCCTTTATTATTTTTGATGAACAGGATTTACAGTTTCCAAACCAGATGTGATCTACCAGTTGGAAAGAAAAGAAGCATCTTGGATGTCAGAGGCAAATGTTCCCAGAAATAGCTGTCCAGGTGAGTAGGTAAAAATCAGCTAGATGGGTCATTGTAAAATAGTGATCTCTTGGTCATTTGAAGTCAAAGCTCTTGTAAAATGTTGAATAAAGTGGCCTGTTAAAACTTCTCAGGCCTATTGAAAGGAGCTGAGACTTTTTTACCTCAAGAAGTTCATTTTTTTATTGTATTTTTACTGAAATATACCTCAACACTTAAAGTTGTTGCCTCAATTATAGGGCAGTTTTTTCTCTTCTTTCGATTTAAGATTATTCTAGTTCTCCTGCCCCACCTAGTACCAGGACAATAGGGTAAAAGGACATGAACAGTTTTGTGGCTTTAGCTGAAATTTCTGTTACTTGTCAGAAAAATCATAGCAGAAGCAGCTTAATAAGTACCTATTTCAACATAATTACAAAAAAAATATCATTTTAAAGTATCTTTGCAAATCTGAAGGCATTTATTACTACCTCCAAATTGTTTTAATTTTTTTTCTACTTTGATTAGCAGAGTTTGAGTAATGTTTCAGGTAATTCTTAATAATTTCTCTTGTCAAAAACACCTGTATGTCTTACTGTCACAAATTTCAATGAATTTTTTACAGATATGTTGGATATTTAGAGGAAATTATAGTAACTATTATCATATTTCCCCCATCATATTCTTATTCTGATAACTTCATGTATGCATTTCTCTTTATTACACTAAACCCAATTCTCTGGGTTTTTTTGTTCAGTTTTTTTCTCTTCCTATTTTCACCATAGAGGGTAAGGATACATTTGCAAGTTGTCAAAGTCATCTTGTTTTTTCCTCAGTAGTCTTAGATATTCAAATGTCAATTAAAGTAGAATAAGAGTTCATTCATCCCTCCTGGTAATTTCATCCTATGTCTATTCAATTACATACGTTACCTTTAACTCATACTTTCATATAAGACAAATTTATCCTTAGGAAAAGACTAGTGAGGGTAGCCTTGTCAAGTGAGAAGGTAAGAGAATAGCTCTGAAACCTTTGAACAACTAAGAACTTTGGGAAAGGGTCAAAAAGGAAAGTTTGCTTAGCTCTTTATTCTTCCTTTCAGAGAGCAGAGAATTTCCTGGAGATAAACCTCTTGATTGTAATGGATATGGGAAAGCCTTCAAGAGCAAGAAGTATCCGTCTGTCTGTCAGAGAATTCATGCTGGGGAGAAACCTTATAAATGTAGTGTATGTGGGAAAGCCTTCAAATGGAAGGGAAATCTTACTCAACATCAGATAATTCATACTGGAGATCATCCTTATAAATGTAGTAAATGTAGGCTGTCCTTCAGGATTAAGGTACAACTTACATTGCATCAGAGAATTCATACTGGAGAGGATGTTTATGAATGCAGTGAATGTGGAAAGACCTTCAGGATTAAGAGACAATTTACAATGCATCAGAGAATTCATACTGGAGAGAAACCTTATAAATGTAGTGAATGTGGAATGGCCTTCAAGAGGAAGCTAGATCTTACTGTACATCAGCGAATTCATACTGGAGAAAAACCTTATGAATGTAATGAATGTGGGAAGACCTTCAGGCTTAAATCACAGCTTACTGTGCACCAGAGAATTCATACTGGAGAGATACTTTATGAATGTACAGAGTGTGGGAAGGCTTTCCCCTACAAGTCATATCTTATTGAACATCAAAAAATGCATACTGGAGAGAAACCTTATGAGTGTAATGAATGTGGCAAGGCCTTTAGGAGTAAGTATCAACTTAGAGTGCATCAGAGAATTCATACTGGAGAGAAAGCTTGTGAATGTAGTGAATGTGGGAAGGCCTTCAGGCTTAAATCACAGCTTACTGTGCACCAGAGAATTCATACTGGAGAGAAACCTTATGAATGTAGTGAATGTGGGAAGGCCTTCAGGCTTAAATCAGAGCTTACTGTGCACCAGAGAATTCATACTGGAGAGAAACCTTATGAATGTAGTGAATGTGGGAAGGCCTTCAGGATTAAATCAGAGCTTACTGTGCATCAGAGAATTCATACTGGAGAGATGCTTTATGAATGTAAGGAATGTGGAAAGGCCTTCTCTTTCAACTCATATCTTACTGAACATCAAAAAATTCATACTGGAGAGAAACCTTATGAGTGTAATGAATGTGGCAAGGCCTTTAGGAGTAGAAAACAACTTAGAGTGCACCAGAGAGTTCATACTGGAAAGAAACCTTACAAATGTAATGAATGTGTCAAGGGCTTTAGAAGTAAGAATGAACTTACAGTGCATCAGAGAATTCATACTGGAGAAAAACCTTATAAATGTAATAAATGTGGCAAGGCCTATACTAATAAGAAACAGCTTAGAGTGCATCAGAGCGTTCATACTGGAGAGAAACCTTATGAATGTGCTGAATGTGGAAAGGCCTTCAGGATTAAGGCACAACTTAGGATGCATCAAAGCATTCATACTGGTGAGAAACCTTATAAATGTAGTGAATGTGGAAAGGCCTTCAGGGTTAAGGCACGACTTAGTATGCATCAGAGAATTCATACTGGAGAGAAACCTTATAAATGTGCTGAATGTGGAAAGGCCTTCAGGATTAAGAGACAACTTACAATGCATCAGAGAGTTCATACTGGAGAGAAACCTTATAAATGTAGTGAATGTGGAAAGGCCTTCAAGAATCAGGGAAATCATACTGTGCATCAGAGAATTCATACTGGAGAGAAACCTTACAAATGTAATGACTGTGGCAAAGCCTTTAAGAGTAAGAAACAACTTACAGAACATCAGATCATTCATACTGGAGAGAAACCTTATGAATGTGGTATATGTGGGAAGGCCTTCAGGAGGAAGCCACGTCTTATTTTGCATCAGAGAATTCATACTGAAGAGAAGCCTTATGAATGTAGTATATGTAGGAAGGCCTTCAGGAGGAAGCCACGTCTTATTATGCATCAGAGAATTCATACTGGAGAGAAGCCTTATGAATGTAGTGAATGTGGAAAGGCCTTCAGGAGTAAGTCAGCGGTTACTGCACATCTGAGCATCCATACTGGAGAGAAACCTTATAAATGTAATGAATGTGGGAAGGCCTTCAGGATTAAGGGTCAACTTACTCTGCATCAAAGCATTCACACTGGAGAGAAACCTTATAAATGTAGTGAATGTGGAAAGGCCTTCAGGAATCAGGGAAATCGTACCGTGCATCAGAGAATTCACACTGGAGAGAAACCTTACGAATGTAATGAATGTGGCAAGGCCTATAGGAGTAAGAATGAACTTAGAGTGCATCAGAGAGTTCATACTGGTGAGAAACCTTATGAATGTAGTGAATGTGGAAAGGCCTTCAAGACTAAGTCAGAGCTTACCAAGCATCACAGCATTCATACTGGAGAGAAACCTTATGAATGTAATGAATGTGGAAAAGCCTTCAGGATTAAGGCACTACTTAGTATGCATCAGAGAATTCATATGGGAGAGAAAACTTAGGAATATTTTGAGTGTGGGAGGCCTTAAGGAGTAAAGCAGAGCTTATTGTGCATCAGATCATTCATACTGGAAAGAAACCTTATGAATGTAGTGAATGTGGAAAGGCCTTCAAGAATAAGTGAAATCATACTGTGCATCAGAAAATTCTCACTGGAGAGACACCTTATGAGTGTAGTGAATGTAGAAAGGCCTTCAGGACTTACTCAACTTAAAGTGCATCAGAGAATTCATGCTGGAGAGAAACCTTGCAAATGTAGTCAATATGGGAATATCTTCATGTGTATCGGCAATTTCATATTGGATACATTCTTTCTAAATGTAAGGAGTATAGGAAGGCTTTCCCATACAACTTAGACATTATATGACATCACTTAATTCATACTGGGAAGAAACCTTTTCAATGTATTGTATGTGGGAAGGCCTTTGGGTGAAAGGCGCATCTTACTAGGCATCAGAGAACTCATACTGAAGAGAAACCATATGAATGGGCATACTTAAGCACAGCAGATGGATGTGAGAAATAAGTACAGCATCTGTAAAGGTCAGAACATGTCCAGTAACTATGGGTCACACAGTATATCCTGAGTGCCATTCTCACTCACAACTGTGTAGAACCTTGGACAAGTTACCTTACATGTGAGCTCTTCCTCTGTAAAGCAAAAGATCTTCATTAGATGATTCCTAATGATCTTTTATTGGAAGCAAAGACACTGAAGGAGCTCAGGAAAGTTGAGTTAAACTTCCCCACTTCCACGGTTCCAAGGATTATTGTGGGCAAAGAAGGTATTGCAGAGTAGACCTGGAGTTCTTTGAGTTAAGGTTCCTCCCAGGCGACTTGATTTAGAACACACTTAGGGACTCTTTGGGCATGGAGAATTAAAAAAAAAAAGAAAAAAACTAACAGCACGTCATCTACAGAAGAACTCCTGACATCCCAGGGAACCTCCTTTTTGCTTGTTATTGTGCCTGGTTTGTTTTTTTTTTACTTTGCCAAGCATGGTGTGTCACTTAACTTTGCCTCAGTTTCTTTAAACATCTCTAAAATGGGGTAATAAAAGGACCTACCTTCAATGGTTTTTGTGAGGATATATTGAGATGCATGCACTACTAAATAAGTGTTATGTATACTTTTTGACAAACAATTTAAGTCAATACATCCAAGGACTTCCAGGTAATGGCTCCAAACCTGGTGGCAGCATTCCCTTTATGTTCTGTGGTTTGGACCCTTATCTAGTTTTCTGCTGCAATAGTGTCAAGTGGAAAAATAGTTTGGTCTTATTTTACCCAAAAGGAAGAATTGTGGCAATGAAGGAATTTCAAGGAGGCAATTTAGGCTTAATGTCAAGAGCAAATTTGCTATTAAAGTTGTGCAAAAATGGGTTGAGCTGCTAATTCTAATGAGTAAGTTGCCTGATACTTTAGTTTTGTATACCATGCCCACTTCATATAGTATCACTTACAGGAAATAGGTGTTTTTCTTTTCTCAAATGTGGAAGGAAGGGATAAAAAGACCATCCCATAGTGTCAAGGTCATTAATGTTTTTAAACCATCACCTCAAAAATAAAGTATCCCTTTTCTCAGAACACAATGAAGATATGCTACATACCTGGAACAGGTATACCTTAGTAAGGCCAAGACCCAAGTGCCCACCAGGGCCCTAAAAACCCTGCAAATAAGCCCAGCAGCAAGGCTTCTGTCATAGATGATGAGGTGAAGGATAGGAGATGGTTTAGCTGAGCCTCACTGCTTAGGTAGCCAGAAAGGGCTTTGTTTAGAGTTAATGCACTGTGGGAGAGACACCATGACTATGCTGACTACTGGACTACAGAGTCATCAGACTCCACAGGACTGATAGGGTGTAGTCAGCATAACCACTGCCACTGACCCTTGCTGGGTCAGTTCCCAGAGTTCCTGTTGTATTTGTAATAGAGAGAGCCTGAGGGGCTCTCCTGGCTTCTTTTGGTACTAGTTTAGATAGTTATCAGTACTTGAACTGACCTTATACCTGATGGTGACATAATCTTCTGGGATCACTGCCAAGTAGACTGGAGACTGAGCCAGCACATGGTTCCCCAGTAAGCTGAAATTCCTAAGAAATCATCAAAATACAGGTAAGTCAGTTGAACCTGGAAAAGTATATCCAGCTCTCATATTCCTAAAATGAAACAATGCTTCCTAATGTGCATGGCAGCCTTTCTACTTTCCACTATATAGGGCATCCCAGAAGTCTTAGATCATCTAAGTATTGTAAAAACTTAATATGTACTATGTTTTGTTTTCCTAGAACAATAGGATCTCCTCATTATGAAATGGGAGAAATTAAGAAGTATGCAAAGTAGCTGGGGAACTGGTCCAAAGAAGCTCAAATATTGAAACTGATTATATATATACTGAAACTCTGAGGACTAACCACAGACACAGCTTAGTGAAGTCCTGTTAACAAATAATTCCAGGCATCTCTGCCTAAAACTTATTAACTCTTTTAGGGTAGGGCTTCTTAACCTTGATTGTGTGACAAGGTTAAGGTTTGTCTGACATCCCTGGAACTCTGGTAAAGCTTCGGGATACTGCCCAGCATCACATTTTTAAATGCCTAAAATGAAATAACACGGGAAACAACAAGGAAAATAATTATGTTGAAATAAATATCTAATTTCCCCATCCATGTGCACAGACCACATAAAATTGATTCATGAACCCTTTTGATTCTCAGACCCCAGGTGGGGCATCTCTCAGGAGCTGATGGTAGAAGAAGCCATAGGATCTTATTTCTAGAGGAGAAAACATCCTCCAAAGCTCATTATTCATTGCTTCCTTTCTCCAGTGGCTCTCTCTCTATCCCTTTTTCTAATATTTTGTGTGTTGTATTGGAGTTTTCCCCAATACTTTGATCAGTATCATTCAAGGCCATATTTCAAACAGGTAATTTGATTCCCTGATGACCCCCTAATCACCATTTTCCTGGAAGTGCCACAGGCCCTTGCAGATACTATGTCCTGCTTTATCAGCCATGTAGCTCAAAATACATTCCATTTTTTCTATGTCTGTCATGCTTATCCTTCCTTGATCTTGATCACAGACAGATGAGGTCAAAATCTTGTGAACTATGAAAAGTATGAACCAGAGATACAAAAAGTAGAATCCTTAGCTGGGTATCTCAGCAACTGTGATAACCCTGAGGAATGGTCTATGTCTCTCAGACCAGCTATCAATGAACAAAGAAGCCAAGGTGTTTTGCAAATAAGGGAGTGATTAATCCGTCAGTTGTGCCACAGCTAGTAATGAACTTGTTGCAGTCAATTTGAGTCCAGTCTCTCTATAAACCAAAGTCATGGAGGAGAGTGCCTCCAAATTTCAAAGGGTTCCATGTTTAATCTTACTGTGTGTGCTAAGTAACTCTTTGTTAAACATAGTAGAGGGCAACTGGAAAATTGATGTTGAAGAATTATCAATTGGTTAGCTGATATGGGAGTAATCAATGGTTAGTTTTATTCTGGAGAGCATGCTGGATGTTCATAATCTATTGTACTACAAAGGCACTCCCAAACCCTTCAGGATTAGCCCTAGAACTTTGAGGGGAATAGTTAGTTCAGCTCTGATAACCTGACCTGCAAGTGGGGGTGAGGTTGGGAGAGTAGTTCCCATAACTTTGCTCCATGTCTTTATCAGCTTCAATTAGTTTATCCTAAATATTTAACAAAATTTATTTTTTTTCATTGTTCTTATTACATATGGTTTTGTTGTTTTCAAAAGAAATTCCTTCCAAGGAAATCACTTGCTAAGGTCCTCTATGGCCAAAGCACTTTATGAATCTTAAATGCTTGCTACCTGGAAGCACAGCTATTGTTTAGTTTTTAAAAATTCAGGTGTAGCGGGGCGGCTAGGTGGCGCAGTGAGTAAGAGCGCCGGCCTCGGAGTTGGGATGACCCGAGATCGAATCCGGCCTCAGAAAATGAGCACCCACACACAAATAATGACTAGCCGTGTAACCTTGAGCAAGTTACTTAACCCCAATTGCTTAAAAAATAAAAATAAAAATAAAAATAAAAATTCAGGTGTAGCCCTTGTTTTGAAGTAATATAACTGCTTGAATCCACTTCAATCAATAAAAGTTTTACAGTTTCCTTTGACCTCAGTCACATCTACACCCATGTCTGTGCCCTTTGCCAGTCTGATATCTGAGTCCTTTAGTGAAGACAAAACACTGATTTTGTGGTGAGATCACTTTCTCAAAGTAAAGAACTAAGGAGAGACTGAAACTTCACTGGAGTTGTTGGGTGGGGTCATCCCTCTTTCCATCTGTTCCTTTGGTAATGAATTTCACTTCCTGCTCTCCTTATTGCCAGTTTAGGGGAAGGAGAATGAGCCAAAGCATCACAGAATGGAATGGCTTGGATTGAAAGGAAATGTGGTATCAGTACCATATTTGTATCATAAAAAGAATTTGGTAGCACTTCTTCACCAATTTTCCCATATAGTTTGTATAGTATTGGAATCAATTGTTCTTTAAATGTTTGATAGAATTCACTAGTAAATCCATCTAGCCCTGGAGATTTTTTCCTAGGGAGTTCATTGATGGCTTGTTCATTTTCTTTTTCTGAGATGGGGTTATTTAAGTAATTTGCTTCCTCTTCAGTTAATCTGGGGAACTTATATTTTTGTAAATATTCATCCATTTTAGTAAGATTGTCAATTTGGTGTACATACTATTGGGAAAAATAATTCCTAATTATTGTTTTAATATTGACTAAAGGTCTATCAATTTTATTGTTGTTGTTTTTTTTTTTTTATAAAACCAGCTTAGTTTTATTTATTTATCTATCTATTTAAAGCAGGTGGGGTTAAGTAACTTGCACAAGATTACACAGCCAGTCACTTTCGTGTGTGTGCTAAGTCTGAGGCCAGAACCAATCCCAGGTCCTCCCAATTCTGGGGAAAGTGCTCTTACTCACTGCACCACCTAGCTGCCCCTTAGTTTTATTTATTAATACAATAGTTTTCTTAATTTCAATTTTTAAAATCTCTGCTTTGGTTTTCATTCTTTCTAATTTAGTATTTAGTTGGGGACTTTCAATTTTTTTTTTCTGGCTTTTTCAGTTGCATCCCCAATTCATTGACCTCCATTTTCTCTATTTTATTCATGTATACATTCAGGGATATAAAACTTCCCCTAAGAACTTCCTTTGCTACATCCCACAAGTTTTGGAATGTTGTCTCATTGTCATTCTCTTGAATGAAGTTACTGATTGTTTCTATGATTTTTTTTTTTTAAGCAACTGGGGTTAAGTAACTTGCTCAAGGTTACACGGCTAGTTATTTATTTATTTGTGGGTGCTAATTTTCTGAGGCCAGAATGGATCCTGGGTCCTACACATCCTGGGTTCTCCCAATTCCAGGGCTGGTGCTCTTACTCACTACACCACCTAGCCACCCCTTGTTTCTATAATTTCTTGTTTGACCCACTCATTCTTTAGAATTAAATTATTTAGTTCCCAATTAGCTTTTAGTCTATCTTTCCATGGCCCTTTATTGCATATGATTTTTATTGCATTATGATCTGTGAAGGATGCATTAAATGCCTTTCTGTACTGAATTGTGACGTTTTATGCCCTAGTACATGCTCTGTTTTTGTGTATGTGCCAAGTACTGCTGAGAAGAAGGTATATTCCTTTTTATCCCCATTCAATTTTCCCCAGAGATCTATCATATCTAGCCTCTTTAAAATTCTATTTGCCTCCTTAACTTCTTTCTTGCTTATTTTCAAGTTAGATTTATCAAGTGCAGAGAGGAGGAGATATTTGAGAATCTACCTGCCAAAACAAACCCATGACCTATATGAACACAATTACAAAACACTTTTCACACAAATAAAGTCAGATCTAAATACTTGGTAAAACATCAATTGTACACGACTAGAAAAAAAATAGTAGCCATTCATTTGGAAGAACAAAAGGTCCAGAATATCAAGGGAATTAATGAAAAGAAATGCTAGGGAAGGTGGTCTAACCATACCAGATTTTAATCCATATTATAAAGCAGCAGTCATCAAAACTACTTGTTTTGATGGGGAATAGAGTAGTGTATCAATGGAAGAGATTGGGTATACAAGACTCAGCAGTCAATGACACTAGCAATCTACTGTTTGATAAAACTGCTGGGAGAACTGGAATATATTATGGTAGAAACTGGGCATAGACCAATATCTAATACCATATACCAAAATAAAGTTTAAATGGGTGTATAATCTAGGTATAAAGGATGATACTGTAAGCAATCTGGAAAGCAAGGAATAGTTTACCTGTCAGATTTATGGAGAAAGGAAGACTGACCAAACAAGAGTTAGCATTATAAGGGCGGAGCCAAGATGGCAGAGTAGAAACAGCACTTCCAAGGTGCTCCCCCACACACACACCACTTCCGAACTATGTAAAAAGTGGACTCTGAACAACTTCTGGAGCTCTAGCACTCATAGAACAACACAGAGAAGCTAACCTCCCGCTGAGGACAACCCAGCAGCCCTGCAGGGAGTGGCCAGCGCAGTGCTCTGAGAGTGGGCAGCACAGCACGCTGGGAACCGACAGTGCAGCACTCTGGGAGCCGATCCCAGGCCCTTGTGAGCCATGGTTATAGCCCCAGGGTGGCCAGGCCAGCAGCCGGCTGGAGGGACCCCAAAACTTCAGCAGCTGTGGCGATTCCAGAATTATCAACACAGATATGCCTTGGACAAAGTGAGAGGTTAGTGCCCTATGGACTTTGGGACCAGTATTTGGGGAAGGTGTCGGCTTCTTCCCCTGGGGGCAAGAAGCAGCTGAAGAGCAGCGGCACAGAAGCCATTTTGTAGCTTCAGTGGCAGCTCCAGCTTCTGGTCTGCGAACTGTAAAGAGATCCAGCAATCAGTCTGGGGGTCAATCGCTCTTGCTTTAACCTGCTTGGATCTGCATTGTGGTCTGGGGGGGAGGTCTGGGGTGGGTATCCAACTTGCCAGAATGTGTGGAGGCTTTACAGAGGCCACCCAACTAATACCCCGGAAGTTGTGAAGATCCCATATTTGGGATGGTAGCTCCCCTGTCTGGTGGCAGAGTCCTACTGTGGCAACAAGCCCCAAAATCAAGTAAATAAGTGGCAACATGCCTAGGCAAAGGAAACAAAATAAACAGAAAAATTCAAAATTCAACAACTGCACCAAAAGTCCCAAATGAAAATACAAGCTGGCTACAGGCCATAGAGGACCTTAAGAAGCAGATAAGAGAAGTAGAGGAAAAATTGGGAAGAGAAATGATAAAGATGCAAGAAAAGTATGAAATGACAGTCAACAGCCTGACTGAGGAAAATAACATCTTAAAAAACAGACTAACTCAAATGACAAAAGAGGCTCAGAAACGCAATGAGAAGAAGAATGCCTTAAAAAGCCGAATTTGCCAGATGGAAAAAGAATTTCAAAAGCTCACTGAGGAGAATCATTCCTTCAGAATTAGACTGGAGCAAGTGGAAGCTAGTGACTTTATGAGAAATCAAGATGCTGTTAAACAGTTCCAAACAAATGAAAGAATAGAAGGCAATGTGAAATATCTCATGGGAAAAACCACTGACCTGGAAAATAGATCCAGGAGAGATAATTTAAAAATTATTGGACTACCTGAAAGTCATGATCAAAGAAAGAAGCTAGAAATCATCCTTCAAGAAATTCTCAAGCAAAATTGCCCTGATGTTTTAGATCCAGAGGGGGAAAGAGAGGTTGAAAGAATCCACCAATTGACTCCTGAAAAGAATCCCAAAAAGAAAACTCCTAGGAATATTATAGCCAGGTTCCAGAACTCCCAGAGCAAGGAGAAAATACTACAAGCAACCAGGAAGAAACAATTCCAATATTGTGGAAACACAATCAGAATAGCGCATGACCTGGCAGCTTCTACACTGAGGGATAGAAGGGCATGGAATATGATATTCCAGAGGGCAAAAGAGCTGGGATTGAAGCCAAGGGTCACCTACCCAGCAAAACTGAATATCTTGATTCAGGGGAAAATATGGTCATTCAGTGGAATAGAGGACTTTCAAGCACTCTTGAGGAAAAAACCAGAGTTGAATAGAAAATCTGACATTCAGACACAAGAAGCAAGAGATGCTTGAGAAGGTAATCAGGGAAAAGAAATCAAAAGGAACTTATCAAAGTTGAACTATTTACATTTCTACATGGAAAAACAATAACTGTGTCTGATGAAACCTTTCTCATTATGAAAATAATTGAAGAAGGGTATATGGACATATGAATACATATGTGAATGTGTGTATATATGTTACAGGTATACATGGATAGAGGGCACAGGTTGAATTTGGAGGGAAGGGATGATCCTTAAGGGGTGAAGTTAAGAGGTGAGAGAGGAAAGTGACGAGAGGTGATGGGGAGAGACAGGGTAGGGTAAACTATCTCATGTAGAAGAGGCAAGGGGAAATAGTTGCAGGGGAGGGGAAGAATAGGAAGGCAAAAAGGCAAAACCTTATTCTCATTGAATTTGGCTCAGGGAGAGAATCACTTACATACTAAATGGGATATCTCACCCTGCAGGAGAGTAGGGGGAAGGGGGATGACAGGGGGAATGATGGAGGGGAGGGCATTCTGGGGGGAGGGAAGGTTGGAAGTACCCACAATAAAAGAGGGACAGGATCAAAGTAGAGAATGGACCAGGTGGGGGGTGGGATGGGTGGGAGGGAAATATAAGCAGTCTTTTACAATATATCTACTATGGTAATGTTTTGCATAGCTATACATGTACAACACATACTGAATTGCTTCTCTTCCCAGAGGGAGTGGGTGACAAGGGAGGAAGGGAATGGATCTGAAATTCAAAGTCTTAAAATTAAATGTTTCTAATGTATATAAATACTATTATTAATACTATTTTGCATGTAATTGGGAGATAAGATGTTCAGGCATTGGGACTCAGGGATTCTCCTTGCTCTAATGGCAAAGTCGAAGGGGGTATGGGAGAAGATATAGGAGAGAGCAGATTGGATGAGGGGATATCTAATGGGACTGCTATTCTGGTGTGGTAGGTAGGAAAAAAATTGTAACTCAAAATCTGGTGGAAATGAATGATGTAAACCAGAAGTTAATAAAGCATTTGTTAAAAAAAAATCTATCCTACAGGCCCAGGGGTGGAGCCAAGCAGGAACTTCCTTGAGCTCATTCCCCAATTACTTTCAGTAGGTATTAAAAATTTTTTAAACGAATTTTAGTGCTACAGAATTCTCAATTCACAAGTACTAAAGACAAATTTTAAGTCCAGTGGGTAACTCTCTTGGCCCTGGGTAATAGAAGAGCATGCCCTGGGACAGCAACAGCTGCTGCTTCCAGAACTCCAAGCCCACAGAAGGTGGGGGGACCAAGGAATTGACCAAAGGGCAATTGCAGGAATCTCTTTGCTGGTGCTGAGGCTGGATTCCCTTGCTTTGCCCTGCTTGGATGTGGAGCATGGTCTTGGGAGGTGGTCCTGTGGTGTGTGGCTAGTATGCCAGAGCTTGGGGTTTCTGTAGACAGGGCACCCTCTTCAGACCTCTGAGAACATCTGCGCAAACCCCAGCAATTTGGGACAGAGCTCTCTCCATTCTGGAGGCAGAATTCTACTGTGGCAAAGAGCTCAAAAGTCAGGTAATGGGCTGGCAAGATAAACAAGCAGAGGAAGCACAATCAGACTATAGAATCCTTTTTGGGGGGACAGAAAGAATGAAAACATAGAGCTAGAAGAAGGCAACAAGGCAAAACTCCTGCATCAAAAGCTTCCAGGAAAAATATGAACTGGTTACAGGCCATGGAGGAGCTCAAGAAGGATTTTGAAAATCAAGTAAGAGCAGTAGAGAAAAAATTGGGAAGAGAAATGAGAATGATGCAAGAAAATCATGAAAAGTGAGTCAATAGTGTGAGGGATAACTTGCAGTGAAGTTTCCCCATTCTGAACATCCTATTAGACATTCTTATTACTTCCTTATATTTTGTAACTAAGTTCAGTATAATTTCCCATATGTGTGTGTGTGTGTGTGTGTGTGTGTGTGTGTGTGTGTGTGTGTAGGTCATTGTGTATTTTTTTTTTTTGCCTTTTGGAGGGCAGTTGGGGGTAAGTAACTTGCCCAAGGTCACACGGCTAGGTTTTTGTTTTGTGTGTGCATTAAGTGTCTGAGGCCAGATCCGAACTCAGGTCCTTCTGACTCCAGGGCTGACGCTCTACTCACTGCGCCACCTAGCCGCCCCCGGTCATTGTGTATTTCAAGGTAATGTAAGAGCTATTGAGTATTAATACAATTGAGTGGATTAACTATTGAGATCACATTAGAGTTGTTTTTAGCTTGGGGAAAGGAATGGTAGTGTGAGAGGTAAGCAAAGGGTTAAGTTTCTATAGAAGTACAAGAAGTGCTGAAACAAGACTACTGATAAAAAGTACCAGACAGTAGCCTTGGGAAGAGTTGAGGTAGTAGCCTTGGGGAGAAGTTGAGTTCCCAGTTCCCAGAGAACTAGATACTAAAAATACTAAAATACTAAAAATGAAATAATGTAGAATAAAAGGAGCTGGCAGCAGCAGGTGGACTTGACCAATCAGAAAGCAGACAGCAGCCTTGGGACACTCGGGCCCAGATAAGGACACATCTAGGTTGGACTGAAAGGGGTTCAGTACTCTGTAGTTGTTACTGAGCTTGTGTAGTAGACCTCATGTATTATGTATGTTATTTAACAAAATTAGAGATTCATTAGTAATAATTAGGTTAATGAATGGAGAGGGCTTTGCGCTGATTGGTTAGCATTAATAAGAAGACTTTGAGCTTGCCTTACCAACCAATGGTAAGGTCGGACAGCAGAGAAGGTGTGGAATTCCCACAGAGGGCTTTATAACTTTGCTTTTGCCTTCTGTAGTGCTCTCCTCCCTTCTGACTTCCTTGTTGTATTTGGGGACGCCCTTTCATGAGAAAGATGGTAATAAAGTTTTTGCTTCTACTTTGAGAAGTCTCTGAGTCACTTTGGGTGAGTGGTCTTCTGATCTATACAACAGCCTGCTAAAGGAAACTCCTCAAAATACTGAAGAAAATAACACCTTGAAAAACAGACCAACTCAAATGGCAAAAGAGGTCCAAAAAGCCAACGAGGAGAAGAATGCCTTAAAAAGTTAAAATGGCCAGATGGAAAAAGAATTTCAAAAACTCACTGAAGAAATAATTCCTTCAAAATTAATTGGAGCAAATGGATGGGAATGACTTTATGAGAAATCAAGGTATTATAAAAGAGATCCAAACAAATGCAAAAATCGAAGGCAATGTGTAATAGGTCACTGGAAAAACACTTACTAGGAAAACAGTTCCAGGAGAGATAATTTAAAAATTATTGGACTACCTGAAAGCCATGATAAAAAAATGAGCCTAGAAATCATCCTTTAAGAAATTCTCAAGGAAAACTGCCCTGATATGCTAGAACCAGAAGGTAATATAGAAACACAAAGAATTCACAAATTGCCTCTTGAAAAAGAATACACCTAGGAATATTATAGCCAAATTGCAAAGTTCCCAGGTCAAGGAGAAAATATTATAAGCTGTCAGGAAGAAACAATTTGAGTACTGTGGAAGCACAATCAGGATAACACAAGATCTAGAAGCTCCTACATCAAGGGATTGAAAGGCTTGGAATATGATATTCCGGAGGTCAAAGGAGCTAGAATTAAAACCAAGAATCACTCACCCAGCAAAACTGAGGATAATGCTTCAGGGGAAAATATGATCATTCAATGAAGTAGAGGACTTTCAAGCATTCTTGATGAAAAGACCAGAGCTGAGCAAAAAATCTGACTTTCAAATACAAGAAGCAAGAGAAGAATGAGAAGGTAAACAGGAAAAAGAAATCATAAGGAACTTATTAAAGTTGAACTATATTTACATTCCTATATGGAAAAATGATAACTATAACTCATGAGTTACTCAGTTATCCTCAGTATGAAAATAGTTGAAGGGAATATATGTGTGTGTGTGTATATGTATGTATGTACATATATGTATATGTACATATATGTGTATGTATAGGAGGGTATATGTGTATATAAATAGTTATGTGACTTTGTGTATATGTATGTACATTTATACATAGACAAAGGGCACAGGATCAGTTGAATAGGAAGGGATGATATCTAAAAAATAGAATTAAGAGTTGAGAGAGGGGGCGGCTCGGTGGCGCAGTGAGTAGAGCGCTGGCCCTGGAGTCAGAAGGACCTGGGTTCGGATCCGGCCTCAGACATTTAACACACACTCAAATGAAAACCTAGCCGTGTGACCTTGGGCAAGTTACTTAACCCCAATTGCCCTCCAAAAAGAAAAAAAAGAGAAAGAAATAAAAAAAGAGTTGAGAGAGGAATATAATGGGAGAAGGAGAAAGGGAGAGATAGATCAGGGTAAATTATCTTATATTGAAGAGGCAAGAAAAAACTGTTACAATCGAGGGGAAGAGTAGGAAGGTGAAACGGAATGGGTCAACCTTACTCCCACTGAATTTGGCTTAATGAGGGAATAAGAAACAGACTCAATTGGGTATCTTACCCTACAGGATAGTAGGGGAGAAAGGGATAAGAGGGGGAATGATAGAAGGGAGGGCAGACTGGGGGAGAGGGTAGTTAGAAGCAAACACTTTTGAAAAGGGACAGGGGTTGGGATAGGATGGAAGGAAATACAGTTAGTCTTTCACAATATAACTACTATTGAAACGTTTTATGTAACTACACATGTACACATGTAGGTGGGTGAGGAGGAAAGAAAGGAAAGAATCTGGAAATCAAAGTTTTAAAAACAAATGTTAAAAAAATTGTGGTGTTTTTTTTTTTTTTTACATGCAGCTGGGAAATAAGATACACAGGCATGGGTGTATAGATATCCATCTTGCCCTACTAGAAAGTTGGGGGCATGTGGGAGGACATAATAGAGAGTATATTGGGGAAAAGAGTATTCAGTAGGCTAGCTATCTTGGCATGCAGGGTAGGGAAAATGCTGAAAAAATTTGTAAATCAAAATCTAGTGGAAATGAATGTTGAAAACTAAAATAAATAAAAGATTTTTAAAAATAGTTGTTTACAGAAACAGGAAAAGAAAATATCTTACAAAATTATTTCTAAGACTTAAATATACACTTGACACATAGGAAGAGTCAAGACGAAAAGAAAAACTTAGATTAATATCCTTAATGAACACTGTTGCAAAAATTTTTAAATAAAATTTTAGCAAAAATGCTAAGATACCCTAATACAAGGATTATATGTTGTGAACAGGATGGATTTATTGTATGATTGCTGGATTAGTTTAATATTAGGAAAACTACAAACTAAAACATATTAATAACAATAAATGAAAATAAATTACCAATAGAAGAATTTTAATGAACATGAACAATTTCTATTAAAAACTCTACAAAACATGAATAGGTGTACCTTTCTTTGATATAATTAATAGTATTCCTTTTGGATATACATCTATCCAAAAGGTATACTATTAATCATATACCCACATTTAGACAGGTATTAGCATTTCATGTAATGAGTATAAATTAAATTCCTCTCTAAAAACATCAGGTCAAAATTCATTATTGCTACATATACCTGACATTTAATGTCAATAGAAATAAGAGAAGAAAAAGAGGTAGAATGAATAAACAAAGGTTAAGAAGAAAAAAAATGATGACTTTTTGCAGATGATGGCATGGTGTACTTAAAGACCCTGGAGAGACAGCTGGGAGGTAATTGATAGAATTATTAATTTTAGCAATATGCACATAAAGCATGAGCATTTCTATATCACCAAACCCAGCATCAAGTCCTGTTACGAATCAAATTTATCACATTGTTGCTGTTACTCCTCCTAGCTTTGAGTTCAAATCCAAGCTCAGGCACTTCCTAGCTGTGTGACCCTGGGCAAATCACTTCACCCTGGTTTCCACATCTATAGAAGGGGGTCTATAACAGCACCTGTTTTCCAAGGTCGGTTCCTGGACCAGATGAGATAGTCAGTGTAAAGCACTTAACACGGCCTGGAACACAGTAAGCTCCAGGTAAATGATGGCTGAGTCTTATTTAGTCCACCTACCAAAGGCTTGGCATTCTGCGAGGGCCGTGAAAGCTCTCACTCTCTCCTGTTTTCCCTTGGGTCCTTCTCCTAGACAGAGGAAGCAGACACAAAGTGGGCATGGCCTGGCTCAGCCTTCTCCCCTTGTCCATCCCAAGGGGCTCACACAGGCCTGACCCTTCTCCTGTCCTCAGCTTTTCCCCAACATTGCTTCCCAACAAGATGGCTCAGGCCACAGCCACGTGTTCCCAGGGTCCCCGCAGGTGGCTACTGCCCCTTGTCCTCTCCAGCTGCCCCGGGTCCCCTGCTGTCCTGTTCCACCAGGCTAGAAGCCCTCAGGATCTGAGGTGGAGCCCCAGGCCTCCAGCTCCCAGGGCCTGGTTTCCTTCCTCTGAGCCCGTGCTTCACTACTTGATAACGTCACTTCCGCCGGAAAGATGGCGGTGCACAGGGAAATGTTTCTTGAAGGCTGTGCCCAGTTGGGACTGACTGCTGGAATGGGAGAGCGCGCGGGGCGAACTAAACTGGGGGCCCCTCCAGGTGTGGGACCCCACTCCTGGTAACTCCCCGCGGCTCTGGGGCAGTGAAGACAACAAACGAGACAAGTGGAGGAGGGGAGGGGCCCGGCTCCCAGGTAGGCAGGGCCAAGACGGGCGGGGTAGGCAGGGAGGCGGGACTGTAGTCCCGACCAGGGGTGGAGTCAAGCCATAGGCATGTGGAGAAGGCGCCTCAGCCTCCGGACTACGATTCCCAGAAGGCCTTGCGCGCCTCGGCGGCATTTTCTGAGGGGAAAGAGGAAGGAGGTTGAGACTAGTGTCCTCTCAGGACACTTCGGCCTTGTTTCCTACCTGCTTCTTCCTTGCTTGATGGTGGCACCTTCCAGTCATCACTCCTGAGTTCTTATGATGGGTTGAGCGGGGGCCGAGGGTGGGTCTGGGCCCAGGAAGGTGCTGGCTTTTGCGAGTGTGGGGTGGTGGCCCAGGGAGCTGTTTGCAGAGCTCACCGTCCAAGGGGGTGGGGGTGGGGGCGTCCACCAATGACTGAGGAAGCAACAAAGGGCTTCTAGGGTCTGGGGGCCTTCGGGGGGTGGGAAGGGCTGGAGGAGGAGCAGGCAGAGCAGATTTTGGGGGGCGGATTGTAATCCCCTTTCAGTCCAGGCCGCATCCCCTGACCTGCCCCTCCAGGGCTTCTGTCTTTCCCCTGTGCCTAGGGACCCAGGACTCCAGGTGTGGTCTGGCCTTCCCAGCATGTTATGTTATGTTCCTTATGTTCTCTTACCAGCATCCTCGGGGGCACCCCCTCCTCACGGAAGCTAACCCCTAGGATGCTGAGAGTCCTTTCCCCACCCCCCCCCCATAGCCACTCCCACTGCTCTAAGGAGAGATTGGGTCTCCCCAGGAAAGAAATGACAGTTTCCTTCTGCCCCCGCCCATCACCTCACCCAGAAGCCCCTCTGGGCTGAAGCCGATCTTCCCCGTCTCTGAGCCGGGCAGACCCCAGGGTGGTCCCTCCTTCTCCTGGTCCTCCTTTCCTCCCCAGCTCTGCCTTCTTTGGTTACTGCCCTTGAGGAAGTGAGAATGGCTCCTGTGCTGCCAGCCTGGCCCTGCAAGGTAAGTGCCACCCCCTCCCCTGCTTTTCCTGTAACACCCTATGTTTCTTTCTCCTGTGCCACAGCCCTAGAAGTGGTGGGCGTCATTGAGTCATATGTTTAGAGCCAAAGGACTGCAATTTATCGCCCCCCCCCCCAATACTTTACCTTTGCTTTTTTAAAATTTTGAGTTCCAAATACTTTCCCTCCCTCCATTCCTTCCCCAAATCATTGAGAAGGCAAACAATAGGACACACATTTGGCATGTGAAATAAGGGAAAGCATTTCCCCATTAACCGTGGTCCAAAAAATAGTAAGAAAAATGGAAGTATAAATCTGTTTTTCTTCTATTTTCTTTCTCCTTCCTTCCCTCCAGAAGTACCATTAGGCAGAAATAATTATGTACATATGTACATACACATATATATCTGTGTATCTAGATATCTATGTACTTATACACATGTATAATTATTCCATACATAATTTCATTGATCATTTCTTTCTCTGGATGTAGGTAGCATCTTTCTTCATTTGTCCTTCATAGTTTATTTGGGTATTTGTAGTAGTCAGAAAAACTTACTCACTGAAATTCATTCTTAAGACAGTATTGCTGTTACTATATA
Source organism: Gymnobelideus leadbeateri (assembly GCA_011680675.1). Taxonomy (NCBI): domain Eukaryota; kingdom Metazoa; phylum Chordata; class Mammalia; order Diprotodontia; family Petauridae; genus Gymnobelideus; species Gymnobelideus leadbeateri. Next base: position 153,583 of record WOXC01010391.1, on the reverse strand, counting down.
CAATGTTACCTTCGTTTTATTCTTTATTATTTTGTGTTAATCTTTCCCTGGTTTTCTAAGATTATTGAGCACATCATTTCTCATACTTGAGTAGTATTCCATAACAATCAAATACAACTTGTTCAGCCATTCCCCGAATTATAGGCATCCCTACAGTTTCCAGTTCTTTGCCATCCATCCGAAAGACAGTTGCTATAACAATTTTTGAATATATAGGTTCTTTTTCCTTTGAACATCTTTGGAACTAGACCTCGTAATGGCATTGTTAGACTAAAGTGTATATATAGGTTGTTTAACAACTCTTTGGGCATAATTCCAAGTTGCTCTCCACAATGGCTGGATCACTTTACAGTTCCAGCAATGATGAATTAGGGTCCCAATTTTTCCACATCCCCTCTAACATTTTTGCTTCTCCCTTCTATCATTTTAGGCAGTCTAATATGTGTAATGATATCTCTAGGTTGTTTTAATTTTCATTTCTCTAATGAGTTATGAGTTAGAGCATTTTTTTACAGGACTATAAGTTGTTTTGATTTCTTTGTTAGAAAACTCCCTGTTCATATCCTTTGATCATTTATCATTTGAGCAATGATTTGTATTCTTATATGTTTCACAGAGTTCTTTGTATATTTTAAGTATAAGACATTTATCTAAGAAACTGTCTTCAAAATATTTTCACTGATATTTTGCTTTCTTTCTGATCTTGGTAACATTTGTTTTATATGTACAAAACTTTTTTTAATGTAATGGAGGAGCCAGAGGGAAGATGGTGGAGTAAAAAAAAGCAAGGACTTGCCTAAACCTTCTTCCACACCCCTTTAAACAATGATTTTAAACAAACTCTAGAGCAGCAGAATGTATGCAAAGACATAGTGAAACAATTTTCCAGCCAAAGACAGCTTACAAGGTCTTCAGGAAAGGTTTGCTGCAACAGGGTGAGAGAGGAGTGTAGTCAAGTGCAGGCTACACCAGTGATGTCAGGGCCCAGCAAACTGGGAGCAGGCTGTGGGGCAAGTGAATCAATGGCAGCAATGGTAGTTTCCAGACCTCTCAGCCCACAGATGGCAAAGACAACTTAAAAGGTCAATAGAAAAGGTCTGTTGCATCTTGGTGAGAGTGGAGCTGAGTCCAGCACAGACTGTGTCAGCACAGCCTATACCCCAGCAAACCAGGAGCAGTCCTTGGGAGCCACTGAATCTGTAGCAGCAGATTTTATAAGCATAATTTTTAAAAGAACCATTTTCTAAATGATAAATAATTAAAAGATATGAACAGTTTCTAAATACAGTAATCAAAGCTATCTATAGCCATATGAAAAACTGTTCTAAATCACTGTTGATTAGAGAAATGCTAGGTGAAATAATTCTAAGTTGCTGCCTTGTTCCAAGTAGATTGGCTAATAGGATAGAAACGGAGAAGTACACGTTTTGAAGGGGATGTGGGAAAACTGGCATGACAGTGCACTGTTGGTGGAGGTTTGAAGTGATTCAGCCATTCTGCAGAGCAATTTGGAACTATGTCCAAAGAGCTATAAAACCATTGCATACCCATTGAACTAGGAATACTACTACTAGGTCTGTATCCCAAAAGAGATCCAAAACAAGAGGGAAAAGGACCTATATGTAAAAAAACCATTTTACATTAACTTTTTATGACTTTTTTTATGGATCTCAGATCCATTTATGGATCAGGCAAGCTCTAATTTACAGCTGCTTTTCATGGGAAAACCAGGAGTAGACAGTACGGACTGGCCACTGGAAAACCCTGAGCTAACTTATCTAGGACTGGCCTGATTCCTGGATCAGATATTTTGCCTCCTGTCAATTTTCAATTAATTTTTAATCACAGAATTAAGAGCTTTTTATGCCCTAACACATGAATTTTTTTGAAGATGCCATATACAGTAGAGAAAAAGTTATGTTCCTTTCTGTTCCCATTTAGTTTTTTCAAGCACTCTGTCATAACTAACTTTTCTAAAAGTTTGCTCATCTTAACTTCTTTCATAGTTATTTCATGGTTAGAGTTTTCTAGTTCTGAGAAGGGAAAATTGAGGTCTGTCACTGATAGTAGTTTTGGTGTCTAATTCTTCCTGTACCTCATTTAACTTTGTAAAAGTTTCATTTATTTAATTGGTTTTCATTTTCAACATTCACTTTTATAAGATTTTGATTTTTAAATTTTTACCCCCTTTTTCCCCTCCCCCTCCCCCCAAGATGGTGTTCAGTCTAATATATGTTAAACACATACAGTCATATTACACATATTTCCACGTTAGTTATGTTTTAAGGAAGAATTATAACCAAATGGAATAACCTCGAGAGAGAAAATAGTATGCTTTCATCTGCATTCAGACTCCATAGTTCTTTCTCTGGATGTGAATAGCATTTTCCATCATGAGTCTTTTGGAATCATTTAACTTTTGCTTAAAAATTTTGGATACTATGCCATATGGTGCATATATCTTGTGTATTTTTAGGACTTTATTGTCTATGGTACCTTTTTGGCAAGATGTCATTTCCTTGATTATTGATATTATATTAAGATAACTCTTTTAATTAGATCTGTTTTTGTTTGTGCATTGTCTTAGATCATGATTGCTACCCTTTCTTTTTTTATTTCACCTGAAGCATAACTTCTGCTCCAGCCCCTCATTTTTTAATTTTTTATAAGAACAAGTCAATTCCAGGGGCGGCTAGATGGCACAGTGAATAGAGCACCAGGAGGACCTGAGTTTAAATCTGGCCTCAAACACTTAACACAAAAACTAGCCGTGTGACTCTGGGAAAGTCACTTAACCCCAGTTGCCCTCCAAAAAGCAAAAGCAAAAAAATAAAATAAAATAAATTTTAAAAAGTCAATTTTATTTGATATTTGATTTACAAAATGTTAGAAAGAATATAATTGGGATGTAATATTTTACTTGCTAACAATTACAGTCTTTTCTTAAAATAAACAACAACAAGAAGATTTTCATGCTATTCCTCTCAGACTTTTCTTTTTTTTCCAAAACAAATCATTTAACTTCACTTTCCCTTATGGTTTCTCTTTCATATTTACCTTTGTCTCCTTTTCTTGAGACTTGTATTTTAATGTCAGATTTTCTATTCATCTCTGGTATTTTCATCAGGAATACATGAGCATCTTCTGTTTCATTAACTATCTCTGTTTTGCTGTGAATAATGGTGCTCAGTTTTGCTGGGTAGGTTATTTTTTTTCCAAATGCTTTATTAACTTCTGGTTTACATCATTCATTTCCATCAGATTTTGAGTTACAATTTTTTCCCCATTTTGTCCCTACCCCCCCGCCCCAGAATAGCAGTCCCACAGGATATTCCCTCACCCCATTTGCTCTCTCTGATATCTTCTCCCATACCCCCTTTGACTTTTTCAGTAGGGCAAAGTGAATCTCTGTGCCCCAATGCTTGTATATCTTATTTCCCAATTATATGTGAAATAGTATTAATAATAGTATTCATATATTTTTAAACATTTGATTTTAAAACTTTGAATTCCAGATTCATTCCCATCCTCCCTTGTCACCCACCCTTACTGGGAAGATAAACAATTCAGTCTATGTTGTATATGTGTAGCTATGCAAAATATTACCATAGTAGATACATTGTAAAAGACTGACTATATTTCCCTCCCTGCTATACCACCTCCCACTTGGTCTATTCCCTACTTTGATCCTGTCCCTTTTCAAAAGTGGGTGCTTCCAACTTCCCTCCCCTCCAGCCTGCCGTCCCTTCCATCATTCCCCCTCTCATCCCCTTCCCCCCTATTCTACTGTAGGGTGAGACATCCTATTTAGTATGTATGTTATTCTCTCCCTGAGCCAAATTCAATGAGAATAAGGTTTTGCCTTTTTGCCTTCCTGTTCTTCCCCTCCCTTGTAACCACTTTCCCTTTTCTCTTCTATATGAGATAGTTTACCCCATTCTGTCTCCCCCCATCTCCTTTTGTTATATTCCTCTCTCATCTCTTAAATTCACCTTTTAAATATCATCACTTCCTATTAAATTTGACTTATGCCCTCTATGTATACTTGTAAACATATATATACACATTCACATATGTATTCATATGCCCATATACACTTCTTCAACTATTTTCATACTGAGAAAAGTTTCCTCAGTTACAGTTATCGTTTTTCCATGTAGGAATGTAAATAGTTCAACTTTGATAAGTTCCTTTTGATTTCTTTTCCCTGATTACCTTCTCAGGCACCTTGCTTCTTGTGTCTGGATGTCAAATTTTCTATTCAACTCTGGTTTTTTCATCAAGAATGCTTGAAAGTCCTCCACTTCATTGAATGACTAAATTTTTCCTTGAAACATGATACTCAGTTTTGCTGGGTATGTGATTTTTGGTTTTAATCCCAGCTCCTTTGCCCTCTGGTATATCATATTCCAAGCCCTTCAGTCCCTCCGTATAGAAGCTGCCAGATCCTATGCTATCCTGACTGAGTTTCCACAGTATTCTAATTATTTCTTCTTGGGTGCTTGTAATATTTTCTCCTTGATCTGGGAATTCTGGAACCTGGCTATAATATTCCTGGGCATTTTCTTTTTGGGATCTTTTTCAGGAGGTGATCGGTAGATTCTTTCAACCTCTATTTTGCCCTCTGGATCTAAAACATCAGGGCAATTTTCCTTGAGAATTTCTTGAAGGGTGATTTCTAGGTTCTTTCTTTGATCATGGCTTTCAGGTAGTCCAATAATTTTTAAATTGTCTCTCCTGGATCTATTTTCCAGGTCAGTGGTTTTTCCCATGAGATATTTCACATTGCCTTCTATTCTTTCATTTGTTTGGATCTGCTTAACAGCATCTTGATTTCTCATGAAGTCACTAGCTTCCATTTGCTCCAGTCTAATTTTGAAGGAATGATTCTCCTCAGTGAGCTTTTGAGATTATTTTTCCATCTGGCAAATTCGGCTTTTTAAGACATTCTTTTCCTCATTGCCTTTTAAAGCCTCTTTTGTCATTTGAGTTAGTCTATTTTTTTAGGTGTTATTTGCCTCAGTCAGGCTGTTGACTCTCATTTCCTACTTTTCTGGCATCATTCTTATTTGTCTTCCCAATTTTTCCTCCACTTCTCTTATCTGCTTCTTAAGGTCCCCTATGGCCTGTAACCAGCTTGTATTTTCATTTGGGGCTTTTGGTGCAGGAGTTCTGACCTCCCAGTCCTCCTCTTGTTCCATGCTTCTATCCTCTTTGCCCCCAAAATAGGAGTCTAATGTTGAATTTTTCTGTTTATTTTATTTCCTTTGCCTAGGCATGTCGCCACTCAGTTACTTGACTTTTGGGCTTGTTGCCACAGTAGAACTCTGCCACCAGCCAGGGGAGCTTCCATCTCGAATGCTGGGGTTTTCTTAGCTGCCAGAGGTATTAGTTGGGTGCCCTCCTGAAGCCTCCACACACTCTGGCAAGCTGGTCACACACCCCAAGACCTCCACCCCAGACCCCAATCCAGATCCAGGAAGGTTAAAGTAAGATTGATTATCATCCTCTAGACTGATTGCCGGGTCCCCCTAGAGTTCACAGGCCAGGAAGTGAAGCTGCAACATGGTGCACTAATCAGTGGCTTCTCGCTCCCAGGGAAAGAGGCTGATGGGCTCTCCCCACTAATGAGTCCCAACGTCCATACTGCACTAACCTCTCACTTTGTCCTAGGCATCTATGTGTTGATAATTCTGGAAACGCCACAGGTGCTGGTGTTCTGCAGTCCCTCCAGAGGGCTGCTGGTCAGGCCACCCTAGGGCTAAAACCTCTGACTCACACAGGCCTGGGCTTGGCTCCCCAGAGCACTGTGTTGGCTGCTCCCTGCCAGGCTGTCCTCAGTGGAAGGTTAGCTTTACTGTGTCATTTTGTGGGTTCCATAGCTGCAGAGGTTGTTCAGAGTCCCCTTTTACATAAATTTGAAGTGGTTAGGGCCAGGGCTGGGTGGAAATGCTGTTTCTGTTCCGCCATCTTGACTCCACCTCCTCTGGGTAGATTATTCTTGATTATAATCCTACCCCATTTGCCTCTTGGAAAGGATATTTCAAGCCCTCTGTTCCTTTATCGTGGTAGGTGCTAATCTTGTGTCATAGTGGTTTTTAGCTCTGTCTATCTTTGAATAGTCTGTTTCTGGTTGCTTGCATTATTCTCTCTCTCTGTCCTGGGAGATCAGGCATTTGGCTATAGGATTCCTGGGAGTTTTAATATGGGATCTCTTTCAAGAGGTGATTAGTAGATTCTTTCTACTTCCACTTTGTCCTCTTATTCCAAGATATCTGGTCAGTTTTTCTTTATGATTCCTTTAAATATAACATGTAGGCCCCTTTTTTTAATCATGGCTTTTTAGGTAGTGCATTCATTCTTAAATTATATCTCCTCCATCTACTTCTCAGATCACATTCCTGGTGAGGTAGTTCGCCTTTTCTCCCATATTTTTTTCAGTCTTTTGACTTTGATTACTTTTTGATGTCTCATGGAGTTGTTTGCTTCCACTTGATCAATCTTAATTTTTAATCAGTTATGTTTTCCAGTTAGGTTTTGTACCTCTTTTTCCATTGGCCAATTCTGATTTTTAATGCATTTTTTGTGTGTGTGCTTCTTTTACTAAGCTTGGTAATTGTCTTTTCATGATTTTCTTATATTATGCTCAGTTCTTTCCCCAGTTTTTCCTCAAATACTCTTATTTGATTGGAAGTAATTTTTTTTGTTCTTTTAAAAATATTTTCTTCAACTGCATGTTTCTTTGAGGCTTGGTTATTGATGTTTTCTTGTTTTCTTCTAGTAAATTCAACAGGTGACTTTTTCTTTTTTCTTTTTTTTGCTTTTTGGAGGGCAATTGGGGTTAAGTAACTTGCCCAAGGTCATACGGCTAGGTTTTTGTTTGTGCGTGCGTTAAGTGTCTGAGGTCGAATCTGAACTCAGGTCCTTCTGACTCCAGGGTCAGCACTCTACTCACTGTGCCACCTAGCCTCCCCAACGCTTTTCTGTTTGTGTTTTCTTCTGTGCATATTTTTCTTTCATTCTGACAATGCTATCTCTATCTCCCTTCCTCTTAAATCCTACCTTCTCCTCACCGCTCCAGGAAAGAAAGAAAGAAAGAAAGAAAGAAAGAAAGAAAGAAAGAAAGAAAGAAAGAAAGAAAGAAAGAAAGAAAGAAAGAAAGAAAGAAAGAAAGAGGGAGGGAGGGAGGGAGGGAAGGAAGGAAGGAAGGAAGGAAGGAAGGAAGGAAGGAAGGAAGGAAGGAAGGAAAGGAAGAAAGGAAAGAAAGAAAGAAAGAAAGCTTATAGCCAGTAAGCCTAGTCAAATAAAATAGTCACCAATTTTCTGTCAGAAGATGGGGAGCATGTTTCACCATCACTTTTCTGGAATGATGGTGGTCATTGCATGATACTGTCATTTGTGAATTGTATTCTTGGCTATGCTGTTTTCCTCCTTCACTGCTTCATACAAGTCTTCCTAGTTTCTCTGAAACTGTCCCCTTCATAATTTCTTATGACACAGCAATATTTGGTTTAGTGGAATGATCAGGTAATCCCCACTTGTTGGGTATCCCTTTCTTCCTGATACTTTGCTATAACAGAAAGGACTCTAAGAAATGTTTTTGTTCTCATGACTCCTTTTCTGCATTGTCTTTTTGATGTCTTTGGGAGTATAGGAGTAGTATAGCTTTAGCTAGGTCAAAGAATACACATTGTTGAGTGGTTTTCTGTCTGCTTCCTGCAGTGGCTCTGCTAATTGACAGCTCTGGTAGCATAAATGCCTTAAGCACTTATCAATAAAAGAGGAAAAAATATACATCAGTTACTTGGACATGAAATTCAGTAAGTAAGTTGTCAGCAAATATTTATTAAGCTCCTATTATATGCCATGGCATATAATATAATAATATATAATACATAATAATATAATAACATCAGGGCATCAAGTTCATCTACTACATTGATGGTAAATTCTTCACCTTGAAAGGGCTACCAGCCAAGACCAAATTGGAGAAAGTGTTGGTACATGGTACCTTTTTTTGTGTTAAGTTTCTGAATCCGGATTTGAACTCAGGTCCTCCTGACTCCAGGGCCGGTGCTCTATTCACTGTGCCACCTAGCCACCCCCTCTCTCCTGCAGCCTTAAAATGATTCCCCCACATCTGCTCAGTTTCTAATTTTTTGCCGCCACAAATTAAGCTGCTCTAAAGATTTTTGTGCATTTTGGTGCTTTCCCTTTTTCCTTTGGGATATAGACCTAATAGAGGCATTGCTAGATCAAAGGATGTATATATAGATTCCTACCCTCTTGGGCATAGTTCCAAATTGTATTCCTAGAAGGCTTGGAACAGTTCAAAGTCTACTGATAATACCCTGGTGTGCCTTTTTTCCATTCCTTCTGGCATTTATCATATCCCTTTTCTCTCATGTTAAGCAATCTACTAAGTGTGAAGTGGTGTCTTTGAGTTGTTTTAACTTGCATTTTTCTAGTTGTTAGTGATTTAGACTATTTTTTCATATGATTGTTGATGGCTTCAACTTCTGAAAACTGCCCCTTCATATCTTTTGCCTATTTTCAATGGGTACATGGATATAAAATTTTTGTAATACGCTCAGTTTCTTATATATTTGAAAATTGAGTCCTTTGTCAGAGAAATTTTGGAATAGAACCTTTTTTCATTTTTCTGTTTACCTTCTTATTTTGACTGCATTGGTTTTGTTTGGACAAAAATTTTGAATGGCATACTATCAAAAGTATGTATGTTCCTTCCTGTGGTCCTCTCTATCTCTTGTTGGGTCATAAATTCTTCTTTTTTCCAGAGATCTAACAGTACCTTTTCCCATGCTTGTCTACTATGCTTATGATAACACCATTTATGTCTCAATCATGTACTCATTTCGACCTTATCTTGGTATGTGTAGCACCAATGCAATATTCACAACACCAGCTGTCACAATAAATATATATGTACCTGAATATAGTTCCTGATCACAAAATATAATTAGACTTTCCATGTAGAAGCCAGAAGCAAAACATTTATTCAGACACTAGAAAACTGAATCCCAAAACCAGTTACCCAGTTCCATCATAGTAGCAAAGAAGTTACTAAGCCACAACAACACAGAAAGCCACAGCATCCTTTAGCCTTCCCATAAACCAATACGAGTCTAGCTGTCATAGCAGGTGGAAAATACCAACTATTACTCATAAGCCTAACTGTCTCCTTTGGATGTGTCCTCTCCTGCCAACTGTGTCTAGCTGCTCCAATTCCCAGCTTCCTGTGGGCTCTGCTTCAACCTTCAGCAAATTCTTCCCACCACAGGCTCCAGGAAATTATATTCAGACTATTAGGGGGCAGAGTATATTTTCAAAGCAGGGAAAGACTTCATGTTCCCTTAGACTTATTAAAGGGACAGGGAAGATCTTCAAATTCCTTTTCGCATTACAGTATATGACTTGAGACGTTAGTCCATACCTGGTTGTTGCCTGACTGCTTGGCAGTCTTTGTTTTCCTTTTTCTTTTTTGGAGGGGGGAAGTCAGGCAATTGGGGTTAAGTGAGTTGCCGAAGTTCACATAGCTAGTAAATAAGTGTTAAGTGTCTGAGGCTGGATTTGAACTCAGGTCCTCCTGACTCAAGTGCTGGTATTCTATTTACTGTGCCCCCAGCTGCCCGTTTTGCAGTTTTGCCAGCAATTTTTTTGAAATGGGGGGGGTTCTTACCTAAAAAGCTTGGATCTTTGGATTTGTCAAAAAGTAGATAATTATGGTTTTTACTTCAGTATATAGTGTGTCTGATCCATTCCATTGATCAACCATTGAATTTCTTAGCTCTTCCCCTATTGTTCTGATGATTACTCCTTTTAATATACTTTGAAATGTTTTATGCTGGGTTCCCTCCCTTCTCATATTTTTTGTTTGATTCCCTTAATGTTCTTGGCTTTTTGTTTATCTTGATATTGTCTGTTATTTTTTCTATCTCCATTTAAAAAATCCTTTGGTCGATTTATTGGTATGGCATAGAATAAATAATAATTTAGGTAGAATTATTATTTTTATTATATTGGCTCAGTTACCTGGGAGCAGTTAAGATTTTTCTGATTACTTAGATCTGTCTTTATTTGTATCAAGAATTTTGTAGTTTTGTAGTGTAATGATTCCAGGGTTGGGGTGGCTAGGTGGTACAGTGAGTAGAGCGTCGGCCCTGGAGTCAGAAGGACCTGAGTTCTGATCTGGCCTCAGACACTTAACACACACAAACAAAAACCTAGCCGTGTGACCTTGGGCAAGTTACTTAATCCCAATTGCCCTTCAAAAAGCAAAAAAAAAAAAAGATTCCAGGGTGGGTCTGTCCAGATAGACTATAATGTATTTTATACTGTCTTTCATTTTTAAAATGGTATTCCTCTTTCTGTCTGCTGCTGCTCGGTTTTGTTGATAATATTTAGTAATCCTAGGTTTTATGTGGTTTTATTTTCTATCCTGCAGTTTTAGGTAAATTTCTTCATTATTTCAGCTAGTTTTTTAGTTGATTATTGGGAGTTCCCTTAAGTATAGCATCATATCATCTGCAAAGTACTATAGTTTTGTATTGTTTTTTGCCATAATACTTGAGTTTCTTTTTTCTTATCTCATTATAATAGTTATTTCTAGTATAGATACATTTCTAGTATCACATTGAATAAAAGTGTTGACAGGGGCCATCCTTGCTTCACCCCTGGACCTTTAGGGAAGTCTTCTAGTTTGTCCCCATGAGAGATAATGCTTGCTCTTGGTTTTTGATAGATACAACTTATTGAAAGAGAAGCTCAATTCTTCTATTTTCTACTCTTTTTAACATCACTATCTGTTGTATTCTATCAACAGCTTTTCTTTAGCTATTGATATAAACACATGATTTCTGTTGTTTTTGTTACTGACATGCTCACTTGTGCTCATTTTTTTCCTGTATGAAGTTATATGCTAAGACATTTGGAACATAAACATTTCATATTGATATTTGTCATTGATATTAGTTTGTCATCAGTCATTGGTTGTTTCCATTGTGAATGTTTATTCAAAAGTGGGTATAAAACTATGCATACCCTTTGTTTTATCAATACCCCTACTAACTCTGTGTCCCACAGATAAAAATGAAAAGAAATTATATGTGTGCCAATATTTATTGCTGCTGTTTTTGTTTTGGCAAAGAATTGGAAATTGAGAGAATGCCCATCAATTAGGGACTAGCTGAACAAGTTGTGACAAAAGATTGTAATGGAATACTGTTGTGTTGGGAAAGACTGACTTGAACTGATGCAAAGTGAAATGAGCAAACCTGGAAGAACATATTAATGGTAAAAGCAGTATTGTAGGATGATCAGCTCTGAATGATTTAGGTATTCAGTATAATATAATGAGCTAACACATTTCCAAAGGATTTCTAGTGAGAAAATGCTATCTAGGTTTTGAGAAAGAACTGTTGAAAAATGAATATTTAAAGTTGTCCTTATGTGGAATAATGGGGAAAAAAATTAGAGAGTGAAAAAAAGATCAGTTTGAAAGATTTAAGAACTATGTGTATGTTTTTGTTTTTGTTTTTTCATTTTTTCCTCATTGGGGTAGGAGCATTGGACTGCTAGACAATAGATTTTTGTTAAGGGTAGCTCTGCTTCCTGGGACTCAAACAGGAAGGCCAAGAAGAATCTTTTTTGGTGTGAGGAGGTCTCTCTGCTGGTACTCTGATAGGTCATATCTTTATATCTGCTTGAAGCCCTTGATTCAAATCTGCATTTTGGGGAAGAGCTACATTAAAGTGAATTGACTTAGAGTAAGAGGCAGGAAAGTATAAGAAAAAGAACATGAGACACTGTGTCAGAAGTCTTTTTAATTGAGACTCAGCAGTAATTGTTGCTTGGTGATTGACTTGAAGCCTAAGTAATCATGATAATAAAAATGGCTTTAAGTATCATTAACTGAAGATGAATAAATAAGGAATAGCAAAGGGTACCAAATAAATGGAAAGACAACAATGTCCCCAGAGTTCTGATTCTGGTGATAAATGTTACAAAAAAAGATTTTTAAAAACTAGTTTGGAGGCAAAGAAGAGATCAAGTGAGGACCAAGGTTAGGGGTGGATAGTATCATGGTAAGGAAGGATGCCTGAGAGAAGCCTAAACAAGTAAACTGTTGCTTGACTTTAGTTTTCTCTTGGAAAAATGGCACATTTTGAATTGGGATGGAAAGGCCTCCAGTTGTCAGCAAGAAGTGGATACCTGGGGTGGCTAGGTGGTACTGTGAATAGAGCACCAGCTCTGGAGTCAGGATGACCTGAGTTCAAATGTGGCCTCAGACACTTAGAACATACTATCTGTGTGACTTTGGGCAAGTCACTTAACCCCAATTGCCCTGCCTTCATCCCTCCAAAAATAAAAAATAAAAAAACCAAACCAAAAAAGTGATTACTTAAGGTAAAGGGAGATAGGATCCAGTTGTTCTGAAAGAAGAGTAGAGTGTTTTTGATTGCTTACCTATTCTTGGGTATCCCTGCAAGATCTTGGAGAATGAGATTGTTGGCACAGAACTGGAGAGGGGACTTATGCCAAGTTTCAAAAAAAGAGAAGGTGGATTCGCACAACCTAGGCCAGTGACTTCTAATTCTGGCACATTCCTAGAATGCCTTTTGAAATGAATTTGTTATTGACCAATTAGAAAAGGCTGTTTAATTGTTTTTTCTATGGTGCTTTTTGCTGCTTAGTCATTTCTGGATCTTTCCAGAAATGACTAAGCAGCAAAAAGCACCATAGAAAAAAAGAAAAAGAAAGAAAGAAAGAAAGCACCCTCACCTTCCTGTATAGCAAAGAAACACAGTTACAGAAAAATCCCCCTTGTAGTGACTCTTCTGGATAATTCATAAAGTATTCTCCTCTCTAGTGGTCTCCATCTTCTCTGCTATTAGAAACAGTAACATTTTCTTCACTTACTCAGAGTTCAGCATCTTTTTCTTTTTAGAGATACATTTTTGTGTGTGTAAAATGTTTTGTATGCTCTGCTTATTTTATACTCCATCTGTTAACTCACATTTCTGTTACTATTCAGAATTCCTCATAATTGTCATTTCAACATGTACAATAAATCTGTTGCATCCATATGCCATTTTTTGGGTAATTCTTTATTGGTAAAAATTCAGATAAGTTTCCAGTTCTTTGCTGTCCCCAAGTATACTCTTATGAATATGTTTGTATATAAACTCACCTGTGGCCTTCTTCTGGTTATGGAGAAAGGGTCTGGCAGCATGGTACAGTGAAAATTTCTCTGGATTTGAAGTTGAGAAAACCTGGGTTCAAAATGCAGATCTGTAATTTATTCCCTTTTTGCCTTCAGCAGGTTCCTTTTCCTCTCTGGGACTCACTTCTCTCATTTGTAAAATGAGAAAGTTGGACTCTGAAGTCTCTTTCAGTTCTAAATATGTGAATTGGAAAACAATGATCCTTTTACCATCTGTGTTGCCAATGCAATACCCACAGCAGCTGCTATGAATATGCAACTGCATTTCCAGGTTTGAATTGCAAAATATAATAGACTCTCTTCCTTGAAGACAAATTCAAGATATTTATTCAAACAGCAGGAAGCCAGTTCCATAATAGTAACAAAGAAATTCATAGGTTGAATTTGTTGGGAAGGGAGGATACTCAAGGGGTGAAATTATGAGGTGAGAGAGGAAAGTGGCAAGAGGAGATGGGGAGAGACAGGGTAGGGTAAACTATCTCATGTAGAAGAAGCAAGGGGAAGTGGCTGCAAGGGAGGGGAAGAATAGGAAGGCAAAAAGGCAAAACCACATTCTCATTGAATTTGGTTCAGGGAGAGAATGACATACATACTAAATGGGATATCTCAACCTGAAGCAGAATAGGGGGAAGGGGGATGAGAGGAGGGATGATGGATGGGAGGGCATCCTTGGGGGAGGGGAGGTTGGAAGTACCCACTATAGAAGAGGGACAGGATCAAGTAGGGAATGGACCAGGTGGGGGGTGGGATGAGTGGGAGGGAATTATAAGCAGCCTTGTACAATATATCTACTATGATAATGTTTTGCATAGCTAGACATGTACAACATATACTGAATTACTTATCTTCCCAGAGGGAATGGGTGACAAGGGAGGAAGGGAATGGATCTGAAATTCGAGTTCTTAAAATTAAATGTTTCAAATATATATAAATACTATTATTAATACTCCTTTGCTTGTAATTGGGAGATAAGATGTGCAGGCATTGGGACACAGAGATTCACGTTGCTCTAATTGAAAAGTCAAAGGGGTATGGGAGAAGATATGGGAGAGAGCAGATTGGAGGAAGCGATATCTTGTGGGACTGCTATTTTGGGGTGGTGGGTAGGGGAAAAACGGGGGGGGGAAATAATTGTAACTCAAAATCTGGCGGAAATGAATGATGTAGAACAGAAGTTAATAAAGCATTTGTTTAAAAAGAAAAAAAAGAGAGAATACAATGAAGATGAAACCTGGCCACTGCCCTCAAGGAGCTTACAGTCTAATGAGAGAGGAATTCTACGAAAGTGCCTGTTATGCACTAGTCACTGTATTTTGATAACAGATAAACACCTGAAAAAATTCCTATTGAAAAAGAATTTATTTTGAAACTTCATAGTGATTATGGTTATATTTTGGTGAGCAGAAATATTTTTGATGTTTCAGGAATTAGTGGCATTCCAGGATGTGGCTGTGGAATTCACCTTGGAAGAATGGATGCACTTGAACCCATATCAGAAGAAGTTGTACAGGGATGTGATGCTGGAGAACTATAGGAACCTGGTCTCTTTGGGTAAGAACAGCTTTCCCTTTGCAGTCTTGGTATATATGCTGTTGACTTTCAAGATTTTGACAGTTATGCTTTGGCCTACAAAAGGAAGATACTCCTACTCCCTATGTAACTCAGAGATGCAGTACTGGTGCTACCTGTTTCCAAGATAAAAGTCTTTGCTTACTATTCTTGGAAATAGATTTCTTGATTTCTTTTTCTTGGGAATGTATCTTCCCCTCATTTTTGCTTCAAATCTAAGATTTTTTTTTTTAATCCCAGTGTAGGTTGCATCAAAAGGAAGTGTTCCCTTTTTCTAGGCAGAGTCAAATGAATTATTTCTCCTTCATTCTACTCTGTAACCTATTCCCACATAGTAGGATATTCTTCCTTGGTCTCTTGTAATATTTGTGTGGTCTTCTTACCATGCCTACTTTTTTCCCAAGGAGAGTTTGAACTAGTTTTGAATTCTTTCATTAAGTTTTCTGGTTGCTATTAAAAACCTGATAAGTTCTCCTTCCCACCCCATTACATTAAGAACAACAACAACAAAATACAGACACACCCTACCTCTCCTTTTGGCTGGGCCATTGATCCTGCCCTGATTGTAAAAAATCATCACAGATGAAATCAGCCAAGAAAGACAGTGCCTTCTATGGTAGAAGATAACTTTGTCACCTTATTCCCCTCTTCTGTACAGCGAGTTTATAGGACTATTTCATGTCTCTGTTCTATCATTGAATTCTGAGATGACTGTACCTAGCATTGTCTTTTTTTCAACAAACAGGATTTGCTGTTTCCAAACCAAATATGATCTACCAGTTGGAAAGAAAGGGACCGTATTGGATGCCAGAGGCAGATATTCCAGAAAGCAACTGTCCAGGTGACTACATAAAAATCAAGGTGGGGGCAGCTAGGTGATGCAGTGAGTAAGAGGGCCAACCCCAGAGTCGCAATGACCTGGGATCTGTTTGAGCATCAGTACTTAGCACCCACCCATAAATAACTAGCCGTGTTACCTTGAGCAAGTTACTTAACCCCAATTGCTTTAAAAAAAATAATTAAGGAGATGGGTCATTAGAAAATACTGCTCTGTTAGTTATTGTAGCTCAAAGCTCATTTAACATGTTGAAGAATAAAGTGGTCTTATCCAGGCTTCTCAGGACTGTTGAGAAGAGCTGAGATTTTAAAATGTAATTTTTTAACTCAAGAAGTTATTTTTTTATGCATCTCTTTACCTACATGTACCTGTTTTTTCAAAGCAAGTGGTTGCCTCATTGTGAGGTAGGTATTTCTGTCCTGTTCATTGAAGATTGTCTTATTTTAAATAGTTATTTTCTAGCTGCAATGGAATTAATTCATTCTGTCTTTTAAAATGAGCACATCATTGAAACTATTAACAACGTGCCCTTTTGGCTTTGTGTTCTCTTCTGACGCTTTCTTCTCTTTTGCTTGATGCTTATGTTTCTTTGTTGCTGTTACTTTATAAAATATTTTAATCCTAACCTAATTCCCCTTCTGTCAGTCTATCATGTTATATATCATCCTGTGTTTCTTTCTGCTTTGATATCATGTTTATCATGGCACAATAATATGTTCAAATGACAGCGTTTGTTTAGCTATAACCCCATCATTGGACCTGTAGGTTTTGTGTGTTTTGTTATTCACAAAAAGGTATTGTGAATATTTTTGAAAAGTGTCATTGTTTGCTTTCAGTAACATTTTGAGTATGCAGACATTTTAGTGGGAACATTAGGTCAGTAGTTAAAGTTTTATCTAAAGTTGCTTGAAAGGAAAAAGGCATCAGCAGCTTAGCAAGTACCTATTTTAGCATATCTTCCAAAATTTGTTATTTTAAAGTAACTTTTCCAATGTAATGAGTATTTGGTGATACATCTAAATTGTTCTGAGTTTTACTTCTTTGATTACTAGAGCTTCACTATTATTTTCCATAGTTATTAATATTTTCCTTGTGAATGCTATACCTGTAATGTCTTGATCATTTACCTTTTTATTATTGGATCCCACTCTTTACAAATATAATGAATTCCTTACTACATAGATGTGTTAGATTTTTTACAGACATTTAGTGCAATAGTTGTCCAGTATGACTATCTTTTCCTCACTTACCACAGTTCATTCTATGTCTTCTCATGCTAAGTTCATCAATTCTACTTTTCTCTTTAGTGTTTTCTCTTCCTATTTCCACCTAAATATTAAGCATACATTTTTTGTTGTTTCAGTCATTTTTTTTGTTTTTCCCAATTCTTTACGACCTAATTTTGGGTATTCTTGACCCTTTTCCTCCTCTAAGTCACTTTAAGAGTAAAAGATAGTTCAATGAGCTCCCCTGAGTCACAGCTAGTGTCTGAGTCCTGATATGATCTCAGAAAGATTAATCTTTAGTCCCAACACTGTATCCATTGTGCCACTGAGCTGCTTTAAGGCTACTTTGCAAACTCTCAGCTATGTAGTTTTTATGTGTACTTTTTCATTTCCTTATTCCATGGAAATGTCAACCATTTACATTAAAGTAAATTCATCTTTTTCATCTTTCTAGTTAATTTCTTTAATTTATATGTTAATTTTGAGTCCTCTTTTTCATATAAATAAACTGGGATCATTAGTGAAAGAGTTGTGAGACTAGTCTTCTCAAATGTATAGATATAATATAATATAAAATAAAATAATAGATATAAAACCTTTTGAGCAAGTAGGTGGAGCATTGGCAAATGGAAGGAAAGCAGGGTTATTGAACTCTTTATTCTTCCTTTCAGGGACCAAAGAATTTACTGAGGAGAAATCTTATGAATGTAATCAATGTGGGAAGGTCTTCAGTAGTAAGAAAAAACTTGCTGTACATCAGAGAATTCATACTGGAGAGAGATGTTATGAGTGCAAGGAGTGTGGGAAGGCTTTCATCTACCATTCAGAAATTATTCTCCATCAGAGAATTCATTCTGGAGAGAAACCTTACAAGTGCAATGCATGTGGTAAAGCCTTCAGAAGCAAGCCATGTCTTACTGTGCATCAAAGAATTCATACTGGAGAGAAATTTTATGAATGTAAGGAATGTGGGAAGGCCTTCATCTGGAACTCAGCCCTTATTCAACATCAGAGAATTCATACAGGAGAGAAACCTTATGAGTGTAGTGTATGTGGAAAGGCCTTTAGGATGAAGTCAACACTTAGTAGGCATCAGAATATTCATGCAGGAGATAAGTCTTATGAATGTAATGTTTGTGGGAAGGCCTTTAGCTGCAAGAAATCTCTTACTTTGCATCAGAGAAATCATACTGGAGAGAGACCTTATGAATGTAGTGTATGTGGGAAGTCCTTCAGTAGTAAGCCATATCTTACTGGGCATCAGAGAATTCATAGTGGACAGAAACCTTTTGAATGTAGTGAATGTGGGAAGGCCTTCAGAACCAAGTCATATCTTACTGGGCATCTGAGAATTCATACTGGAAAGAAACCTTTTGAATGTAGTGAATGTGGGAAGGCCTTCAGAAGCAAGTCATATCTTACTGTGCATCAGAGAATTCATACTGGAGAGAAACCTTTTGAATGTAGTGAATGTGGGAAAACATTCAGGTATAAGATACAACTTACTTTTCATCAGAGCACTCCCATTAGAGAGAAACCTCACTAATATGGTGAATTTGGGAAAGCCTTTAAACAGAGCATATGACTTTATGTTACTCAGAGAATTGATAATTTGAAGATTCCTCATGAATGTAAAGAGTGGAGGACAATCCATCACAACCAAGATCTTATTTAATAGAAGTTATTTCATACTGGTGATGCATCTTACAAATGTGCATATGCCTTCAGAAGTAAGGCACAACTTATCGTACATCAGACTATTCACACTGGAAAGGTTTTTTTATACATGTAGGCACTTTCATCTACAACTCAACTTAGGGTACATCAGAGAATTCATATTGGAGAGAAACCTTATGATTGTAATGTATGTGGGAAGGCCTTTATATAGAGTATACAGTTTTATTTGTATTAGACCCTTCATACTTGAAAGATTCCTTATAAATATAAATGGGGAGAGGCCATCACAACTTGGATTTTATTTAACATCAGAGCATTAATACTGCTGAGGGTCCTTATGAATATGGAAAGACTTTCAGAAGCCACAACTTAATGTACATCAGAGCATTGTTGCTAGATAGAAACCTTTTGAGTATGGTGAATTTGGGAAGGCCTTCTGGAATAAAGCAAAATTTCTGTACATTGTAATCTATACATTGAAAAACTTATACTGGGAAGATCTTATGATTTTAAAGAGTGAGGAAAGGCTTTCCAGTACACGTCAGAACCTACGGGGCATCAGAGAATTCCTTCCTTCGAGAAACCTAAGAATATACGGTGTGTGGGCATTCCTTTCTTCTCTTTTTCAACATACTCATTAGAACAAAGAACATAGACCTTATTAGAACATACTCCTATATTAGGACATTGATACAGGAGAGAAACCTTATGAATGTAATGAATGTGGGAGATCTTCAGCCTGAGAACACAATTTATTCAGCATCAAAAAATCTCTTCTCAGGAGAAATCTTTTTTTTTTCTTTTTGGAGGGCAGTTGGGATTAAGTAACTTGCTCAAGGTCATATGGCTAGGTTTTTTTTGTTTGTTTGTTTGTGTGTGTTAAGTGTCTGAGGCCGGATCTGAACTCAGGTCCTTCTGACTCCAGGGCCAGCGCTCTACTCATGGCACCACCTAGCTGCCCTTCAGGAGAAATCTTTTTTTTTTTTTAAGCAATTGGGGTTATGTAACTTGCTCAAGGTCACATGGCCAGTCATTATTTATGTGTAGGTGCTCATTTTCTGAGGCCGGATTTGATCTCAGGTCATCCCAACTCCGAGGCTGGCGCTCTTGCTCACTGCGCCACCTAGCCGCCCCAGGAGAAATCTTAAGGGAGTTTTGTAATGCATATGGGGAGTCATTTTGACTGAGGACACTTCCCTGATGTCTGTCAGAGAATTCATGCTGTCTAGAATGTTTATGAATGTAAGGAGTGTGGGAGGATCATAGCTGTCCAGACTATGATTCTGATTCCTTATGTGAAATTCTAAGAGTATTTAACCCCCATAAAAGGTGATATCCTTTCCCCTTGCTGAGCCTTCTATGGGAAGAAAGATCAATGTTATCCTCCCATGGGCCTTCTGGTATGGATTTGGTGGTTGAACCATATAATTAATGCTAAGTGGGTGGTGTTTTGGGGAGAACCTTCCTATTAACTTTGATCCCTGAGCATATGGCATGCACAAGACAATGAATGACCCCTTGGCCATGAGATGAGCCTGGTGTGTGTTTGCTGTGCTTGAGGAATGTACCATAATGTGAACTGTGTTCCTGATGTTGCTGGTTACTGCCTCTGCTCATATTCATCAGAGTAGCTACTGAACTATGAAGATTTGGAATCACATTAATTTTTTTAAAACCTGGGAATTATTTATGGCAGCTATTGATGCTATATGACTGAAATAAGATTTCTCATTTCTTTCTGTAAAGACAATAGAGTTAAAATACAGAATGAGACCTAGATTTTGGGTTTGACCAATGTGGAAATTCATTTTCTTGGACTATATGATATGAAAGTTTTATTTTTCTTGTCTTTTTTATTCATTGACAGAGAAGGAAAAACACCAGCTAAAACAAAAGTTCCAGTTGTTTGGAACAGGCCTCTTAAGTTGTGGGTGGCTGGATGCAGAACAGGGCTAAAGGCAGGAGAGTCAGGAATCAAACAAAAATTAAATTTCAAAGTGAGGAAAATGGCTTGCAAGCAAGGAGGGAATGAGACATATGTATTGGGGCCCTGCCGTAGCAGCAAGCACCCCAACATCTCCAGGGTGGTTGCCAACACAGGTTCTTAGATCTGCTTTTCTAAAGGAAGGCAACTCAAAATGGGTTAACAAGCTTGCTTTAATCAAACATATATTGTTTACCTAGTTCAGGGGGAAAAGGTCAGCACGCCGAAATTCAAAGTATACAGACAGAAGTTATAAGACAGAGAAACAAACATCAATCAGACAGGCTTCCAAACTATCCAACCATTACTTTAATACCAAATCACAGTTACCTAAGAGGGAAGCATCAACATCTGGGTTTTCAAAGCCAGGGGGTTCTCAACGGTTGCTCAGAGTCTCATCTGGTCAAATCACACAACACTTCTCAAAGTGAGCCCCAAAGCAAAGCCTCAAATCAGGGATTATATAGCCTTCTCCTGGCTCAGAGAATGTAACAACTCTCTTGACCCCCTGCCAATCACACAGCATCAAGGATTAGACATTCCTGAAAACCAAGCTTCCTGCCACAGGCTCCATGTGACCACATTCAGCTATGGTGGGGCAGAGTATATTTTCAAATCAAGGAAGGTTCTCAGAGTTTCTTAAGCCTATCAGAGGGCCTAGGGGCAGGGAAGATCTTTAAATTTGCATTTCCATTATACCTGCCCATAAGGAGTGGGGGAAGATATCGATACTTACGCCTGTTGCTAGGTAGTAATCTGTAAAACTCTGCCAATGGAGGTAACAGCAGCAGTGATGTAATTTTGTATCATCGGGCTTTATGACTGGAAGACACGTACTTGTCAGAACTTGTTCTGGTTAAAGTAATATAGTAATAATGAGATTTTTCCAGAGGGTAAGCAGAAAAGATTATTTTGCCAAGCTCACAGCACAGCTTGCTTGCTGAGCCTTAGCTCTGGGAAACACAATATCTCCTAATGTCTTGCAGAAAGTAAAATTTTAAATTCTATAAATAGGTTTTAGAGCAAGTCCAAACCTCCTGAGATAGAATGTGTTGACCACCATTACCATACAAAAGAACCATTAAAAAAACACCTACAAATAGAATAAATTGAAGGGAATGGCAGGGGTGTATGAGATGAAGAAGCTTTGGTCCTTTGCACTACCTTCCCATCCCCTGCTACCACAGACCAGACAGCCTCTCTACCCATAGGAGAGGGAGTTGTGCAGGGGGAGCTAAAATTGGTGGGAAGACTTAAGCATCAGCAGCAAGCATCCCTGCAATGGTCAGGGAGAAAATGAGTTGGCTCTCAGTAGCCATCATTGAATATGTCATCTGTGCAAAGTTCTACTCTCGAATATGAGCAGACATTTATCATTTCATGAATTTGTTTTAAATTTTTTTCTTCCACAAAGTGGTGTTTGGTAGGGAATGGAGAGCATGTATTCATTTTTTAATGAGATTGTTAGCAAGTAAAGATTTCTCAGATAAAAGGAAAGGCTATTGGATGGTGGGAGCTGGAAGTTGCAGTGGGTAGAGGGAGTAGGAATTTGAGAGCTGTTTGGAGAACAGATAACAAATGAAGACCATTTCTACCCAAAACTGAATATACTCCAGAGTAGTTGTAGCCCTTTGTGAGTTATTGACCCTCTTAAACCATCATCTGTCAGGACTGGATGTAGATGTTCTGCTGCTTTTGGGAGCTGAGTGAATTCATTTTCACCTCATTTCCTTCTCCCTTCCTTTATCCAGCATGGTAAACTGACATTACTTTTACATTGTGTTCATTTGCTGTCTGTACCTTTATGATGGATTTTGGCTGCCAATAAAAATAACCCAGCTTATTCTGTGACATTCTAAGCAAGTGTTTGCTGTCAGGGCCTCTCTGGGGAAGGAGAAAGGGGAAAATCTGACATCTAACCCTGGACTTGGCCAGGATTTTCCTACTTAAGGGTTCTCCTGCCCCCCGAAACAAAAAGGGAGTTCTTATGTGCTTAATTACTTTAGAGATGGGAGGGATTTGTTTTCACCTGATTCTTGCAAACCAGTTTTTGGAAATCACCACTTATTCCAAACAAGAGAAGCAAAAGTGGTTTGGTTGCAGTTGCCATGGAGGGCAGCTTTGCATTTCTGTCCCTGCAGCTACCAGTAGAGTGGCAAGGACCTGGAGTAGTTGCATCAGACTGCTGAGGTCTGTTGCTGCAGTGGTCCTAATGAAGGGACAGCGTCTGGAAGGTGCCCTGGGAGGCCCTCAGTCTCCTGCTTGGGCTGGTAAAGGTGTCCTTAGGGCATTTAATCTTGCTCTCTGGGCCATGTCTGTAATTCCAGGGGAAATCAAGAGAAAGGATGGGGCGCATCTGGCTGAGGAGAAACTGGGCCGGTGACCAGGTGGCCTGTGCATCCATCTGACAAATCAGGGATTTCCTCCCCAAAGACCCCATTTGACTGGGCATCCTAAGTCTACAGCTGGAGTCTGCTGCATCTTCCTGCGGAGCCTGGGCCAGCCTCCTCACACAAGCCAGGCGTGTCCAGAGTCATGGCTGCTCTCCAGCCTCTTCCATGAGAATCTGATCCCAGGGTTTCTCTCTTCCCCACATGCACCCTGCTGGCCAGGGTCCCAGAGCCCTCCCCGCCCAATCTCC
This sequence comes from Gymnobelideus leadbeateri, assembly GCA_011680675.1. Taxonomy (NCBI): domain Eukaryota; kingdom Metazoa; phylum Chordata; class Mammalia; order Diprotodontia; family Petauridae; genus Gymnobelideus; species Gymnobelideus leadbeateri. The sequence goes on along the minus strand of WOXC01010391.1, from coordinate 130,405 downwards.
TTGGACAGGTCAAGTAGGCCCTTTGATTGGCTTAAGTGACTCTGAGAACCTTCCCTGATTTTAAAATATACTCTGTCCCCTAATAGGCTGAAAGTGGTCACTTTCAATAAAAAGTGGTTTGCTTTCAGTAATATATTGAGGGTTCAGATTTAGTACCAGGCCAATTGAGTCAAAGGATATGAAGAGTTTTGTGGCTCTAGCTGAAATTGCTATGTTACTTTTCAGAAAAAATGGCAGCAAAAGCAGCAGCTTAATAAGTAAGTATTTCAACATAATTACAAAAAAATTACCATTTCAAATATATTTACAGATCTAAAGGCATTTATTGCTACCTCCAAATTGTTTTCATTTTTCTACTTTGATTAGCAGAGTTTGAGTAATGTTTCAGGTAATTCTTAACAATTTCTCTTGTAAAAAAACACCTGTATATCTACTCTCACAAATTTCAATGAATTTCTTACAGAATAGATATGTTGGATATTTCGAGGAAATTTATAACAACTATTATCACATTTCCCCCATCATACTTCTTTATTCTGTTTACTTCATGTACCTATTTCTCTTCCTTACTCTAAACCCAATTCTCTGTTTTTTTGTTGTTCAGTTTTTTCCCTTCCTATTTTCACCATAGAGGGTAAGGATACATTTACAAGCTCTCAAAGTCATCTTGTTTTTTTTTTCTGAATAGTTTTATGATATTCAAATGTCAATGTAGAATAAGCATTCATTCATCCCTCCTGGTAATTTCATCCTATGTCAATTCAATTACACATTACCTTTAACTCATCATACTTTCACATAAGACAAATTCATCCTTAGTAAAAGACTAGTGAGAGTAACCTCAAGTGAGAAGGCAAGAGAATAGCTCTGAAACCTTTGAACAACTAAGAACTTTGGGAAAGAGTCAGAAAGGCAGGTTTGCCCAGCTCTTTATTCTTCCTTTCAGAGAGCAGAGAATTTACTGGAGATAAACATTTTGATTGTAATGGGTATGGGAAGGCCTTCAAGAGGGAGACGCATCTTTCTGTCTGTCAGAGAATTCATGCTGGAGAGAAACCTTATGAATGTAGTGAATGTGGCAAAGCCTTTAGGAGTAAGAATCAACAGCAAGATCATCAGATGATTCAAACTGGAGAGAAACCTGAATGTAGTGAATGTTGGAAGGCCTTTATGACTAAGTCAGAGCTTACTAAGCATCAGAGCATTCATACTGGAGAGAAACCTTATGAATGTAGTGAATGTGGAAAGGCCTAAGGATTAAGATCCAACTTTAAAAGTATCAGAGAATTCATACTGGAGAGAAACCTTACAAATGTAATGAATGTGGGAAGGTCTTCAAATGAAAGTCAGAACTTACTCTGCACCAGAGAATTCATACTGAAACCATATGAATGTAGTAAATGTTGGAAGGCCTTCAAGACTAAGAAAGAGCTTACTAAGCATCAGAGAATTCATACTGGAGAGAAACCTTATGAATGTAATGAATGTGGCATGGCCTTTAGGAGTAAGAAAGAACTTAGAGAACATCAGAGAATTCATACTGGAGAGAAACCTTATGAATGTGCTAAATGTAGAAAGGCCTTCAAGAATAAGTGAAATCATACTGTGTATCTGTAATGACTAGCATTAGCAGCTTTCCAGGGGACTGCTGCTGTGAACAGCTTCAAGGTTCTGATTACATACTCTAGTGAACTCTCTCTTTAATATTTATCCAGTAACAAATCAGAATAAAACATTCACAGAAAACAGGGCATTCATTCACAATGTTCACAACTTAACAATTTCACACTAAAATGGCCATGTTGTTTTCACCAGAATGGTCACAGAGTTTTAAGCAAATCACATTGATTTAGTCAATCACAAAGTACAAAAATCAATGTCCTCCATCCATGGAGTGTAATTAAGTTACAACTTCATCAGTCACTAATTACTACCCAGTTAAGGGGGAGTGGAAAGTAAAAGGTTCACCCATCCTAGGTCACAAGTAAGTTACAGTTTCATCAGTCACTACTCAGTATTAAATACCCAAGGAGAAGTCTTTTCATCTTGACTGGAGGCAGGCAGCTCCTATCTGAATCCACCAAACTGTCACCTGGATTCAAAGGCGGACAGCTCCCAGTTCCTTGTCCAGCTCTCCATGCAGTTCCTGCTTCATGTTGAAGCTCATGGTATCCAGTCCACCTCAAGTCCTTCACACTTTCTGTTCCAGGAAGACAAAGCTTAACAAAGCCATAGACAAAGTACTGACACCACTGTCATGGTTTCTTTGGCAGCCCTCAAAAGTCATGAGCACTATAAACTTCCTTCTCAAAATCAGAATCATTTTTCTTGTGTTCTCAAAATCAAAATCACTTTTTCCAGCCTGGGTCTCTCCTCCACATGACTTGCTCCAAGAAATTCTTCCACCACAAGTTTGAGTTTTGCCACCACAACTTCAAATTCTTCTCAATTCTCAGTTCAGCCTTCAGCCCAGCAGTAGCAGCCCAGTCTCCAGATGCTCACTGAGAGAAATTCTCTCTCTGTCTCTGTCTTCAAATTTCGTTACTATTACAGCATCAGAAAATTCAAACTGGAGAGAAGCATTATGAGTGTAGTAAATGTGGAAAGGCCTTCACGAGAAAGGTACTTCACATACATTAGCAAATGCATATTGGAAACATTCTTTTTGAATGTAGGGGATGTGGGAAGGCTTTCACATACAACTCAGAACTCATTCAACATCAAATAATTCATACTGGGGAGAAATCTTATCAATGTACTATATGTGGGAAGGCCTTCAGAAGGAAGGCACACCTTGACAGGCATCAGAGAAATCATACTGGAAAAAAAACCATATGAATGGGCATATTTAAGCACAGTATAAGAAGGTGATAAACGAGTACAGCATCTGTAAAGGTCAGCAAAAGTACAGTAACCATGGGTCACACTGTATATCCTGAGTGGGGAGTCATGCCTCCTTTCCTCTTAGTCTTTCTTTCATGCCTTGCTAGACAGTAGAGGGAGTAGAAATTGTACAAAGTAACAGTGAGAGGAGTTTGGAACATGTATGAAGCCTTGTTCCCATAGGCAGATGGGCTGAGAATGTGGCATAAATGATTTATTATGAAGATAAGGGGAAACTGCTAATGGTAAGGGAACTGGAGATAGTAGAAATGTTTGTGATACAGCTCCTTTGACATAGACCTGCATTGATATACCAATCCAAATGTTCATATGGACTGTTAGTGCGCAACCTGTTGTAGAGCCTTTTGAGCTCATATTGGTCTGATCAGCCACTGTTAGGCACACTGTAATTTGTCTTGACATATTGCTCAAACATGTTGCTGTTTGAGCACAAAAGACAACCATGACCACTCTGATACCATCCCTAGGTTAAGAGGCTGTTATATTATATATGGTAATAAATCTATGCTTAGATTCCATCAACACTGTTTCAAAGTTTTCTCAAGCACCTTTTGTATGTAGTACAAATATAGTAGTCAGTGACTATTGTGTCTTGTGTACATCATCTATTCCATTGATTGTACCTACCAAGACAAACCCAGGAACTATATGAATACAATTGCAAGACACTTTTCACACAAATAAAGTCAGATCTAAACAAATGGAAAAACATCAATTGCTTCTGTATAGGTTGAACTAATATAATAAAAAGAATTCTACCTAAATTAATTTACTTTTTCATGACATCAATCAAATAAAAAAATATTTATAGAGCCAGAGATGATAACAATTAATCTGGGAGAACAAATAGTTAAGAATCTCAAGAATCTTGCTGAAAAAATATTGTAAAGGAAAGTGGCCTAGCCTTACCAGATTTATAACTATATTATACAGTGGCAATCATCAAAATTCTTTGGTACTGGCTAAGAAATAGAGTGGTCAGTCAGTCAAAATAAGGTTGAAATAGGTACATGATTTTATGGGGTGGCTGGGTGGCAGTGAGTAGAGCGCTGGCCCTGGAGTCAGAAGGACCTGAGTTCGGATCCGGCCTCAGACACTTAATGCACACACAAACAAAAACCTAGCCTTGTGACCTTGGGCAAGTTACTTAACCCCAACTGCCCTTCAAAAAGCAAAAAAAAAAAAAAAAAAATAGGTACATGATTTTAGACATAAAGGGTGGTACCATAAGCAAATCAGGAGAGCAAGGAACAGCTTACCTGTGAGATCTAGGGAGAAGGGAAGAATTCATGACCAAACAAAAGATGGAGAACATTATGAAATCCAAAATTTTGATTACATTAGTTTTAAAAGTTTTTGTACAAAGCCAGTGCAACCAAGATTAGAAGGAAAGCAGAAAGCTAAGAAACAATTTTTACTTCCAGTGCTTTTGATAATGGCCCAATTTCCAAAAGATATAGAGAACTGAGTAGAATTTATAAGAATACAATTCATTCCCTAAATGAGAAATGGTCAAGGAATATGAAAGGGGAGTTTTCAGAGGAAAAAATTAAAGATGTGTATAGTCAAATGAAAAAAATGTTCTAAATCACTGCTGATTAGAGAAATGCATATTGAAACAACTCTGAGGTGCCATCTCAAAACTATTATATTTGGAGATATGGCAGAAAAGGAAAATAATATATGTTGGAGAAGATGTGGGAAAATTGGCACACCAGTGCATTGTTGCTGTAGTAGTGAACTGATGTGATCATTCAGGAGAGCAATTATGAGGAGAGAAATTATGTCCAAGGGTTATAAAACTAGCAATACCAGTACTAGATCTGTATCCCAAAGAGATCATAAAGAAAATGGGGAAAGGAACCACATGTAAAAAAGTATAGCAGTTCTGTTTGTGATGGCCAAGAATTAGAAATTTAGGGGATGTCTGTCAACTGGGGAATGGTTGTCTGATTAAGGAGGTTCAGGATTCACATGAACAGGAACACTCAGCATTTCAAAAGATCCAATATAGTTTAATTAGAATATAGGCAGATGGGAAGGAAACCAGAGATAACAAAGTGAAAGGCTTAGCAATAGTAAAATAAGAGCAACCATCATATATATATATATATATATATATATATATATATATATATATATATATATATATATATATATATATATATATATATATATATATATATATATATATATATATATATATATATATATATATATACAATCATCACTGATGCAGGGAAGAACCAACACCTGACCACACAAGCTCGGGAATCCCGGGTACAGCCATCAGGGTGCTGCTCGGGAGGTTCCCATGAAGGACATTTCTGTGGGTGAGATTCCAATTTGGGGTCTGAATCTTACAGTTTAAGTAGTGCTGAGAACAAAGAAGGCAAACTGCCAGGTGTTTTTAGCAAGCATCATATCTTGTGTGAGGCCTGGAACAGAGGCCAATCCCTCCAAGGCCCCTCCAAGAACGATGTTTCCTTGGAATGGCTAGTTCCAGGAGCTGAGCAGTTATATCTCTTTTCAAGGATGTGGCCAGGGTCCCAGGAGAAGAGCAGCCTTCACATTCTCACCATCCTATGTTCTCAAACAATAATAGAATAATAATAATAGAAAGGTCATACTGAGCTGGGGCCTTGGTTTGTATAATCTTATTCCTCACAGAGGGGCTTACTTTGCCCCTTTATTTGGCTTTAAGATTATACAGAGCATTGGCTGTTCCTAAAAGTAGGGTCATGGATCACTATATTTTCCTTATCCTAAAGTATATATAGATGTTACAGAAAAATTAAAGAATTAACAACATGTTAAATAATAGATCATACCAGTGGTGATTACTGTCTGAAGTGATTGAGAGGCCTCTAAAAGTTTATTAGCAACTGTATGGGTTTGTATCTGATGTTCATTGAGTGCTTGCTGATTTTTCTTCAATAGTTGCTTCAGTTCCCCAGAAGAATTCAATATTGAAATTAAGGGTTCAAGGGAAAGATAGACATGAGGTAAGGGCAAAGGCTTAGGGGTTCATTCAAGGTTAAGAGTATCCTCTTGGTCAGGGGAAAAATAGAAATCATCACCCTGCCAAGAAAGGTAAGTTATACAGGCATCCAGAGAAAGGGGCCTTTTACCTTAAACAACAATTTTTACCAATCCAGGGTTAGAGCTAATTTTTATTCTCATGGAGCTGCAATAAGCAATAAGTATTTATCAAGTCTCACATATGTAAGGGATTCCATTTACCATCTTTCCTTCTCAAATCTAAACCTAACCTGGTATAAAAGCCAATTGATAGAAATCCTTTTTAATCTTTTGCAGCTTCTTAGCAAGTTAGGTTCATTTTAAAACTACATAACTAAAAACAAGTTCCTTTCCCAGGCTGAATGACCTTGCCTTAATAGAGAGAGTTTCTAGGGGCTTTGGCAGTTTTACAACATCATACAGGCAGGAGGACTGTTCTGGATGAGCAGAACTAGTTAGAATAAAGTTTTCATCCAGTCTCCTCCTTTCCATACACATTCACAATGAACAATCTTAGGATTTAACAGTAAAACACTATCCCACCATTTCATCAAATCATTCTGATTTAACTACAGATAATATCTAATGCACTAATGGGCAGACTTCTCTACCTGCTGTCCCTTACTCCCTGCTTCCTTTCCCAGAACTAATGAGATTGCTTGCCCATCCTGGATTATAAAATTTTCCTTGTGTCTCTTATCTTGTGACTCCCATCTTATTTTCAGTCTTTCCCATAAAACTTCTGAAACTACTTTATTATTTTGGAACCCATAAACTCCACTCTCCAAATCTCGGGGTCTGTCCTTGCCTTCCTGCCAGGAGACTCATACTGGTCTCTTAATACCCTTTTGTCGACTTCCTTGCATATAAGTCACTTCACAGATTTGTTTAGCAACCGTGTGTGTGTGTGTGTGTGTGTGTGTGTGTGTGTGTGTGTGTGTGTGTACATCTATATTTCTTTAAAGCTAGGATACACATTACTTACACCCCCCAGTGGACTCCTTGATGTAAAAATTGACAAAATTTCCCTCATGATTTGTTGATGAACCATTCCTTTCCCATCAAGCACTAACCAGTGGCCTTGCTCAGTTTCCATCTTCCCAAACTTAAGCAAATTTTCCTTTTCAGCTTTTATGAACACAAATATTGCCTTTGTCTTAGGGACTTGGGGATTCATCACATACATCTTCATAGATTCTATGAACAGTGCAACCTCCTTAAATTTCTAGTCTGCTAATCTGTTGCCCATTATCTCATATCAAAGATCTTATAAAACATTTTTTCATAAGAATATTTCAATTCCCTAATTTGCAAAATGAGAACATTGGACTTTAAGGTAATTTCAGCTCTAAATATATGAATTGGAAACTAATGGTCCTTTGATACCCTTTTCAACACTAAAAAGTTTTCACATAATGTTACGGGAGATGGATTCCCCCACGCTCACCTTTGCTCTTATGGTTCCAGGAGTACTGAGTACAATCATGTTCATTTCAGGGCAGCAGATATTAAGAAGCTCAGAGATTGGATGAAAAGAGGAAGGGAGCTGCCTTGCTTGTGAAGAGATCAGGCTGATTGGTTAAAGGGGCTGGGCTTGTTTAGATTGGAAGAGAAGACTTAGGACACAGGGTAGCTTCTTCAGCTATTTCATTTTCACTGTTTTATTTCAGCAAGTAGAAAAGGAATTAGCTATCTTGCTGCTTCAGCTAAGAGGGCAGAAGAAGGAGACAGGGGCACATTGCAAAAAAAAAAAGAGTGACATTTAAAATTGATAATATTGGAACCATTTACAACAAAACACCTTTATTAGACATGAACAAAGAGCCAGGCATTGTGCTGAGAGCTGAGGATACGAAGGATGGCAATAATGGCTCCTGCACTTTAAGGAGCTTACAAACTGATCAGAGAGGAATGGTTTTCTAAAAATTTTAATTCATCTAATTTTCAATTTATAGAATAATACAAGTATTTCCAAAATACAGTATAATAAAAAAAGATGATTGCATATGAAACTACAAATCTTTTATCTATAATTTGATAGTCCTTTTAAATATATAATGAAATTATCATATAAATTTCTTTTTCTTCCTCCCCCCGCCCAACTCTAGAGTTGTCTACTAGATAGAAATGTGTGTGTATGTGTTTGTGTGTGCATGAGTGCATGTAAAATCATTCTATCCATACTTCTATTTGTCAGTCCTTTCTGGGAGAGGAATTCTTAAGTGATTACTATATACCAGTCTGTACTGGGATGCAAATAAAGAAATAAAACAATCCCTTGTGGCAAGTGAAAGCAGAAATGCCTTGAGGAAACAAAAGTTATATCTTTTGAGCATATCAGTTTATTAAGTGATGCCTGGCAATTACACAAAAAACTGGGAACCAGCCCCTTCCTTCCTTTACTGCCTGACTCAGAATATAGAGGTAAATGTACTTTTTATGCATTAAAAACAATCAAAGAAGACCACCTAATTAAAGGTAAGTAATATATTAGGTAATCTGATTTTTTTTAATTATTAATTTGTTTGTTTATTTTTAGTTTACAAGATTCAATTCCATAGTTCCTTGAGTTTCAAATTTCCCTTCCCTCCCTCCCCCACCCCACACAATGGCATATAGTCCAGTATAGGATCTGCAAATAGTTTCACATTAGACATTAGTCAGGTTACAAAGGAGAATTGTACTAGATGGAATGAAAAATGGTAAAGAGGAAATAAAACCAAACAATGAAAAGAAAAAGATCAAGTAGTTTGCTTCCATCAGGATTCAGACTCAGTTCTTTCTAGTTATTTCTCTGGATGTAGGCATCTCTTTCCTTCATGAGTCTTTTGGGATTTACTTATATCACTGCATTGCTGAGAAGAGTCCAGTCTGTCATAGCTGGTCATCACACATACATTGTGTATGTGACTGTATACAAATTTCTCCTGGTTCTACTCTTCTCACTCAGCATCAGTTTGTATAAGCCTCTCCAGGTAAATATGAAGTCCATCTGCCCCTTGTTTCTTATAGCACAATAGTATTCAATTACCTGTATATACCACAACTTGTTTAGCTATTCCCCAATTGATGAGCACCCCTTTAATTTCCAGTTCTTTGCAACCACGAAAAGAGCTGCTATAAATATTTTTGTACATATGGGTCTTCCTCCTACTTCTATGATCTCTTTGGGATATAACCCTAGAAGTGGTATTGCTGGATCAAAGGGTATGAAATTATTTATAGCCCTTTGGGCATAATTCCAGAGGTAATCTGATTTCTAATTGGAGGAAAGATTGGGCACTTTCCATGTTGGGAAGGGAGGAACCACAACAGGTTCAGTTCTTGGATTCAGAAAACAAGGTGTCCCACTCCCTCAAAGTGTTTGTATATAGTCAGAGTCACATGGGACCAGCAAGTAATTGTTCAGTATGGAGAAAGTTTTCATATAAGGCAGATGAGTTGCTTGAGAAATAAAATTGTGAGAAACATACTTAGATGTGCTGGGTAAGCACAAAAGTTTTTGGTATTTCAGGAATCTGTAACATTAAAGGATGTAGCTATGGAATTTACCCTCAGAAAGAGTGGGTACAACTGAACCCATCTCAGTAAAAGTTGTACAGAGATGTGATGCTGGAGAACTACAGGAACTTGGTCTCTTTGGGTAAGAACAGCTACCCTATTTGGAGTCTTAAATATAACATGACAAATTTGAAGATTTTTTAAAATTAAATTTTATGTTTATTTTCAGTTTACATCATTCATTTCCACAAGATTTTGAGTTGCAAATTTTCTTCCCATTTTCCCTCTACCCACCACCCCAAAACAATGATCCCACTGAATACCCCCTCCTCCAATCTGCTCTCTCCTATATCTTCCCCTTTCCCCCCAACTTTCCAGTAGGGCATGGTAGATCTCTATGCCCCAGTGCCTGTATATTTTATTTCCCAGTTGCATGTAAAATAATAACAATAATAATAATAATAACAAATTTTAAACATTTGATTTTAAAATTTTGAATTCCATATTCTTTTCCTTTCTTCCTCATCACCCACCCTTAATGGGAAGATAAGCAATTCAATCTAGATTGTACATGTGTAGCTATGCAAAACATTTCCATAATGGATATATTGTGAAAGACTGACTATATTTAACTCCATCCTATCCCACCCCCACCACTTGTTCTATTCTCTACATTGTTCCTGTCCCTTTTCAAAAGTAGGTGCTTCCAACTTCCCTCCCCCCCACTTGCCATTCCTTCCATCATCCCCCCTGTCATCTCCTTCCTCCCTACTCACCTGTAAGGTGAGATACCCTATTTAGTGTGTATGTCATTACCTCTCTAGGCCAAATTCAATGACAGTAAGGTTGACTCATTCCCTTTTGCCTTCCTGTTCTTCTCCATTATAACAGTTTTCCCTTGCCTCTTCTATATGAGATGATTTACCCCCATTCTATCTCCCCCATTTTATAAAAGTTTCATAAGTTGCAATTATAATTTTTCTATGTAGGAATGTAAATAGTTCAACTTTGATAAGTTCCTTATGATTTCTTTTCCATGTTTACCTTCTCATGCTTCTCTTGCTTCTTGTATCTGAATGTCAAATTTTCTATTCACCTCTGGTTTTTGCATCATGAATGCTTGAAAGTCCTCTATTCCATTGAATGACCATATTTTCCCCTTAAACATGATACTCAGTTTTGCTGGGTAGGTGATTCTTGGTTTTAATGCCAGCTCCTTCACCCTCTGGAATATCATATTCCAAGCCCTTCAATCCCTCAGTGTAGAAGCTGCCAGATCCTGTGTTATCCTGATTGTTTCCACAATGTTCAAATTATTTCTTTCTGGCTGTTTCTAATATTTTCTCCTTGATCTGGGAACTCCAGAACCTGGCTATAATATTCATAGTTTTCTTTTGGGGATCTTTTAAAGGATGTGATCAGTGGATTCTTTCAAACTCTATGTTGCCCTCTGTTTCTAAAACATCAGAGCAATTTTCCTTGAGAATTTCTTGAAGGGTGATTTCTAGGTTCTTTTTTGATCATAGCTTTCAGGTAGTCCAATAATTTTTAAATTATCTCTCCTGGATCTATCTTCCAGATCAGTGGTTGTTCTAATGAGATATTTCATATTGCCTTCTGTTTGTTTTTTTTTTCTTTTTCATTTTTTGGGGTCTCATTTATAGTATCTTGATTTCTTATAAAGTCACTAACTTCCATTTGCTCCAATCTAATTCTGAAGGAATGATTCTCTTCAGTGAGCTTTTGAGATTCTTTTTCCATCTGGCAAATTTGGCTTTTTCAGGCATTCTTCTCCTCATTGCCATTTTGAGCCTCTTTTGCCATTTGAGTTTGTCTATTTTTTTTGAGGGCAATTGGGGTCAAGTAACTTGCCCAAGGTTGTATGGCTAGGTTTTTGTTTGTGTGTGTTAAGTGTCTGAGGCCAGATCCTAACTCAGGCCCTTCTGACTCCAGGGCCGGCACTCTACTCACTGTGCCACCTAGCCCCCGATGAGTTTGTCTATTTTTTAAGGTGTTATTTTCTTCAGTCAGGTTGTTTGACTGTCATTTAGTAATTTTCTTGCATTGTTCTCATTTTTCTTCCCAATTTTTCCTCCACTTCTCTTATTTGGTTTATAAAATCCTTCTTAAGCTCTATGGCCTGTAACCAACTCACATTTTTCTTGGAAGCTTTTGGTGCAGGAGTTCTGACTTTGCTGTCTTCATCCTGTTCCATGCTTTGATCCTTTATGTCCCCAAAATAGGAATCTAAAGTCAGACCGCTGTGTTTGCTTTCCTTCCTTTGCTTGCTCATGTTGCCACTCAATTACTTTACTTTTGAGTTTTTTGCCACAGTAGAACTCTGCTACCAGAGAGGGGAGCTTTCTCCAAAATCTCTGTGCTTTTCTCAGCTGCCTTAGCTAATAGTTGGCTGCCCTCTCTGAAGCCTCCACATGCTCTGGCAAACTGGTCACACACCCCAGGAACTCCACCCTAGATAGTAATCCAGATCCAAGGAGGTTAAAGCAAGAGTAATTACCCCTCACACTGTTTGCTTCGTCCCACTACTATCTGCAGGCCAGGAGCTCTGAAGCAGTCACGTGGGAGCTGTGGCTGCATGGCCACAATGCCTCAGCTTCTTCTTCCTCCATGGGGCAAAGGCCAGCCAGACTCCTGGATTCCCGGTTCCCAAAGTCCACACTGCACTGACCTCTCACTTTGTCCTTAGCATTTATGGGTTGATTGAAATGGAGCCAAATATGAAATGGGGCCAAACCTCAGGAGATTATAGAATAACCTTGTTTTTTCTTGAAGAATGCATGCTTTCCCAACCCTAACCACAATGTCATGTTGACCTACAAGATTCGGGAACTGAGTCAACTGCCTCAACTGCTATCCACGCTTCACCTGTTTGCTCTCACCCCTCCCCTATAGCCCATGAAGTTGGCATCAAGCCTCTATCTCCAAGACTCAACTAAGTCTGCTAGCCAATCATTTCCCGCCAACTCCTTGTCTCTAAGAATTAGCTGAACTCACTAAGCCAATCAGTGAGCTCAGTACTTCCTGCTTTCCCCTCATAATTGTATAAAAAAACACCCGAGGAGACACTCGGGGTCCTCCATCTAAAATGTATGGTGGGACCCGGGTTCGAACTCGTAATAAATTTTTTTTCTTTTTTCTTGCCTCAGTGGTCTTGGTTTGTCTATTATTCCACCCCACGCTTCATTGATAATTCTGGAAACTGCCACAGCTGCTGGTGATCTGAAGTCCCTCCAGCCTGTGGCTGATTGTGGCCACCCAGAGGTTAAAACCTGTGGCTCTGCCCCCAGAACACTGTGCTGGCCCCTTCCTGCTGGTCTGCCAGGCTGTCTTCAGTGGGAAGTCAGCTTCTCTCTGTCATTCTGTGGGTTCTGTAGCTCCACAGTTTGTTTAGAGTCATTTTTTTGCAGGAGGTGTAAGCAGGAGCCATTCAGAAGTCCTGTTTCTACTCCACCATCTTGCCTCTGCCCCACTGAAGATTATTTTAATGTAAGTAGGCATTCTCCTGCTTCATTTGCATGAATTCATTTTCCCTTTTAAAATAAGCATGTTACTAAAGATATTAAGCAATTTTGCTCTTTTTACTTCTGCATTCTTTTCTGATATTTTCTTTTGTTTTTATGATTATACTGCTTTGCTATTACTTTTTAAAAATATTTAGTTCTAAATTAATTCCTCTTTCTTCAGTCTATCATGTTATGTGTAATATATTATATATATATATGATAATATTATATTATTATGAACATAGGAAATGTGCAGAGGCCTTCACAAGGAAGCAGTATCTTACTCTGCATCAGAGAATTCATACTGGAAAGAAACTTTATGAATGTAGTGAATATGAAAAGGTCTTCAGGATCAGGAAAGAACTTATAATGCAACACAGAGTTCATAAGAGAGAAACCTTGCAAATACAGTGAATGTGGAAAGACCTTCATGTGTAAGTCAAAGCTTACATTGCATCAGAAATTCATACTGGAGAGAAAGCTTATGAATGTTGTGGATGTTGAAAGGCCTTAATGAGAAGGGTACATCCTAATGTACATCAGCAAATTCATATTGGAAACATTCTTTTTGAATGTAAATAGTGTGAGAAGGCTTTCCACAACAATTCAGAACATATTCCCTATTAAAGAGTTCATCCTGAAGAGAAATCTTATCAAAGTAATGTATGTGGGAAAGGCCTTTGGGAGGAAGGCACATCTTACTTACTAGAGAAAAACCTTATGAATTGGCATACTTAAGCACAACACAAGGAGGTGAGAAACAAGTAAAGCATCCCTACAGGTCAGAACATGTCCAGTAATCATGGGTCACACTGTGCATCCTGAGTGGGGAGTCATACCTCTTTCCCTCCCTCCATCCTTCTTCCATGCCCTATTAGATAGTTGAGGGAGAAGCAATTGTATAAGGTACCAGTAAGAAGAGTTAAGAACATGTATGAAGCCCTATTCCCATAAGCAGATAGGCAGAAAATGAGGCACAAATGCTTTGTCATGAAGATAATGGGGAATGATGCTAAGCTGACATGGTAAGGGAACTGGAGGTAGTGGGAAAAGTGTTTGTACAGTTCAGCTCCTTTGACATAGACCTACGTTGATGTACCACGCCAAACGTCCATATGGACTATTTGTGCCCAAGAGCCTTTTGAGGACATATTGATCTAATCAGCCACTGTTGGGCACACTGTACATTGATGCTAACATAGTCATTTTAGTCTTTTTTGAGCACAATGGACAACCACCACACTGATGCTATGCTTAGGTTGTTTTGCAGTTTTCCCAGCAGTTTTTGTCAAATAGTGAATTCTTATTCCAGAAGGTGGAGTATTTGGGTTTATCAAACAGTAGATTACTATAGTCTTGTGTACCCCATCTATTCCACTGAGTCTGCCTGTCAAGACAATTGTAGGAACTATATGAATACAATTACAAAACACTTTTCATACAAAGAAAGTCAGATCTAAACAATTATAAAAACAAATTTCTTATGGGTAGGCTGATCTAATATAAGAAAGATGAGAATTCTACTAAAATTAATTTACTTATTTATGCCGTGCCAATCAGACTACCAAAAATTATTTTATAGAGTCAGAAATAATAGGAATCCATCTGGGAGAACAAATGGTTAAGAACCTCAAGGGTCTTAATGAAAAATATTACAAAGTAAGATGGCCCAGCCTTATCAGATATATAACTATATTATGAAGAGGCAATCATTAAAATTATTTGGTAATGGACAATTTTGACTACATTAATTTAAAATGTTTTGTACATACAAAGCCAATGCAACCAAGATTGGAAGGAAAGCAGAAGGTTGAGAAAGTTTTTACTGCTATTGTTTCTGATAATGGCCTCATTTCTATAAAAACATAGAACTGAGTAAATTTTATAAGAATACTATTCATTCCCCAAATGATAAATGATCAAAGGATATGAACAGAGAGTTTTCAGATGAAACAAAGCTATTTATAGTCATACGAAAAAATGCTCTTAAAATTTTTTTTAAAAGGCCAAAAATGTTCTAAATCACTATTGATTAGAGAAATACACATTCAAACAACTCTGAGGTACCACCTCACACCTATCAGATTGGCTAATATGAAAGAAAAAGAAAATGATAAATATTGGAGAAGATGTGGGAAAATCAGAAAACTAATGCATCGTTGGTGAAGTTATGAAATGATCGGACCATTCTGGAGAGAAATTTAAAATTATGCCCAAAGGGCTACTAAACTGCCCATCCTTTGATCTAACAATACCACTACTAGGTCTGTATCCCAAAGAGATCATCTAAAATGGAAAAGGACCCACATATAAAACATATTTGTAGCAGTTCTTTTTGTGGTGGCCAAAACTTGGAAATTGAGGGGATGTCTGTCAATTGTGGAATGGCTGAACAAGTTATGATATATGACTGTAATGGAATGCTATTGTGCTATAGGAGCTGATGAACAGGTGGATTTCAGACAAACGTGGAAATATTTACATGAACTGATGCCAATTGAAGTGAGCAGCATTACAAAAACATTATACACAGTAAGAGCAATGTTTTGCAATGATCAAGTTTGACAGACCTTTTCTCAGGAATACAATGATCTAAGACAATTCCAAAAGATTCATGATGGAAAATTCTGTCCACATCCAGAGAAGGAACTACGAGGTCTGAATGCTGGTGGAAATACAATATTTTTACAATTTTTTTGTTTTTTCTTGTATTTCTTTTTTGTTCTGATTCTTTTTTAACAACATGACTAATGTGGAAATATGTTTAATGTGACTGTACATGTATAGCCTATATCAGATTGTCTTGGGGTGAGGGAAAGAAAAAAATGTTGAAACTCAAAATCTTATTAAACTGAATGTTGAAAACTATCCTTACATGTAATTGAAAAAATAAAATACTGCTCTTTCAATGAAGCCTTGGGAATGACTGGTTGTGCTGCTGGTAAAGATGCTAAGGCCCAAAAGGGTACAGTGACTTGGCCAAACACACACAGTATGTAAGTAGACAGAGCCTCTGATCCTACAGCCGAGTAAAGTTCCCAATTTATCTCAGGTTCAGTGTAACCATGGCTCGTGGTCCCAAGAAGCATTTGAAGCGTGTAGCAGCTCCAAAGCATTGGATGCTGGAAAAAAGTTAACAGAAGTTTTTGCTCCAAGACCATCAACAGGTCCCCACAAGCTGAGGGAGTGTTTCCTGCTCATCATCTTCCTGAGAAACAGACTGAAGTATACCCTGACCAGAGATGAATTAAAGAAGATCTGCATGCAGTGATTCATCTAGATTGATGGCAAGGTCCACACTGATTATTACAATACCCTGCTTGCTTTATGGATGTCATTAGCAGTGAGAAGACGGGTAAACATTTCCATCTGGTTTATGATACAAAGGGATGCTTTGCCATTCATCATATTACAGCTGAGGAAGCTAAATAAAAATTGTGCAAAGTGAGGAAAATTTTTGTGGGTACAAAAGGTATTCCCCATCTGGTGACCCATGATGCCCGTACTATGTTACCCAGATCCTCTGATCAAAGTGAATGACACAGTTCAGATTTATTTAAAGGCTGGCACGATCACTGATTTTATCAAGTTTGATACTTGTAACCTATGTATGGTGACCGGTGGAGCTAATTTAGGTCGAATTGGTGTGATCACAAATGGGGAGAAACATCCTGGCTCTTTTGATGTTGTCCACATAAAATATGCCAATGGCAATAGTTTTACCACCAGGCTCTCCAACATTTTTGTTATTGGCAAAGGTAATATGCCTTGTATCTCTCTTCCCTGAGGAAAGGGTATCCACCTTACAATTGCTGAAGAGAGAGACAAGAAGCTAAGCAGAACAGTGGCTAAATGAGTGCAGATAAGGATTTTGTAGGGTTTCAATCAAGTTGAGATGTTACAGTTTTTAACAAAAAATCTAATTGCCCTACAAAATATAAAATACACAAAATAAGAAATAGCTAAAACAATATGGTCTTATCAAATGAAATAGAACAAGCCATAAACACCTTTCTCTTCTTTCCTTGGATTAGGGTACTATGGGTATGAATGTTGCATAAAATGTTAGAAGATGTAGATGTATTGGTTTTTTGCTTAACTGCTTTTCTTTGTTACATGGGATGGGTCTCTGATTGGAAGATGGGGAGAGGACATATTCCAAAGTGGCTGATGTGAAAACAAGATATCAATAAAACTTCAAGAAAAAAAAAAAAGAAAAAATATTATTAAGGGGGGGGAAAGAGGCTGTTATAAGATCTCGTTCAGGAGAATCTTCAAACCAGTTCAGCCTCAGACTCTTCAGCTTAGCCAGATGGTGTGTTAACTATTTGGGAGGAGATGATGGAGTGGGATGAAAGATTTCATGGTAGAACCTTGACAGTCAGTCAGGGGTTGGAGGCATTAGCAGATCTAGTGTCCTCTATACACTTATCCCACCTTCCTGAAATTCAGTTTCATAGAGATTTCTTTTTGTACTGAGAAATCCAGAGGACATTGCCCTGGGGAGCTTTCTCCTTTTCACTTCTTTAAAAACAAACATGTAAACAACAACAAAAACATCTCACCGCCACTACCAACAGAAAACATCGGTCTCTCACCCACAGCTGACATCTCTGAGCCCTGTTCTAAGTGATTCCTGAACCTGCTTGACTCCCTGGTTTGTATCATCTTGAGCAATAAGAGCTAAGTGGGAGTGGAAATCTAACTCAAGACTCAGTAGAACCTTAGAAAAATTAATTTATCTATCTGAGCTCTT
This sequence comes from Gymnobelideus leadbeateri, assembly GCA_011680675.1. Classification (NCBI taxonomy): domain Eukaryota; kingdom Metazoa; phylum Chordata; class Mammalia; order Diprotodontia; family Petauridae; genus Gymnobelideus; species Gymnobelideus leadbeateri. The sequence continues at coordinate 112,699 of WOXC01010391.1, read as the reverse complement.
TATCTGTAAAATAATAGACTTTGATTAGATGATTCCTAAAGATCTTTTTTTTATAATTTTTATTTCAAAATACTTCATATTCAAAGAAATGACTTTTTTTTTTTTTTTGCTTTTTGGAGGGCAATTGGGGTTAAGTAACTTGCCCAAGGTCACACGGCTAGGTTTTTGTTTGTGTGTGCGTTAAGTGGCTGAGGCTGGATCTGAACTCAGGTCCTTCTGACTCCAGGGCTGACGCTCTACTCACTGTACCATCTAGCTACCCCCTAAAGATCTTTTATTGGAAGCAAGAACACTAATGGAGCCCAGGAGAGTTGAGTGGGAGCCCACTCCCTCAATAGAAACATGGGCTGTTGTGAACAAAGGAGGTATTACAAGGCAGACCTGGCACAGTTTGAGTTAAGTGTTCTCCAAGATGGATCGATCAGGAATCCCCTTAGGGACTTTCTGGAGAATATGGTTTTTAAAAAAGCATTGGCAGAGGAACTCCTGACATCCCAGGAATCTCCTTTATGATTGTTTTTAATGCTCTTAATGGTAATTGTACATGCTGTTGCTTCTTTGGACTGCATATTGCCCAGCATGGTATGTCACTTAACTCTACTTCAGTTTCTTTAAAAATCTGTAAAAAGGGGAAAATAGCACCTACCTTACAAGGCTTTTGTGAGGATAAAAGAAATGATTGCACCATTGTTGCTATTGTTTGTCTTTAGTTCTGGAAGAGGACCATGACATTAGGGAGATGACGCCATGACATGCAAGTGGATTGGATTTCAATGAGGGAGGGCTAGGAAAAGTTAGCACCTTCACTTTCTACTATAGATCCATCTTCCAGTGCACAAATAAAGATCAGGACTCCTGGGGATGGGACTGGTTGCAGTGGGGACTGTAGCTATTTTAAACTATGATCTGTCCCAGGTCTCAGTTTGACTGAGCAAAGCCCATTCAGTGATTTGGAATATCAATTTCTCATGAGTAGGCTGAACCAATATAAGAATGACAATTTTGACTAAACTAATTTATTTATTCAGTGTCATGACAGTTAAACTGCCAAAAATTATTTGATAGATCTAGAAAAAAAATGAGGAAAAAATTCATCTGGAAGGACAAAAGGTCAAGAATATGAAGGGAATTAATGAAAGAAAAAATGCAAAGGAAGGTGGTCTAGTAACACCAGATCCCAAACTATATTATTGTAGCAGCAAGCACCTTAGGATACCCAGGATGGCTGCTAGCACAGGTTCCTAGATCTGCTTTTCTAAAGGAAAGCAACTCAGAATGGGTTAACAATCTTACTTTAATCAATCAAACATATATCATTTACCAAGTTCAGGGGAAAAAGGTCAGCACCCCAAACTTCAGACAATACAAAGAAGTTACAAGCAGAAGTTACAAACAGACAGAGAAACAGATCAGCAGACAGGCTTCCAGCTGTCTGATCATTACATCCATACCTAATCAGTTCCCAGGGTTTTCAAAGCCAGGGGGCTCAACAGATGTCCAGAGTCTCATCTGGTCAAATCACACAATTCTTCTCAAAGTGAACCCCAAAGCAAAACCTCACATCAGTTAATATATAGCCTTCTCCTGGCTCAGCGAATGTCACAACCCTCTTGACCACCTCTCCCACCACAGGCTCCATGTAACCACATTCAGCCTATTAGGGGGCAGAGTATATTTTTAAATCAGGGAAGGTTCTCAGAGTCTATGAAAGGGCCAAGGGTCAGGGAAGATATTCAGATTCCCATTCCCACAACAATTATAAAGCAGTCATTATCAAAACTATCTGGTACAGGCTAAGAATATCATGGAGGATCAGTGGAATAGATTACACCTACAAGACAGAGTAGTAAATGATGATAGTAACCTAGTTTTTTATAAATCCAAAGACCCCAGGCTCTAGGATAAGAACTCACTATTTGACAAAAACTAGAAAATAAAATGGCAGAAACTATGTGTAGACCACAATTTTAATGTACACTAAGAGGCCAAAATAGGTATATGATTTAGACATAAAGGGTGATACTGTAAACACATTAGAAGAGCAATATTACCTGAATTAGGATTAGCAGCTTGAGGAATATGTATTGGCTGGAGTAACATTCTAATTATCAAGGGGAAATTATTGTGACATTCCAAACTTTAGTGAAGCACCTATACAGTTTTGGAAAAATGACAGAATATTTCAAGTGATCATTATTTCTTGTGAAACAATACCCCTGTGAAAATTGGGCCTCCTTCTGAAATAACTATCAGAGGAACTGAAGGGTTTGGTTCAACTAACAGAATAAAACTGGGAGCTAAAGGATGGGTAGAGGAAGCCAGATGTTATCCCAAAGGCTGTAGAGATTATAGCTTATGGGAAAGATAAAATTATACCTGTTGATTATCCAGGAGAAGATGGTTATCAAATTGTACCCTTAACTCATATATTTTGCTGTGAATTAGGGTAAGATGGTGGGGTCATGGACTCCAGAAGGATGACTGACCCTATTAACTACCCTGCTTCTTGTTATTGTCTCCTTGTTTCTTTCTCTTTTTTACAGAAATTTTTTTCTCTTTTTGATTTTTGGAGGGGGGAAGGCAAGGCAATTGGGGTTGAGTGACTTGACAAGGTCACATAGCTAGTGTCTGAGGTGATATTTGAACTCAGGTCCTGCTGACTCCAGGGTCAGTGCTATATTCACTGTGCCACCTAGCTGCCCCTCCTTGTATCTTTTTGGCTTTTTGTCTCTTCAACTTGTTTGCTAGATTTGTTTTCTGCAGGTTTAATACCCTCCACCACTTAAGCTGGATGTCACCACTGTCCATGACTGTGATGTAGCACCCCTAGACCTGGTGTCAACCAAGCTCTGGATGCCAGCTAAAGGACTGACCTCTCAAATGGGACCTCTTGGAGAAGGGACAGCTCTACATCCAATTTCATCAGGAAGTATCTCTGAAAGAGGAGACCTTCACCCTTTACTCCAAAATTTTGAGCCCCATTCATTCAAAGAGGTTATGATGGGGTGCTTTTGCTCAAGCCCCACTCTAAGATATTGGTTTTTGTGCTTATTTTGTGTTATCCCTGTTATAAAATTCTGTTGACATCAGATACCCCTAAACTCCCAGTAACCTATGTAATGAAATGTATTGTTAATGTGTTTTTACTCTGTAAGGGACATGAAATATTTTGAGGCCAAATGTAACGGTAATGGTAATTAGAAGATCTTCCCTGTTCTCTAATATCCCAAAAGTAATCACTTGGAGCCTGTGGTGAGAGGAGCTTGCTGAACAGATTGAGCAATGCACTGAGGAAACTGGGAATCAGAGCAGTTAGCATGGTGGGAGAGAGAGGACACAGTCAAGGAGACAGCTAGGATTGTATTAGTTGTGGGAAGATTAAAGGATGGTATGGCCCCTTGCTGTGTGTTGGTGTATTAACTTTTTTGTTGAGATGACTTTGACTTTCTGGTGTTGGGATTTGGCTTTCTGGTATCTGAATGTTTTGCTTCTGTCTTCTATATGAAGAATCTGCAATATTTTGTGATTCAGAATAAAGCCAGCATATTTATAGTTGCCAATGGTGCTGTGAATATTGTGTCGGCACTACAGGGGGTCCCAGGCTAGGGTCTGCCCTAGCACAACATGCTACCCAGAATATATCATTACATCCCCAAAATTAGGGTATCTCCAGGCTAGGGTCTCTCCTAGCATAACACATCCTTACAGGGTAACAGAAAGTACCAGACCATCCAACCCCTAGCTCACAGTAATAAATATCTCCTTAATCAATACCAAGTGTCCAAGTAAAGTCCTCTTTCATCTTAACTCTAGGTTGACTTCCAAGTCCCATGGCTCTTCCTCTGTAGGCTGACCAATCCTGATTTTCGCCTGGATTCACACATGGGCAGCTTTCTGCTCCTGCTCCATGTCTCAGCTCATGGGGACTGCTCCACTCAAAGCTCTCCCTGCTCCTGCCCAACAGCAGGCCCCAGGGGATTCCTACCCACAGCTTTTGCCTCTGGGAAAACAAAGCTCAATAGGACAACAACACACCACTAGCAACCTCATCTAAATTCATCTCCAAAGTCCAGAGGCTCTGTAATAACACCTCAGTTCACTTTAACAGCTCTAAAGGAACTCAATCTAAGCCTCCTTCCCATGGGGACATTTCTGCCCTACAGCTCTATTTACCTTCAAAGTTCAGAGGTTCCTTCAGCAAGTCTCAGCTCTCAGAGGTCTCCTCTCCACTTTCTCTTCTTCTCAACCCTGGCTCACCCCTTCAATGATGACTCTCAATGTCTGCTTTCTCAGAACTGGCTCTCTATGTATACAGTTCTACTCAGCATTTGGTTGGTTTGAGCACACATGAACCTGTCTGATAGACTAGAGCCCACATGTATATATCTGACTGTTTAGAGCCCACTTACACATGTTTGTGTTCAGACTCAGCACAGAGGCATGTAAGACTGAGGCTGGGAAACTGAGTAATACATACACACAGAAAAACAGCAAAAAATCCCACTTTGCTTGCCATTACAGAAACCCCAAAGATATAGAGAGTTCAAAGAAGGGACTGGAGCAGAATCTATTATGCTTGAGTTGAGGTGAAAAAACAACAGAGAAAGTAGCAGTTATGGTCTCAGACAAAGCAAAAATATAAAGAGATATGATTAAAACAAATAGTGAGGGTAACTACATTTTGCCAAAAGGCACCATACTATCAATAGGAATGTATATGCACCATGTGGCATAATATTTAATCTTTTACTGGAAGAGTTAAATGGGTTTCAGGAGGAAATACACAGTAAAATTATGTGAGGGGGAAGTTCAATTGACCCTTTTTAAACCTATATAAATCTAAACATAAGATAAACAAGAGAGGGAAGGCTAGGTGGTGCAGTGAGTAGAGCATCGGCCCTGGAGTCAGAAGGACCTGAGTTTGGATCCGGCCTCAGACACTTAAAGCACACACAAACAAAAACCTAGCCTTGTGACCTTGGGCAAGTTACTTAACCCCAATTGCCCTCCAAAAAAAAAAAAAAGATAAACAAGAGAAAAGTTAAGGAAATGTACAGAATTGTAGAAATTTTATATATGAGAGATTTCTTGAGAATATTAAATGGGAATATATTATACCTGTTTTTTTTAACTGTGTATGGCACCTTCCCCAAAATTGAACATGTCTTAGGAACTAAAAACCTCACAAATAAATGAAGAAAAGCAGAAATAGTCAATGCATCTTTTCCAAATTGCAACTTATATAAATTAATCCTAAAATATGAGTTGGTAAAAGAACAAATAATACAAAACAATCACTTTCATTAAAGATGGCAAAAATGAGAAACATATAGTTGAAGAAAGTGAGGTTCCCAGAGGACAAGTGACTTGTCTAAGACCATACAAGTATCATAAACATCAAAGATGGGATTTGAACCCAGGTCCTCTGATTTCAGTGTCAGTGTTTTTTTCTACTATGCTTCTCTCCCTTTTTTATTCTAAATCTGTGTATTTTGTTTCAGCAAAATTATTTTATTCTCTTAGAATTGAAGTAATCTATTTTATCTTTTGTGACATTGTCTTAATTGTGTCTGCTTACAAACTCATGCCCTAACCCTTTGACTCAGGGCTGTTATTTCTGTCCCTATATGCTAAGGTGTTCAGAGACAGAAAGAACATTCTCCATCTGCCCAAATATTCATTTTGCTCTTTGTGGTCACCATCCTCACATATCTTGCTCCCAGAACTTGAGTGCAGTTAGATTTTACCTTATGTATATTTTCCCTTTTCTTCCCTTTTAAACATTAGCATCAGTGGGTCATGGACACTGAGAGAAAGGGGAGGAAGTCAGTAGAGAGGGGAGGAAGTGCTGCCATTGTCCACCATACATGTCTTCTCTCCATTTCTTCCTGCATCCTTTAGCAGAATAATCTTCCTAAAACATAACTAAGATAAATGAAATGTTGCAAAGAAGAATTATGACATTGCCACTACTATTGCTGGGGTGAGACATGTGCTCTATGTGTCTTCTCTGGGATCCAACAAAGAGCTTGAACAAAGACTTCATGTCCCTAAACTTTGTAAAGACCAAGGCCCACAATGCTCCCCTAAAGCAATAATTTCACGATCCACACAGTGTTGAACAGGGCTATTTCCACAAATCAGAATTTCAAAAAGAAAATATGTCAGATCTCCTGTAATTAGAACTAAATTTCCAAGATCAAAGAAACAACCCTCAAGATAAAAGTCACTTGAAATGACTGTAATACTTAGAAACTCAACTCAGTATTTCTATCCCCAGTCCACATCCTATGGAAGATGAAGCACATGCAAGCCTTTGCAGGACAGATCTTTGGTATCACACTCCCTGAGTGTCTCGAGTTTCCTGAACGTGACTCAGTCTGAACATGGCATAGCCCCCAAGACATGAAAGCTTAAATCTGCACAGCCATGTGAAGGAAAGGAAATGTGTTTGATGTAGAGGACAGAAGATGGTGCCAAAGAACTGCCTAGATGAAAAGACCTGGCGGTTTTCCTGTTTGAGTTACTGGTAAGTCAGAAAGGTAAGTGCTATCCTCTAAGAACTGACTAGGGGCAAGGAAGGGGGCATTAAGGTGCTGAACTAACTCGTTACTTTGTGTTCTTCTGACACAACTCAAGACACTTTTTGTTCCAGGTTCATAGATTTAGAGCTGGAAGGGGCTGGAGAGGTCATGAAGCTCCACCCTCTCATTTTACAGGTGAGAATGAGCGGCTCATGAAGTCTAAGTTCTTGCACAAAGTCACACTGGTAATGCCCAATGTAGAGTTTAAACTCAAGCTTACAACCCTAGTGTCCCTCTCACCCCCTGACTCCTGGTTCTTCAACCAGCAGTCAAGTCTTGGCATTTCTCCTTTGGTAACTTCTTCCTTATGTGATCTCTTCTCTCTTCCTGGCACCCTGGCCCACACCCTCCTCACCTCATGCCCAGATTGTTGTAAAAGCCTTCTGACTGATCTCCCTACCACAAGTCTGTCCCTCATCCTGTCTGTCTCCCTCTCAGCTGCTCAAATGATCCTCCTCTATCTAAGGTTTGGTCATGTCAGTTCCCTAGTCAATAAACCCCAGTGGTTTCCTCTTCCAGAATCCAATACAAAATCCTGCCTCCTACCTTTCCGTTCTTTTTGCATTAACACACCAACAATCTATCTCCTGACTCCAGGCATTTCTACTATTTGTGCCCCCTTCCTGGAACTTTCTCCTTCCTCCTCCTCATTTCCTGGCTTCCCAAGTTTCTTTCAGGTCCCATCTGAAACTGCATTTCTGTTCAGCAAGAAGTTCCTCCCCATCCCCCTTATTCCTAGAACTGACCTGCACATTCTGCAGATTGTCCTGCCTATATATATTATTTCTACAGAGCTGTGTGCATGTTGTTTCCTGTCACTGACAGAGCACCTTGTGAGCAGAGGTTGGTTTTGCCTTTCTTTATGTCTCCATCACTCAGAACAGTACTTAGCACACAGAAGGTGTTTCAAAATGCTTGGTGACTCCCCCTGAATGACAGTGAATGAATGAGAACCTGCATGGAAGGTTGGTGGTTGTTATTCAGTCATTTCAGTCATGTCTGACTCTCCATAACACCATTTGTTTTCTTCAGCTCATTTTACAGATCAGGAAATTGAGGCCAACTGAATAAGTAAGTGACTTGCTCAGGGTCTCACAGCTAGTATCTATGTATAGGAGAGTGTATGTGTGTATAAATGCTTATGTGAGTGTGTGTATATGTGTGTACATGTATAAAAAGACAGAGGGCACAGGATCAGTTGAATAATAAGGGATGATATATAAAAAATCAAATTAAGAGATGAGAGAGGAATATAATGGGAGAATGAGAAAGGGAGAAGTAGAATAGTGTAAATTATCTCTCACAAAAGAGGCAAGAGAAAACTGTCACAAAGGAGGGGAAGAGCAGGATGGCAAAAGGGAATGGGTCAACATTACTCCCATTCAATTTGGATTAAGGAGGGAAGAACAAACATACTCAACTGGATATCTTGCCCTATAAGATAGTAGGGCTGGAGGGGATAAGAGAGGGATTGTTGAGGACCACAGGCAAGTAGGACTTGGACCCTGATGGCTGTACAAGGCCTCTCAGGTATTTGGGCCTGCTGATGGCCTGGATGGGTTCCCCATTGCCCCAGGAAGCATACGGGTGTGAGGATTAGATCCTCAAGATAAGCATGGCATTTACACCCTTGGCCTGGGACTAAGAAGCAGGGGAAGGCAATTAAGAAGCATCCCATAAAAGCCTGGATGGAGAGTAATAAAGTAGGCGCTTCACTTGCACCATTAGTAGAGTCCTGCCTCTTTTTATACACTAGCAGCCTCTCAGACCTGTCTGGGGACAATAGGGTTTCCACTCTTTTTCAGCCCTGCTGTCCTGGCTCCCCAAAATTGGCTCCCCACAGGGGATGATAGAAAGGAGGGCAGATTCAGGGAGAGGGTAGTTAGAAGTAAACACTTTTGAAAAGAGAGAGGATCAAAGTAGAAAATAGAATAAGTGGGGGGCAGGATAGAATGGAGGGAAATATAGTTAGTCTGTCACAATATAAGTGGGGGTGGGTGAGAAGGGAAGAAGGGAAAGATTCTAGAAATCCAAGTTTTAAAAACAAATGTTAACATTTTTTTTTACATATAACTGGGAAATAAGATATACAGGCACTGAGGTATAGAAATTCATCTTGCCATACTAGAAAGTTTGGGAGGGTATGGGGGAGAACATAAGAGAAAGAAATTGGGGGAAGGGGATTCAGTAGGCTCAGCTGTCTTGGAGGGGAGGAGAGGGGAAAGAGGGAGAAAATTTCTAACTCAAAATCTTGTGGAAATGAATGTTGAAAACTAAAAATAAATAAAAGGTTTTAAAAGACCAGTTGTTTGCAGAAATAGTAAAAGGAAACACCTTACAAAATTCTTTCTAGACATAACTATGGACTTGACACACAGGAAGAGTCAAAATGAAAGGAAAAGCTTAGATTAATATTCATTATGAACACTGTTGCTAAAATTTTTAAATAAAATCTTAGCAAAAATAACACAATACAAGCATTATGTGTTATGAACAGGATGGATTTATTCTATGATAACTGTATTAGTTTAATATTAGGAAAACTATAAACTGAAACATATTAATAACAAAAAAATGAAAATAAATTACCAATAGAAGAATTTTGATAAATGTGAACAATTTCTATTAAAAGCTCTAGAAAACACTAATAGATGTACCTTTCTTTGATATAAGTAATAGTATTCCTTTTTTTTTTTTTTTTTTTGCTTTTTGGAGGGCAATTGGGGTTAAGTAACTTGCCCAAAGTCACACAGCTAGGTTTTTGTTTGTGTGTGTTTAAGTGTTTGAGGCCGGAACTGAACTTAGGTCCTTCTGACTCCAGGGCCAGCGCTCTACTCACTGCGCCACCTAGCCGCCCCTAGTAATAGTATTCCTTTTGGATATACATTGATCCAAACGGTATACTATTAATCATACACACACATATTATTGCTACATTGTAATGGAAATGCAGATTTGAAGATCTTCCCTGCCCCTAGGCCCTTTGATTGACTTAAGTGACTCTGAGAACCTTCTTTAATTTGAAAGTATACTCTGCCCCCTAATAGGCTGAAGGTGGTCACATGGAGCCTGTGGTAGGAGGCTTGGTTTTCAGGAATGACCACACCTTGATGCTGTGTGATTGGGCAGTGGGTCAAGAGGGTTGTTACTTTCTCTGAGCCATGAGAAGGCTATATAAACCCTGATGGGAGGTTTTACTTTGGGGCTCACTTTGAGAAGTATTGCATGATTTGACCAGATGAGGGCAGCTGTTGAGAGCCCCCCAGCTTTGAAAACCCAGATGTTGATGCTTCCCTCTCTGGTAACTGTGATTTGGTATCGATGTAATGGTTGGACAGTTTGGAAGCCTGTCTGTTGGATCTATCTGTATACTCTGAAGTTTGGGGTGCTGACCTTTTTCCCCTGAACTTGGTAATATATGCTTGTTTGATTAAAGTAAGCTTGTTAACCCATTTTGAGTTGCTTTCCTTTACAAAAGCAGATCTAAGAACCTGTGTTGGCAGCCACTCTGGGGATACTGGGGTGTCTGCTGCTACATACATACACTTGACATCTAATGTCAATAGAAATAAGACAAGAAAAAGAGATAGGATGAATAAACAAAGGTTAAGAAGAACAAAATGATCACTTTTTTGCAGATGATGGCATGGTGTACTTAAAGACCCTGGAGAGACAGCTAAAAGTTAATTAGTTCATTGATGTAATTATTAATTTTAGCAATATGCACATAAAGCATGAGCATTTCTATATCACACCAAACCCAGCATGAAGTCCTGTTATGAATCAAACTTATCACATTGTTGCTGTTATTCTTCCTACCTTTGAGTTCAAATCCAGGTTTAGGGACTTGCTTAGCTGTGTGACCCTGGGCAAGTCACTTCACCCTGGTTTCCACATCTATAGAAGGGGGTCTATAACAGCACCTGTTTCCCAGTATTGGCTCCAGGACCAGATGAGATAGTCAGTGTAAAGCACTTAACACGGCCTGGAACACAGTAAGCTTCAGGTAAATGATGGCTGAGTTTTATTTAGTCCACCTACAAAACGCTTGGCATTCTGGGAAAGCAGTGTAAGCTCTCACTCTCTCCTGTTTTCCCTTGGGTCCTTCTCTTGAACAGAGGAAACAGACACAAAGTGGGCATGGCCTGGCTCAGCCTTCTCCCCTTGTCCATCCCAAGGGGCTCACACAGGCCTGACCCTTCTCCTGTCCTCAGCTTTTCCCCAACATCGCTTCCCAACAAGATGGCTCAGGCCACAGCCACGTGTTCCCAGGGTCCCCGCAGGTGGCTACTGCCCCTTGTCCTCTCCAGCTGCCCCGGGTCCCCTGCTGTCCTGTTCCACCAGGCTAGAAGCCCTCAGGATCTGAGGTGGAGCCCCAGGCCTCCAGCTCCCAGGGCCTGGTTTCCTTCCTCTGAGCCCGTGCTTCACTACTTGATAACGTCACTTCCGCCGGAAAGATGGCGGTGCACAGGGAAATGTTTCTTGAAGGCTGTGCCCAGTTGGGACTGACTGCTGGAATGGGAGAGCGCGCGGGGCGAACTAAACTGGGGGCCCCTCCAGGTGTGGGACCCCACTCCTGGTAACTCCCCGCGGCTCTGGGGCAGTGAAGACAACAAACGAGACAAGTGGAGGAGGGGAGGGGCCCGGCTCCCAGGTAGGCAGGGCCAAGACGGGCGGGGTAGGCAGGGAGGCGGGACTGTAGTCCCGACCAGGGGTGGAGTCAAGCCATAGGCATGTGGAGAAGGCGCCTCAGCCTCCGGACTACGATTCCCAGAAGGCCTTGCGCACCTCGGCGGCATTTTCTAAGCTAAAAGCGGAGTATGAGACTAGTGTCCTCTTAGGACACTTCCGCCTCGTTTCCTCCCTGCTTCTTCCGTGCGTGATGATGGAAGCTTCGTCTCCCCAATCCTGAGTTCCTATGACAGGGTGAGCGGGCACGGAGAGCGGGACCAGGAGCAGGAAGATGCCGGCTTTGCGGGCGCTGCGAGGTCGCGGACCCGGGGTCTGCTTGCGGTACTCTTGGAGCAGGCAGAGCAGAGTCTGGGGGCAGATTCAATTCCTTTCAGTCCAGGCCGCATCTCGTGACCCGGGTCGTGCCCCTCCAGGCCTCTGTCTTTCCCCTGTTCCGGGTCGGGAGGGGGAGGGGGCAGCTACCAGAAAGGGAAGCATCAACATCTGGGTTTTCAAAGCTGGGGGACTCTCAACCGCATTCCCCCACTCCCCCTGCTTTAAGGAGAGATTGGGCCTCCCCAGGAAAGAAATGACAAGTTTCCTTCTGCTCCCCCCACCCCCATCTCCACTTTCCTCTCCCTGACCCGCCCCCCCTCCACCCTCCGCAGAGCCGAAGCAGGGCTTCCCCGTCTCTGAGCCTGGCAGACCCCAGGGTGGTCCCTCCTTCTCATGGTCCTCCTTTCCTCCCCAGCTCTGCCTTCTCTGGCTTCTGCCCTTGAGAAAGAGGGAATGGCTCCTGTGCTGCCAGCCCGGCCCTGCAAGGTGAGTTCCCCCCCCCCACCCCCCCCCCGCTTTTCCTGAAACACCCTACGTTTCCTTCTCCTGTGCTACAGCCTAGAAAGGGTGGGCGTCAGTGTTTAGATATATTAAGAGCCAATGGACTGCAATTTATACCTCCCCCAAAGACTTTACCTTTGCTTTTTTTACATTTTCAGTTCCACATTCTTTCCCTCCCTCCATTCCTTCCCCAACTGATTGAGAAGGCAAACAGTAGGACACACATTTGGCATGGGAATAAGGGAAAACATTTCCCCATTAACCGTGGTCCAAAAAAAAAAAAAGTAAGAGAAATGGAAGTGAAAAGAAGATGCTTCAGTCTGTGCTCGGAGCTCATCACGTCCCTCTTCATCTTGTCCGGTTGGTCCTTTGGGCCTTTCATGGGTCACTGTGTTCATCAGAGCAGCTGAGGCTCTCACAGCTGATCATTATTGTTCCTCTTGTGCCCAGTGATCTAGTCCTCACTTTTCCCATTTATATGTTTTACTTTTAATTTATGGGAAGAAACATAATGTAGTGCAATAAAAGACAATTGCATATGGGATTGCAAATTTATTATGTACAACTTGTTATTGCTTTTAAATATATAATACAGAGGGCAGCTAGGTGGCACATTGAGTAAAGCGCCAGCCCTGGAGTCAGGAGGACCTCAGTTCTGTTTCCCCCCCCTTAACACACACACACTCACAGACACACACACACACACTAGCTGCATAACCTTGGGCAAGTTACTTAACCCCAATTGCCCTCCAAAAGGCAATAAATAAATATATGAAACAGTTATATGTAAATCTTTTTTCTGTTTTTTTCTCTCCCTCCTTCCTCCATGGCTACTGTTAGGCAGAAATAATTTTGTATATATGTATATACACATATATATCTATATGTTTGTATCTATACATATGTATATATGTGTGTGTATACACATGTAAAATTATTCTATACATAATTTTATTGATCAGTTCTTTCTCTGGATGTAGATAGTATCTTTCTTCATTTGTCCTTCATAGTTAATTTGGGTGTTTATATTAGTCAAAAGAACTTACTCATTCAAATTCATTCTTAAGACAATATTGCTGTTAGTTTATTTGATGTTCCCTTCCTTTCATTCTTTATTATTTTGTGTTAGTCTTTTCATGGTTTTCTAAGACTATGGAGCACATTATTCCTTATACATCAGTAGTATTCCATCACAATCAAATACAACTTGTTTAGCCATCCCCCAAATTACAGGTATCCCTAGAGTTTCCAGTTCTTTGCCATCAGAAAGACAGCTGCTATAAAGATTTTAATATATATAGGTTTTTTCTTTGATCATCTTCGGAAATGGACCTCGTATTTGTCCAGTTAGATCAAAGGATATAGGTAGTTTAATAACTCTTTGGGCATAATTACAGATTGCTCTCCAGAATGGTGGGATCAGTTGACAGTTCCACCAACAATGAATTAGGGTCCCAATTTTTCCATGTCCCCTCCAACATTTGTTGCTTTCCCCTCCTATCATTTTAACCAATCTGATTTGTTTAAAATGATATCTCAAGGTTGTTTTAATTTTCATTTTACTAATGAGTTATGAGTTAGAGCATTTTTTATAGGAGTATAATTTGTGTGGAGTTCTTTGTTAGAAAACTGACTGTTCATATCCTTTGACCATTTATCATTTGAGGAATGATTTGTATTCTTATATGTTCCACAGAGTTCTTTATATATTTGTTATATAAGACATTTACCTAAGAAAATGTCTATAAAATATTTTCACTGATTTTTTTGCTTTCTTTTTGATCTTGGCAACATTTGTTTTATTTTTACAAAACCTTTTTTTTAAAATTAATTTATTAGTTTAGTTTCAGTTAACAAGATTCAATTCCATAGTTCCTTGATTTTCAAATTTCTTTTACTTCCCTCCCCCCTCCCCCAACGACAGCATATAGTCCAGTATAGGATCTGCAAATGCATTCATATTAGACATTATTCCAATTACAAAGGCGTGGGATTACTAGGTGGGATGAAAGATGGTAAGGAAGAAATAAAACCATACAATGAAAAGAACAAGATCATTTAGTTTGCTTCCATCAGGATTCAGGCTCAGTTCTTTCTAGTTATATCTCTGGATGGCGCATTTCTCACTTTCTTGAGTCTTTCGGGATTAATTTATATCACTGCATTGCTGAAAAGAGTCCAGTCTGTCATAGTTGGTCATCACAGATATGGTATGTCTGTGATTGTATACAAATTTCTTCTGATTCTACTCTTCTCGCTCAGCATCAGTTTGTATAAGTCTCTCCAGGTAATTATGAAATCCATCACCTCCTCGTTTCTTATAGCACAATAATATTCCATTACATTCATATACCACATCTTGTTTAGCCATTCCCCAATTGATGGGCACCCCTTTAGTTTCCAATTCTTTGCAACCACAAAAAGGGCTGCTAAAAATATTTTTGTACATATGGGTCTTCCTCCCACTTCTATGATCTCTTTGGGATATAACCCTAGAAGTGGTATTGTTGGGTCAAAGGGTATGAAATTATTTATAATCCTTTGGGCATAATTCCAGATTGCTCTCCAGAATGGTTGGATAAGTTCACAACTCCACCAGCAATGTATTAGTGTTCCAATTTGTCCACATCCTCTCCAGCATTTGTCACTTTCTTGTTTTGTCATCTTAGCCAATCTGACTGGAGAGGTGTGGTATCTCAGAGTTGTTTTGATTTGCATTTCTCTAATTAATAGTGATTTAGAGCATTTCTTCATATGCTTATAGATATCTTTAATTTCTTTCTCTGAAAACTTCCTGTTCATATCCTTTGACCATTTATCAATTGGGGAATGACTTGTATTCATATAGATTTGGCTCAATTCTCTATAAATTTTAGAAATGAGTCCTTTATCAGAGACACAAGTTGTAAAAATTCTTTCCCAATTTCCCACCTCCCTCTTGATCTTGGTTACATTGGCTTTGTTTGTACAGAAGCTTTTCAATTTAATGTAATCAAAATTATCCATTTTGCATTTTATAATGCTCTCTAATTCTTGTTTGGTCCTAAAGTCTTCCCCTCTCCACAGATCTGTCAGGTAAACTATTCCTTGCTTTCCCAAATTGTTTACAGTATCATCCTTTACACCTAGATCATGCACCCATTTGGACTTGATTTTGGTATATGGTGTTAGATAATGGTCTATGCCCAGTTTCTGCCATACTGTATTCCAGTTTTCCCAGCAGTTTTTGTCAAATAGTGCATTCTTAGCCCCAAAACTGGGGTCTTTGGGTTTATCGAACAATAGATTGCTATATTCATTAACTGCTGGGTTACAAAACCTTTTTAATGTAATGGAAGAGCCAGAGGGAAGATGGTCGAGTAAAAAAAGGCCAGGACTTGCCTAAGCCCTCTGCCAAACCCCTGCAATTACCTTTAACGAATGCTTCTAAATAAACTCTATAGGGGCAGAATGTACAAAAAGACAGAATGAAACAATTTTCCAGCCTAAGACAACTATGTACAAAGTAATAGCAATATTGTAAGATGATTAACTATGAGTGACCTAATTATCCTTAGCAATACTATGATCAAAGACAACTCTGACAGACTTATGGTGAAAAATGCTATCCATCCCTGGAAATAGAATTGATGGTATCTGAAGACAGATTGAAACATACTTTTTTTACTTTCTTTATTTTTCTTGAGGTTTTTTTTTTGTTTCTTCTAACTTTTCTTTCACAACATTACATGGCTGTTAATGGAAATGTTTTGCATGACTATACGTGTATATCTTATATTGAATCATTTGACTTCTGAACGAGGGATGGTTGGGGAGAGAGAATTTGGAACTCAAAATTTCTAAATTAAATGACAAAAATTGTTTTTACATGTTACTGGGGAAATATAAAATAAAAATTAAAAAATCGATCGAAATCTGTTTCATACTTCACACTGGTGTATCTCTTATTGATAAGTTGTTTGCCTGTTCACAATTCTGGTGAGTAATATTTTACACATTTTTCTAATTTTCTTGTAATCTCTCTCTTTATATCTAGATCATGTATCCATATTGAGGTTATCTTGGTAAATGGTGGTACATTGATCTGTGCTCAGTTTGTGCCATTCTGCTTCGCAGTTTTCCCAACAATTTTTACCAAATGATGAATTTGTATGAAAAGGTTTTCCTTTCCTAGGTTTGTTTTGGCAAGTGTACTGCCAGGTATTTTATACTTTCTAGGGTTGTTTTACTCTTTTACTCTCTCTTCTAGGAGAGTTTGGTTTTGTGACATATAGGAATGCTGATGAATTATGTGTATTTACTTTATAACCTGCTACTTTGTTAATTGTCTCAACTAAAATGAATGGGATTTTTCAAGTATATCATCATACTGTCTGCAAAAAGAGATTGTTTTCTTACCTCATTCCCTATTCTGATTCTTTCTATTTTTTTTTCTTCTCTTATTGCTATTGCTTGGATTTCCAGTACAGTACTTAATAATATTGGTGACAATGGGCATCCTTGTTTCACTCCTGATCTTACTGGGAAGATTCTAGTTTGTCTCTGTTACAAATAATGCTTGCTGTTGGTTTTAGACAAATACTTTTTATCAATTTGAGGAAAAATCCATTTATGCCAATACTTTCAAATTTTTTTAATGGAAAGGAGTGTTGTACTTTATCAAAAGGTTTTTCTGCATCTATTAATATAATCATATAATTTAAAACAACTTTTATTATTCATGTAATTGATTGTTTCAATTATGTTAAATCATGCCTGCCTTCCTGTCCTATTTGATCATAGTGTATAATCTTTGTGGTCTTTTAGCTAGTATTTTATTTAGGATTTTTGCATCCATATTCATTAATGAAATTGGTCTGTAATTTTCTTTCTCAGTTTTTATTCTTCCTTGTTTTCGTATCAGTATCCTGTTTCTTTCAGAAAAGGAGTTTGGTAGGATTCCTTCTTTTGCATATTATTCCAGATATTTTATTTAATACTGAAATTAGTTCATGTTTAAATGTTAGAATTCACTAGTTAATCCATCTGTTCCTTTTGCTTTTTTCTTAGGAAGCTCATTTATAGCTTATTGAATTTCTTTTTCTTAAAGAGGTCTATTTAGATATTCTATTTCCTTTTCTACTAATCTAGACAATTTTTGTTTTGGTAAATATAGTTCCCTTTCATTTACATTGTTAAATTTGTTGGTATATGACTAGGCAAAATAACTCCTTATAATTGCTTTAATTCCCTATTTGTGTTAGTGGTAGACCCACCCTTTTCATTTTTGATATTAGTGATTTGATTTTCTTCTCACTTTTTATAATCAAATTAACTTATTGTTCATCTTATTTGTTTTCTCATAAAAACCAGCTCTTTATTTTATTAATTAATTCAAAGATTTTTTACACTCAGCGCTATTAATTTCACATTTAATTTTTAGCATATTGGTAACCCAACTCATTAATCTGCTTTTCCTTTGTTTTATTCATGTATGCATTTAGAGAGATATATTTTCCTCTAATCACTGCTTTTGCTTTTTAATTTGTTGTCTCATTTTTGTTATTTTCTTTAATCAAATTATTATTTCTGTGATTTGTACTTTAACCAACTCATTCATTAAGCTTGGATTGTTTCTTCTAGAGTTAGCTTTTAATATATCTTTCTGTGGTCCCTTATTAAATAATTTTTATTGCAATGTGATCTGAAAAGGATACTTTTAATATTTCTGCTTTTAACTATAAAATTGTTATTTACTAACATATGGTCAGTCTTTGTAAAGGTTCCATGAACTGCTGAAGAAAAAGGTATATTCCTTTCTCTTTCTGTTCGTTTCTCTCCAGATGGGGATCATATTGGTTTCTTCTTTGAGCCTCACATTCTTTAGGATTAGCTTATTTAATTTTCAATTAATTTTTAATCTGTGCTTCAAAGGCCATATATTGAATGTGATTTTCAGTGTATTATGGTTGGTAAAGTATGCATTTATTACTTCTGCTTCACAGTGTTTATGAGATTTTTTTATGTCCTAACACATGAATTTTTTGAAGGTGCCATATACAGTAGAGAAAAAGGTATTTACCTTTCTGTTCCCATTTAGTTTTTTTGAGTGATCTATCATAGCTAATTTTACTAAAAATCTATTCATCTCCTTAACTTCTTTCTTACTTATTTTATGCTTAGATTTTTCTAGTTCTGAGAAGGGAAAATTGAGGTCCATCAGTGATATAGTTTTGGTGTCTATTTCTTCCTATACCTCATTTAGCTGTTTAAATAAGTTTTATTCATTTATTTTTATATTTTTAGTTTTTCAACATTTAGTTTTATAACATTTTGATTTTTAAATTTTCACCCCCTCTTTCCACTCTTCCCCAAGATGGTGTACAATCTGATATATACTAAACACGTACAGTTACGTTAAATATATTTCCAGGTTAGTTATGTTGTAAAAGAGAATTATAACCAAAGGGAATAACCTTGGGGAAGAAGAAAAAAGACAGAGAGAAAATAGTATGCTTTGTTCTGCATTCAGACTTCATAGTTCTTTCTCTGGATGTGAATAGCATTTTCCATCATGAGTCTTTTGGAATCATTTATCTTTAGCTTTGAAATTTTGCGTGCTATGTCACTTGGTGCACAGCATGAGTATTTTGATATGAGATCGAGATATGAGATACTCATATCTTGAATATTTTTAGGACTTCATTGTCTATGGTATGTTTTTAGAAAGATGTAGTTTCCTTGAGTATTTTTTTTTTAAAGCAGTTGGGGTTAAGTAACTTTCTCAAGGTTACACAGCCAGTCATTATTTATGTGTGGGTGCTCATTTTCTGAGGCTGGAACCGATCCCGGGTCCTCCTGCCTCCAGGGCCAATGCTCTTACTCACTACGCCACCTAGCCACCCCAGTTAACTTGACTATTGATATTATATTGAGATAACTCTTTTAATTATATCTGGTTTTTTTTTTTGCATTGTCTTAGATCATGTTTGCTACTTTTTTTTTAATTTCAGCTGAAGCATAATAAGTTCTGCTCTAGCACCTTCTTTTGTATATTCAAAAAAACTATCATGTAAATTTTCTCCTACCCCCCACCCTGTAGATGGCTACCATTAGATACAAGTGTGTGTGTGTGTGTGTGTGTGTGTGTGTGTGTGTGTGTGTGTGTGTGTGTGTAAAATCATTCTATTCATACTTCTATCAGTTCTTTCTGGGAGTGGAATTCTTAACCAGAACAAAATTACTTAACTCACCCCCAAACTGGAGGTCCTGTATCCATGAAAGGCCGAATGAGGAGCAAGTCAGAGTCAGGAGGCAGGCGCTATCTTTCCCTGATCAAGACCTGGGGCCCTGGAACATCATCAGGTGCTAGTCCCCCTAGGAATCTGGGCAAGTAGATGCCTACCCCTGAGGCTCTTCCTATTTGGCAAAATCTCACTGGCTCCCCACCCAGTGGCCAGGGCTGCTTCCTTCCCACCCCTTTCCTTTTCTTATCTCTCTTTCTCCAAAAGGGGAGACAAGGAGAAAGCTGGAAGTCTAACAGTTTCCCTGGCTAATTTTTGAACACAGAAATTGTTAGTTATATACAGACAAACTGAAAGGGAAGCACACAAACACAACAGATAAACACTCGCCTCCAGAGGCTGACACAGAGATCTGGGTCCAAAGAGCCAAAATGTGATCTGATCTACGTCAGGGGATAGTCTGGACTTTCTTAGCCTTGAGTTCTGAGCTCTGAGAAAATTTCAGATGCTGACTGCTCAAGGAAGTCAAAGCTGAGGGGCCTCCATCCCCTGAGGCCAAGCGAGGATCTTGGGCCTTGGACAGCAAAACAGAATGCTGCCATATCTCGGTGGGACCTCCAAGTTTGTTGTACCTTGATTAATGCGAGCAAGACCCAAGCAATAATTTTAGAATGGACCTTTTATTAAAATGCCATGTTGGCTGATCAGGCCACATGGTGGGCTGAGCAGTTATCACCACATATCTCAAGTACAGCAATACTATTAGCAGCAGCCTGCAACAGCCGAGAGGAATTCTTAAGTACCTGCTATATATCAGACTATACTGAGATGCAAATGAATAAATGAAATAATCCCTTGTGGTAAGTGAAAGGTGAAATGACTGAAGAAACAAAAGTTCAGTCTTTTGGGCATGGCAGTTGTACAACAAACTGGAACCAGGCCCCTTCCTCCACTTAGGGCTGGACCCTATATATAGGGGGAGATGTAAAAAACAAAGAAGACCAATCAATTAAAAGCAAATAATATAATATTATATAATCTGATTTCCAGTTGGAGAAAAGATTAAAGACTTTCCATGTTGGGAGGGGGAAAGGCAACAGGTTCAATTCCTGAACTCATTAAATGAGGTGTCCCAGTACTCCCAGGAACATGGAAACAATAACTAATTGTGCAGGATGGGGCCAGTTTTCAGATAAGACATGTGGGTTGCTTGAGATGCACAATTGTGAGAAAACTTGTTACACATCACTCTTTTTGGATCTTACTGGGGTTCTGGTCAGCCTAACCTAGGTCCTAAGTTAAGGTCTCTAAACAGCAGGTAGGGGTGGTCTCATTTCCCAGCTGCACATGGCTAGGTTCAAACAGTGCAATAAGATTTTCTTTCAAGTCCCACAATTGAGTAAGTTTTTCTCACAAGACAGAGGTTGGACTAGACCCATAATTGAACAGAAAAAGAACAGAACTACCTCCTGAATTGCATCACAAAATGGAGTCAGTGTGTTTCATTCAATCACTTCAATTCGCATGCCACTTGCTGTCCTAATGCCCTCCATTTCCTCACCTTACTGTAAGCATTTTACATTTAGACTTCATAACAGAGCTGTAACTGGATAAGCAGAAATGTTTGTGGTATTTCAGGAATCGGTGACGTTCAAGGATGTGACTGTGGAATTCACCCAGGAGGAATGGGTACTATTGAACCCATCTCAGAAAATGTTGTACCGGAATGTGATGCTGGAGAACTATAGGAACTTGGTGTCTGTGGGTAAGAACAACTACCCCCTTGGAGTCTTAATATATATTGTGACAACTCTTTTTTTTTTTAACATTTATTTACTAATGTAATCCTGTATGTAATAATATAACAATTATCATTTATGTTGATTGCAAATATTTTAATAACTTAATATTGGCTTATTTCTCATTTAATGAAGAACCTAAAACCAGTAGCCATTTTCTTGACTTTTTTAAGTTAAATTTTATGTTTACATTTAGTTTGCATCATTCATTTCCACAAGATTTTGAGTTGCAAATTTTCTCCCCATCTTTCCCCTATATACCATCCCAAAACAGCTATCTCTCTGTATACCCCCTCCCCCATTCTGCTCTCCTACATCCTCCCCCATCCCTCCTCCTACTTTCCAGTAGGGCAAGATGGATATCCATCCCCCAGTGTCTGTATATCTTATTTCCCAGTTGCATGTAAAAAAAAAATAATAAATTTAAAAAAATATTTGATTTTAAAACTTTGAATTCCAGGAGTGGCTAGGTAGTACAGTGAATAGAGCACAGGCCCTGGAGGCAGGAGGACTTGAGTTCAAATCCAGCCTTAGACACTTAACACAAAAGCTAGCCGTGTGACCTTGGGCAAGTTACTTAATCCTGATTGCCCTCCAAAAAAGCAAAAAAAAACAACTTTGAATTCCAGATGCTTTCCCTTCCTCCCTAGTCACCCACCCTTTCTGGGAAGATAAGCAATTAATATAGGTTGTACTTGTGTAGCTATGCAAAACATTTTCATAGTGGATATATTGTGAAAGACTGACTGTATTTCCCTCCATCCTATCCTGCCCCCAACATGTTCTTGTTTTCCACTTTGACCCTGTCCCTTTTCAAAAGTGTGTGCTTCTAACTACCCTCCTCGTAACCTACCCTTTCCTTCATCATCCCCTCTCTCATCCCCTTCCCCGCTACTCTCCTGTAGGGGGAGATACCCTATTTAGTGTATATGTCATTCCCTCCCTAAGGAAATTCAATTAGAGTAAGGTTGACCCATTCCCTTCTGCCTTCCTGTTCTTCCCCTCCATTGTAACAGTTTTTCCTTGCCTCTTCTGTATGAGATAATTTGCCCCATTCTGTTTCTCCCATCTCCTCTCATTATATTCCTTTCTCACCACTCAGTTTCACCTTTTAAGTATCATCCCTTCCTGTTCAATTGATCCTATGCCCTCTATGTATATCTGTACACATTTATACACACATATGTATTCATATGCCCATATACCCTCCTGTATAGACATATATATATACACATTTATATTCCCTTCACCTACCCTCATACTGAGAAAAGTTTTATAAGTTACAATTATAGTTTTTCCCTGTAGGAATGGAAATAGTTCAACTTTGATAAATTCCTTATGATTTCTTTTCCCTCTTTACCTTCTCATGCTTCTCTTGCTTCTTGTATCAGAATGTCAAATTTTGTCTTCAACTGTGGTTTTTTCATCAGGAAAGCTTGAAAGTTTTATATTTCATCAAATGACCATATTTTCCACTGAAACATGATCTTCAGTTTTGCTGGGTAGGTGATTTTTGGTTTTAATCCCAGCTTCTTTGACCTCCGGAATATCATATTTCAAGCCCCTCAATCCCTCAATGTAGAAGCTGCCAGATCCTGTGTTATCCAGATTGTGTTTCAACAATATTCAAATTGTTTCTTCTTGGCTGCTTGTAATATTTTCTCTTTGATTTAGGAACTCCAGAACCTATCTATAATAGTCCTAGGAGTTTCCTTTTTGTGATCTTTTTTAAGAGGTGATCAGTGAATTATTTCAACTTCTATTTTGCCCTCTGGTTCAAAAACATCAGGGCAATTTTCCTTTAGAATTTCTTGATGGATGATTTCTGGGTTCTTTTTTTATCATGGCTTTCAGGTAGTCCAATAATTTTTAAATTATCTCTCCTGGATCTATTTTCCAGGTCAGTGGTTTTTCCAATGAGATATTTCACATTGCCTTCTATTTTTTCGTTTATTTAATCCTTCTGTATGGCCTCTAACCAGCTCATTTTTCTTGGAAGGTTTTGGTGCAGAAGTTCTGATTCTTGTCTTCCTCCTGTTTCATGCTTTGATCCTTTTTGTCCCCAGAAAAGGAATCCAAAGTTGAATTGCTATGCTTGCTTTGCTTCCTTTGCTTGCTCATGTTGCCACTCAATTACTTGACTTTTGAGCTTTTTGCCATAGTAGAACTCTGCTTCTAGAGAGAGAGCTTTGTCCCAAATCTCTGGTTTTAGCAGCTGCTGGAGCTATTAGTTGTGTGCCCTTTCTGAAGTCTCCACAATCCCTGGCACCTGGTCATACACCCTAGGACCTCCACCCAAGACAGAGATAAAGATCCAAATAGGTTAAAGCAGGAGCAATTACTCCTCAGACTGGTTGCTTGGTCTCCCTACGATCTGCAGACCAGGAGCTCTATAGCAGCCACGACCGAGGAGCCTCAGCAGTTCTCCATCTGGGGGAAGCACCTGGACCACACTCTTGGTCCATCTGACCTTTCACTTTGGTGTGGGCATTTATGGGTTGATAATTCTGGAAACTGCCATAACTGCTGGTGAACCACTCTTCCAAAGTCCCTCCAGCTGGGGCTGGTCCGGGCTACCCTAAGGCTAAAGCCACTGGCTCATGCGTGGCTGGGTTCTGTTCCCAGTGTGCTGTGATGGACCCTTTCTGCCAGATTGCCTTCAGCGAGATATTTGCTTCTCTCTGTCACTTTGTGAGTTCTGTAGCTCTAAAGTTTGCTTAGATGAGGGAGTTTGCCTGCTTCTACACCACCACCTTGGCTCCACCACCACCCCCCACCCCACTCTGTCTGGCAGCTTTCAAGAATTTATTCTTTGGCATACAAAAGGAAAATATTGCTAAATCCTTTTGAAGCCCAGAGACAGATTACTATGCTCTTTGCTTAGTATGCCTGGTAATTGATTTCTTGGTTTGTTGTTATCCTTGAGAATATATCCTCCTCTCTCACTGCAAATCCAAGATTTTCTTCTCTCTATAGTTTTTGTCATATGAAATATTCCCACAGTCTAAGCAGGAGGTGAATCAATTAAACTAATTTTTAAGTCCTTTTCAGTAGTCCATTCTACCATAATATAGAATATCCTTCAGTGGTCCTTTGTACTATCCTTGAGGTCTTCCTAGCATGCCTACTTGAAGGCTTGAACTGGGTTTGAATTCTTTTTAAGATTTACAGAGGCTTTTTTTTTAAAATGTAATTTCTCTTTTCCCAGCATCCAAAAAAATAAAAAGAAACAATCTTATTTCTGCCTCCAACCAGCCCATTAAGTCTCTCTTGGTTAGGGAAAAAAAAATCTCAGATGAAATGAGCTAACATAGTGCCCTTGGTGGTATAAGATACATTTGGGGACCTTATTCCCTCACCTCTTTTACTAAGAGTTGGAAGGAGTATTTCATCTATCTGTTCTGTGATGGAACTCTGAGATGACTCCCTGGTGCTTTTTCATTTTCAATAAACAGGATTTCCAGTTTCTAAACCAGATGTAATCTACCAGTTGGAAAGAAAGGAGGCATCTTGGAAGCCAGAGGCAGGTGTTCCCAGAAGCAGCTGTCCAGGTAACTACATAAAAACCAACCAGAGGGGTCATTGCAAAATAGTGATCTGTTGGTCATTTGAGGTCAAAGGTCTTGTAAAATGTTGATTAAAGTGGACTATCAAAACTGTCAGGCCTATTGAAAAGGAGCTGAGACTTCAAAACTATTTTACCTCAAGAAGTCCAGTTTTTTAATTGTATCTTTACTGAAATATACCTCAACACTTAAAGAATGTTGTTG
This sequence comes from Gymnobelideus leadbeateri, assembly GCA_011680675.1. Classification (NCBI taxonomy): domain Eukaryota; kingdom Metazoa; phylum Chordata; class Mammalia; order Diprotodontia; family Petauridae; genus Gymnobelideus; species Gymnobelideus leadbeateri. Next base: position 87,815 of record WOXC01010391.1, on the reverse strand, counting down.
CCTCAGTTATAGGGCATTTTTTTCTCTTCTGTTCATTTAAGATTATCCTAGTTCTCCTGCCCCACCTAGTACCAGGACAATAGGGTCAAAGTTTTATGGCTTTTGCTGAAATTGTTATATTACTTGTCAGAAAAATGGCAGTAGCAGCAGTGTAATAAGTACTTACATCAACATTATTACAAAAAATTACCATTTTAAAGTATCTTTGCAAGCCGGAAGGCTTTTATTGCTACCTCCAAATTGTTTTCATTATTTCTACTTTGATTAGCAGAGTTTGAGTAATGTTTCAGGTAATCCTTAATAATTTCTCTTGTCAAAAACACCTGTGTCTTCCTCTCACAAATTTCAGTGAATTTTTTACAGAGTAGATACCATGTTGGATATTTAGAGGAAATTTATAGCAACTATTATCAGATTTCCCCCATCATACTTCTTTATTCTGTTTAATTCATGTATCTATTTATCTTCCTTACTCTAGACCCAATTCTGTATTTTTGTTGTTGTTCAGTCTTTTCCCTTCCTATTTTCATTATAGAGGGTGTGGATACATTTGCAAGTTCTCAAAATCATCTTTTTTTTTTATACTCTTATGATATTCAAATGTCAATTAGAGTAAGAGTTCATTCATCCCTCCTGGTAATTTCATCCTCTTTCAATTCAATCACATATGTTACCTTTAACTCATCATACTTTCATATAAGACATTTGTCCTTAATGAAAGACTAGTGAGAGTAGCCTTCTCAAGTGAGAAGGTAAGAGAATAGCTCTGAAAACTTTGAGCAACTAAGAACTTTAGGAAAGGGTCAAAAAGGCAGGTTTCCTCAGCTCTTTATTCTTCCTTTCAGAGAGCAGAGAATTTACTGGAGATAAACCTCTTGATTGTAATGGATATGTGAATGCCCTTAAGAACAAGAATCATCTTTCTGTCTTTCAAAGAATTCATGTTGGAGAGAAACCTTATAAATGTAGTGTATGTGGGAAAGCATTCACATGGAAGGGAAATCTAACTCAACATCAGATATTTCATACTGGAGATCATGGTTATAACTGTAGTAAATGTAGGCAGTCCTTCAGGATTAAGGTACAACTAACACTGCATCAGAGAATTCATACTGGAGAGAAACCTTATGAATGTAGTGAATGTGGAAAGGCCTTCAGGATTAAGAGACAGCTTACAATACATCAGACAATTCATACTGGAGGGAAACCTTACAAGTGTAATGAATGTGGGAAGGCCTTCACTAGCAAGAAATATCTTATAGTGCATCAGAGAATTCATACTGGAGAGAAACCTTACCAATGTAATGAATGTGGCAAGGCCTTTAGGAGTAAGAATGACCTTAGACAGCATCAGAGAATTCATACTGGAGAGAAACCTTACAAATGTAATGAATGTGGGAAGGCCTTCAGTAGTAAGAAATATCTTACAGTGCATCAAAGAATTCATACTGGAGAGAAACCTTACCAATGTAATGAATGTGGCAAGGCCTTTAGGAGTAAGAACCAACTTATACCACATAAGAGAATTCATACTGGAAAGAAACCTTATGAATGTAGTGAATGTTGGAAGGCCTTCAAGACAAAGGCAGCGGTTACTAGGCATCAGACCATTCATACTGGAGAGAAAGCTAATGAATGTAGTGAATGTGGAAAGGCCTTCAGTAGTAAGGATTATCTTGCAGTGCATCAGAAAATTCATACTGGAGAGAAACCTTATGAATGTAAGGAATGTGGGAAGGCCTTCAGACATAAGTCATCGATTATTGTGCACTGTAGAATTCATGCTGGAGAGAAACCTTATAAATGTAATGAATGTGGAAAGGCCTTGAGTAGTAAGTATTATCTTATAGTGCATCAGAGAATTCATACTGGAGAGAAACCTTACCAATGTAATGAATGTGGCAAGGCCTTTAGGAGTAAGAATCAACTTACAAAACATCAGAAAATTCATACTGGAGTGAAACCTTATGAATGTAGTGAATGTGGCAAGGCCTTCAGTAGGACAGATTATCTTATACTACATCAGAGAAATCATACTGGAGAGAAACCCTATAAATGTAATGAATGTGGCAAGGCTTTTAAGAATAAGAAACAACTTAAAACGCATCAGAAAATTCATACTGGAGAAAAACCTTATGAATGTAATGAATGTGGAAAAGCCTTCAGGATTAAGATTCAACTTAACAAGCATCAGAAAATTCATACTGGAGAGAAACCTTACCAATGTAATGAATGTGGCAAGGCCTTCAGTAGTAAGGATAATCTTATAGTGCATCAGAGAATTCATACTGGAGAGAAACCTTATGAATGTAATGAATGTGGAAAGGCCTTCAGGCATAAGTCAGCACTTACTCTGCACCAGAGAATTCATGCTGGAGAGAAAGCTTACAAATATAATGAATGTGGCAAGGCCTTTAAGAGTATGAAAAAATTTAAAACACATCAGGGAATTCATACTGGACAGAAACCTTATAAATGTAGTGAATGTGGAAAGGCCTTCAGTAAGAAGCTACCTCTTACTGAACATCAGCAAATTCATACTGGAGAAAAACCTTATGAATGCAATGAATGCGGGAAAGCCTTCAGTAGGAAGTATTATCTTATAGTGCATCAGAGAATTCATACTGGAGAGAAACCTTATGAATGTAATGAATGTGGAAAGGCCTTCAGGTGTAAGTCAGTGCTTACTGTGCACCAGAGAATTCATACTGGAGAGAAACCATATGAATGTAGTGAATGTCGGAAGGCCTTCAAGACAAAGAAAGCACTTACTAAGCATCAGAGCGTTCATGTTGGAGAGAAACTTTATGAATGTAGTGAATGTGGGAAGGCCTTCAGTAGTAAGGATTATTTTATATTGCATCAGAGAATCCATGCTGGAAAGAAAACTTACAAATGTAATGAATGTGGCAAGGCCTTTAGGAGTAAGAAAGAATTTAGAGAGCATCAGAGAATTTGTACTGGAGAGAAACCTTATGAATGTGCTGAACGTAGAAAGGCCTTGAAGAATAAGTGAAATCATACTGTGCATCTATAAAGGCTAGCATCAGCAGCTTTCCAGGGGTCTGCTGCTGTAAACAGCTTCAAGGTTCTGATTACATACTCTAGTGAACTCTCTCTTTAATATTTATCCAGTAACAAATCAGAGTAAAACATTCAGAGAAAACAAAGCGCATTCATTCACAATGTTCACAACTTAACAATTTCACACTAAAATGGCCATATAGTTTTCACCAGAATGGTCACAGAGTTTTAAGCAAATCACATTGATTTAGTCAATCACAGAATACCAAAGTCAAAGTTCTCCATCCATGGGGTGTAATTAAGTAAAAATTTCAACAGGCACTAAGTCCTACCCTATTAAGGGGTAGTGGAAAGTAAAAGGTCCACCCACCCCAGGTCACAAGTAAGTTATAGTTTCATCAGTCACTACTCTATTAAATACCCAAGGAGAGGTCTTTTCATTTTGACTGGAGGCAGGCATCTCCTATCTAAATCCACCAAACTGTCACCTGGATTCAAAGGCAGACAGTTCCCAGTTCCTTGTCCATCTCTCCATGCAGTTCCTGCTTCATATTGAAGCTCATGGTGTCCAGTCCACCTCAAGTCCTTCACAGTTTCTCTTCCTGGGAAAACAAAGCCACAGGCAAAGTACTCTGGCAGCCCTCAGAAGTCTTGAGCACTATAAACTTCTTTCTCAAAATCAAAATCACTTTCTCCAGCCTGGGCCTCTCCTCCACGTGGCTTCCTCCAAGAAATTCTTCCACCCCAAGTCTGAGTTCTGCCACCACGAGTTTGAGTTTTGCCACCATGAGTTTGAGTTTTGCCACCACAAGTTCGAGTTCTTCTCAATTCTCAGTTCAGCCCTCAAGCCCAGCAGTAGCAGCTCAGCCTCCAGATGCCCATTGAGAGAAATTCTCTCTCTCTTTGTCTCTGTCGCTGTCTCTCTCTTCAAATTTCGTTACTATTAAAACATCAGAAAATTCAAACTGGAGAGAAATCTTATAACTGTAGTGAATGTGGAAAGGCCTTCAGGAGTAAGGATCATCTTGTAGTGCATCAGAGAATTCATACTGGAGAGAAACCTTATGAATATAGTGAATGTGGAAAGGCCTTCATGCAAAAGGTACATCTTCACGTGCATCAACAAATGCATATTGGAAACATTCTTTTTGAATGTAAGGGGTGTGGGAATGCTTTCACATACAACTCAGAACTTATTTGGCATCAAATAATTCATAGTGGGGAGAAACATTATTACTGTGCTATATGTGGTGTGGCCTTCGGGAGGAAAGCACATCTTATGAGACAACAGACGACTCATACTGGAGAAAAACCATTTAAATGGGCACACTTAAGCATGGTAGAAAGAGCTGAGAAACAAGTACAGCATCTGTAAAAGTCAGCACATGTATAGTAACCATTGGTCACACTGTATATCCTGAATGGGGAGTCATGCCTTCTTCTCTCCCTCAGTCTTTCTTCCATGCCTTGCTAGACAGTAGAGAGAGTAGAAATTGTACAGGGTACTAGCAAGAGGGGTTTGGAATGTTTATGAGGCCTTGTTCCCACAGGCAGATGGGCAGAGAATGTGGCACAAACGATTTATCATGAAGATAAGGGGAAGCAATGCTAAGCTGACATGTTAAAGGAACTGGAGATGGTAGAAATGTTTATGTGATACAGCTCCTTTGACATAGATCTGTATTGATGTCCTAGTCCAAATGTTCATATGGACTATTAGCGCCCAACCTGTTGTAGAGCCCTTTGAGCTCATATTGGTCTGAACAGCCACTATTAGGCACACTGTAATTTGGTGTCATTTTGGTCCTCTTTGAGCACAAAGGACAACCATGACCACTCTGATACCATCCCTAGGTTAAGAGGCTGTTATATTGTATATGGTAATAAATCTATGCTTAGTTTCCACCAATGTTGTTTCAAAGTTTTCTCAAGCACCTTTTGTATATAGTACAAATATAGTAGTCAGTGACTACTGTCTTATATACCTCATCTGTTCCACTGATTGTACCTGCCAAGACAAACCCAGGAACTATATGAATACAATTGCTAGACACTTTTCACACAAATAAAGTCAGATCTAAGCAAATGGAAAAATATCAATTGCTTCTGTATAGGTTGAACTAATATAATAAAAAGGAGAATTCTGCCTAAATTAATTTACTTTTTCATGACATCAATCAAATAAAAAATTATAGAGCCAGAGATAACAACAATTCATCTGGGAGAACAAATAGTTAAGAATCTCAAGGATCTGACTGAAAAAATATTGCAAAGGAAAGGAGCCTAGCCTTACCAGATTTGTAAGTATGTTTTAGAGTGGCAATCATCAAAATACTTTGGTACTAGCTAAGAAATAGAGTGGTCAATCAGTCAAAATAAGGTTGAAATAAATACGTGATTTTAGACATGAAGGGCAATACCATAAGCAAATCAGGAGAGCAAGGAACAGCTTACCTTCAGATCTAGGGAGAAGGCAAGAATTCACGACCAAACAAAAGATGGAGAACATTATGAAATACAAAATTTTGATTGCATTAGGTTTTTTTTTTTTTTAACAATGAAAAAATACAGGTTTAATTAATACTTTAAAACACTAAAACAAAAAAGCAAAAAAAAAAATACCCCAGTACTTTGAAAATAAAGCAACATAAATACTCTAACAAGACTTAATCATCAATAACAGTAACATATGTTCAGTAAGATTTATAAACATAATACCAACAAGTTTATAGAACACCTAATGAAGCTCATGAAAAAGTTATATCCTGTAAATGAAGATTCGACATGACAAAATCACTTATTTTAGAATAAAGCACAGAAGCTGAAACTTGGACTAATCTTTATTGCTTACAAGGGGATCTTAACAGGTACTTTTGTCATGATAAGTAATGCTAGTTCCAGTTAAATGAGCTACTATATGAAACACATGTTGCTGCTGCATAGAAGTTGTGTTCAGTTGTGATCTTTTTTGTGTTTGAAGGTAAAGAATATTTCAAGATTGGCTTCTTGAGAACAGAGGTTAACCTTTGAGGACCATAGATGTCAAAGAAAGCAAATTAATGTATGTAATATTTCCCCTTTTAATTAATATCTTCTAAGGTGCAAAGAAAGCCTTTAAGAAGGCAGTAAGTACAGCAGCAAATGGTTCCGAGCCCCCCTCCCCGAATATTAGAATAAAGTACAAAATGTTTAACCATAGTCTCATCCAGAACTGAGGCTACATTACTAGTTAAACACTGTTCTGCTCCTAGTCAAAAAGGAAGACAAATATAATGCTGAATACTTTTAAATTTCTAAAATACTGTTCCACAATTGAATCATGCTAATGAAATTATTTACATTGAGTACTATTCCAATTTGACTGCTGATATGACCAAACCTCAAAATTTCTTAACTCCAATGTGTAAAGCAAAACACAGAAAGACAAAATAAATGTCATGTAATACCTAAACATGGTTCCAAATCCAAAAAGAACAAATTCCCATTCTGTGTAAATAGACAACTTTCACACACATTGTCTTCCAAACTCACATAAATAGCATTTTGGATTGTACCCCGGCAGCCTTGGTTCTATGCTGAATATGACCCCATTAAGCACCAGGCCAGCTGATCTTTTCCACAGTATAATTCTGTGCATTGTATGAAGCACTAGGAATGCTGGAGTGAAGTGTCTTAGAAGTTAAAATTATAATGTTTAGGTCAAGTTACATTTTTTAAAAACCAAAATAGTCCCTATCTCCATTCTAATGATGGCCCATTCTAGTATAAATATCAGACTCTATAGATATATATTCTGAAATAACTAGCATTTTCATCACCATTTAAAATTTTTGATGGAAGTAGAGTTTTTACTAATAGCATTTGGATTTATAATATATAATTTTACGTATGTATGCATATTTACAAGTACAGACCTGAAGCCCCTTCTTGACACAAAGGAAATCTTAGAATATTATAGAGAAGAAAACCAACTCACAAGGGATTATTAGGGCATGAGGAGACATTAAACAAAAACACAACAAATTGTGCCTGGTTTTCCCCATTCTCCACCCCCCCAAGCCAGGCACAACAAAATGACATTATTTGGATTGAGATTTGCATTACTACTCAGTTCTCCATAACTGCAAAATTTTGTGTGCTCCCTTATAAGAAACCTTAAAGTATCCAATTAAGCTCACAAAATTCTTTAATAAAGGCAAGCTCTGTCAGAAAGAGTTTAAAAAGCAGTCAAATTCTGTACCCATTTTAAGTTATTATACATAAAAATTATTGATTAAAGTTGACCTAAACTTCCCCAATTTTGACCAGCAAGACAATTCCCACACACACATAGAAAGTAGCATTTCAAATGGTAGTAGTATGTAAACTGTGGCAGATATAACAAAAGCTCTGATGGGCTAAATAAAAAGAGTTTACTTTTTTTCTTCCTAAAGAAATGCTTACAATTCACTTGTGTATATAAGAGTTAAAAACAATCATGAATAGGCTTACATTTCTAGTCCCCAGTGATCATATACAAACTATACATTGAAAAAAAAAAACAATTCAAATTAATGCAGCTTTCCATTGTCCAGGTTTGTAAACTTAATGTGCACAAAGAACACAGAACTGACAAAGTGGGCAGAATCCCAAACAATCACCTGCACCCTTTAATTCTAAGAAAATTAAGAATAAAGTAAGAAAATATCTAAAAATTTAAACTAACTATAAGACCAAAAGCGGGTTCTTAAATTTACTCCAAAATAAAAAGGAAATTATGGATTAAAAATTTAACCTAACCTATTAACAGATCTCTTAAATAAGTGTCATCCATTGTGAAAGTCTTAACAAAATATTTCTAATCTGCCTATTAAAAATATATAACTGAGAGAAATGATTATTAATAAGCAATGATTTGGGGAGATCCAGGGATTCCCCCTTTTCCCTAAAGTCCTGATTTTAAAAGCTCAGTTTCTAGAAGGACATTGCAGATAAAGAGACTGGATTAATTTTCTTGTTCAGACCCCACCCAGGTAGGGTAGCTATTGTGTTCTGCTCAGGCTTGGGTGGGGAATAAATTCTTTGAACAGATTACCCAAAGGCTGGGATTAATTTAAGAAATAAAAGACTTATACAAAGTTCTGGTCCAGCCCCTCATTGTAATATTCATTCTCTCATTAATTATTAACCAATCAAGGTTGATTCCCAACCTGGGGAACACTTACCTACTCTTCAAAGGGTATATTAAACTGTGAGCCCACCACCATGATGGTCTTTGGTCTAAGAGAGATGGCCAAATGACCACCCTTTTATTAATAAATGTGCTGGCCTTATTAATAAAATTATTAAATTACCCAGAAAGTGTTTTTCAGACTTTTTTAATCACCACATTTATGGCAATCATGAAGGGATCGAAGCTTTGCACTCTATTAAAAGATTTTGTACAAAGCCAGTGCAACCAAGATTAGAAGGAAAGCAGAAAGCTAAGAAACAATTTTTACTGCCAGTGCTTCTGATAATGGCCCAATTTCCAAAAGATATAGAGAACTGAGTAGAATTTATAAGAATACAATTCATTCCCTAAATGAGAAATGGTCAAGGAATATGAAAGGGGAGTTTTCAGAGGAAAAAATTAAAATGTCTATAGAAAAATGAAAAAATGTTCTAAATCACTGCCAATTAAAGAAATGCTTATTGAAATGACTGAGGTACCATCTCACAACTATTATATTTGGAGATATGGCAGAAAAGGAAAATAATATATGTTGGAGAAGATGTGGGAAAATTGGCACACCAGTGCATTGTTGCTGGAGTAGTGAACTGACGTGACCATTCAGGAGAGCAATTATGAGAAGGAGAGAAATTATGTCTAAGGGTTATAAAACTAGCAATACCTGTACTAGATCTGTATCCCAAAGAGATCATAAAGAAAATGGGGAAAGGACCCACATGTAAAAAAGCATAGCAGTTCTGTTTGTGATGGCCAAGAATTAGAAATTTAGGGGATGTCTGTCAGTTGGAGAATGGTTGTCTGATTAAGGAGGGTCAGGATTCAGGTGAATGAAACACTTGCTACTTCAACAGATCCAATATAGTTTAAGTAGAATATAGGCAGATTGTAGCAGTAAGCACCCCAGCATCCCCAGAGTGGCTGTCAACACAGGTTCTTAGATCTGCTTTTCAAAAGGAAAGCAACTCAAAATGGGTTAACAAGCTTATTTTAATCAAACAAACATATATTACCTAGCTCAGGGGGAAAAGGTCAGCACCTGAACTTCAGAGTACACTGACAGATCAGACAGGCTTCCAAACTGTCCAACCATTATCAATACAAAAATCACAGTTACCAGAGAGGGAAGCATCAACATTTGGGTTTTCAAAGCCAGGGGGCTCTCAATGGCTGCCCAGAGTCTCATCTGGTCAAATCACACAACACTTCTCAAAGTGAGCCCCAAAGCAAAGCCTCACATCAGGAATTATATAGTCTTCTCCTGGGTCAGAGGATGTAACCACCCTCTTGACCCACTGCCCAATCACACAGCATGAAGGTGTGGGCATTCCTGAAAACCAAGCCTCCTACCAAAGGCTCCATGTGACCACATTCAGCCTATTAGGGGGCAGAGTATATTTTCAAATTAAAGAAGGTTCTCAGAGTCACTTAAGCCAATCAAAGGGCCTAGGGGCAGGGAAGATCTTCAAATCTGCTTTTCCATTACACAGATGGGAAGGAAACCAGAGATAACAAAGTAAAAAAAAAAGGCTTAGCAATAGTATAGTAAGAGCAACTGTGATCACTGATGCAGGGGATCACCAACACCTCACCATAGAAGCTGGGGAATCCCAGGTATAGCCATCAGGGTCCCTCTATGGAGGGTTCCAGGAAGGACATCTTCATGGGTGAGATTCCAATTTGGGGTCTGACTCTTACGGTTTAGTGCTCAAAACAAGGCATACTGACAGTTGTTTTTAGCAAGCATCAAATCTTGTTTGAGGCCTGGGACAGAGGCCAATCCCTCCAAGCACCCCCCTCCCCCAGAGCAATGTTTCCTTGGAATGGCTAGGTCCAGGAGCTGGGAAGTTATCTTATCAAGGACATGGCCAGGGTCCCAGGAGAAGAGCAGCCCTCAAGTTCTCAGGATCTTCTGTTCCCAAACAGTAATAGAATAATAATAATAGGTAATACAGAGCTGGGGCCTTGGTTTGTATAATCTTACTCCTCAAAGAGGAGCTTACCTTGCCCCTTTATTTGGCTTTAAGATTATACAGAGCATAGGCCATCCCTACAAGTGGGGTCATGGATCACTATATTTTACTTTTCCTAAAGTATATGTAGATGTTACACAAAAATTAAAGAATTAACAACATGCTAAATAATAGATCATACCAGTGGTGATCAGTGCCTGAAGTGATTAAATGAGAGTCCTCTAATAGTTTATTAGCAACTGAATGGGTTTGCATTTGATGTTCTTTGAGTGTTTGGTTTTTCTCCAATCCTTGCTTCAGTTCCTGGGAAGAATTCAATATTGAAATTAAGGGTCCGAGGGAAAGATAGACATGGGGTTAGGGCAAAGGTTTAGGGGCCCATTCAAGGTTAAGAGTATCCTCTTGGTCAGGGGAAAAATCTAAATCATCACCCTGCCAGGAAAGGTAAATTATATTATACAGGCATCCAGAGAAAGGGGCCTTTTGGCCTATAGAGGATAACTCAGTTTGGTGATTAGAGCTTACACAAATAGGTTGGCTAGATACTTCATATAACATAGAAAAGTTAGAAAGCAGATACAGAGTCAAATCACATAGGTTGGAGGAATGGTTCAGTAGACTGTGCTTCAACTGCCTAGGGGCCATCCCATAAACTAAGAAAAGGGGAAGAGATAAGTATTTTGTTAGGGCATGCTGCCCTTGAGCTAGGGAGAAACTGCTTTTACAAACTGGTTCATGCACAGGCATCCAAGGACCCCATCATTCCCCCCTTAAACAGATGGGAGCCAAAATCATTTGGGATAAGGGATAAAGGTCTCAGCTTCCCAAATGGCTTTATGCTGAGGGAAGATGTAGAGCTGTTCCTGCTTCATAGGTTCCCACCATTCAAGGGGCTGGGTCTGTAGCCAGTGTCCAGAACTTGGTAGATGCCAGGTCCAGGGGTGATGGGTCATGGTCTCAGACAGTGGTTGAAATGTCATCTGCAAGTGAAGGGTGCTGAGCCTAGAAGACAAATCTGGCAAAGAGATTGAACAAACAAGGGCCATAAAGAAGAAGTAGGAAATTAACCAGAAGTAGGGTGAGTATGGGCTAGTTACTCAGACCATTTCACTTTCCTTTACATTTTCACATAGACAAGATACCTCATAAGTTATCATTTTTTTTTTTACTAGCATAATTGTACTGCCTTAAACCAAAGAGATTCTTGACTTGGACCTCACAACTGAATAGTAGTAGACATACACCCTTGTTTCACAGAAGCTGTTTATCTTTTGATTATATGTAGTCTGGGAAAAAAAGATACTTCAGAAATTGAATCTTTTACATGTACATTCAGTTACAAATGTTAACTTTTGCTTAGATGATGGCATAACTACAAATTTAGATTAAAATGGCAAGATCTCTTCTGCTTTACAACTTACTGCATTAATTTGAAATTTACTAAACCTTTATTTAAGAAAAATTAATTGGAAAGTTTTAAATGATATCTTTCTTTTTCTTTTAAGCATAAATAAACCTTTAAAATTAGAATTCATTAAATTAAGTTAGTGTCCTTGAGTAACATAAATTCCCATGGTAGTATTACAGATTAAATTCCTAGATACCTGCAGAATATCTTGATATTACAAAATTTAGTCTTAGGAAGTTTGTGTAACTTTCTACACATGTTTTAATTCTGGATAAAAAAAATTTTTTTTGGGGGGGGGGCCTGCACATACAGTGAATTACTTTCTTAATGCCAAATAACAATATGTACCTTTTGATCATGTAAGTACATGTTTCTAAGTTCTAATAGCCTTCCCCAGAAAGGAAATATATCCACAAATTTATGCATATCCTTAATATTTCATCAGTTCTCCATTCACATTTACATTTTCATAAGAAAGTTTACAAGCAATTTGCCTTACCTTATTATAGTCAAGTCATTTTAAAATATACTGGGCTAAAATTCTAAGTGCTTTCTTTGATTCTAACAATGATAACAAATTAGTGTATATTTTCTACCATAATTGGTGCCCATCTCAAATTCAATAACAATAACCACTCAATTTCAGGCTTTATACTCAGAACAAAAACTTTCTCAAACCCTCTCAACATGCTTAACTCATCTTATCCTAACACAAGGATGCCCCAGGGTGGGTGGGATCCTGACTTTCCAGGGTGGATTTCTTGAAGAATGGCATTCCGACCTGTGAATCCTATTTGTGACACCAATTAATGTCTGATTAAGGAGGTTCAGGACTAGCGTGATCAGAACTTTCAGCACTTCAAAACATCCAATATAGTTTATTTAGAATATAGGCAGATGGGAAGGAAGCTGGAGATAAAAGAGTTAAAGGGTTAAGAATAGTAAAATAAGAGCAATTATGATTAACACATATATACATATTTACAGTTATTGCCCATGGGAGAAGCAACAACACCTGGCCACACAGGCTGGGAAATCCAGGGTACAACCGTGAGGGTCTGGCTCAGGAGGGTCCCAGGCAGGATGTCTCCTCCATGGGTGAGATTCCAATTTGAGGTATGAATCTTTTTTTTTTTTTTTGGTCTGAATCTTACAGTTTAAGTAGTGCTGAGAACAAAGAAGGCATACTGCCAGGTATTTTTAGCAAGAATTATATCTTGTGTGAGGCCTGGGACAGAAGCCAATCCCTCCAAGGCCCCCACAAGGGTTATGTTTCCTTGGAATGGATAGTTCCAGGAGCTGGGCATTCATCATATCTCTTCTCAAGGACATGGCTGGGGTCCCAGGAGAAGAGCAGCCCTCATATTCTCAGGATCCTCTGTTCCCAAACAATGATAGAATACTAATAATAGAAAGGTCATATTGAGTTGGGACCTTGGTTTGTATAAACATTCATCCCAGAGGGGCTTACCTTGCCCCTTCATTGGCTGAACAAGTTGTGGTATATGAATGTGATGGAATGCTATTTTGCTATAAGAAATGATGAGCAAGTGAATTTGAGAAAACCCTGGAAAGACTTAGGTGAACTGATGCTGAACAAATGAAGTGAGCAGAACCAGGAAAATACTGTATACAGTAGTAGCAACGTTGTGTGGTGATCACCTTTTATAGATTTAGTTGTTCTCAGCAATATAGTGACCTAAAACACTTCCCAAAGACTCATGATGGAAAATGCTATCCACATCTAGAGAAAGAACTATGAAGTCTGAATGCAGATAGAAATATAGTATCGACACTTTTTTCAATTATTTTGTTACTTTTTCCTTGTGGACTTTCCCTTTTGTTCTAATTCTTTTTATACTACATGACTAATATAGACATATGTTTAATGTTATAGTATGTGTATAACCAAATCAAATGGCATACTGTCTTAGGGAGGAGGTTTGGTAGGGAGATATAAAACAACTTGGAAGTCAGTCTTATAAAAAGTGAATGTTGAAAACATAACTTTACATGTAATTGGAAAATTTAAGTGAAAATAAAAATGAAAAATATAAGATGCTGTGAGAGCATCTTGTACTGGAGAATCTTAAAACCAGTTCAGTCTCAGACTCTTCAACTTAGCCAGATGGTGCCTTAGCTCTTTGGAAGTAGGTGGATCAGAAATTTCATGACAAGGGGGCGGCTAGGTGGCGCAGTGAATAGAGCGCCGGCCCTGGAGTCAGAAGGACCTGAGTTCGGAGCCGGCCTCAGACACTTAATCCACACAAACAAAAACCTAGCCGTGTAACCTTGGGCAAGTTACTTAACCCCAATTGCCCTAAAGGGGCGGCTAGGTGGCGCAGTGAGCAAGAGCACCGGCCTCGGAGTTGGGATGACCCGAGATCAGATCCGGCCTCAGAAAATGAGCACCCACGCATAAATAATGACTAGCTGTGTAACCTTGAGCAAGTTACTTAACCCCAATTGCTTTAAAAAAAAAAAAAAAAGAAATTTCATGACAGGGGTGGCTAGGTGGTGCAGTGAGTAAGAGCTCCAACCCTGGAATCTGGAGGACCAGAGATCGGTTCTGGTGTCAGAAAATTAGCACCCACACATAAAAATGACTAGCTGTGTAACCTTGAGCAAGTTACTTAACCCCAATTACTTAAAAAGAAAGAAAGAAATTTCATGACAGTGAGTCATGGGTTAGAGGGATTAGCATATCTAGTGACCTCTGTATAGTTATCCCAACTTCCTGATCTTCACCTTTGCAGAGATTTCACTTTGTCTTGAGAAATCCATAGCTTTTTGGCTCAGAGCTTTCTCCTTTCCACTTCTTAAAAAAGAAAAGAAAAGAAAACTCAAACACACCTGAAGTCTTTTAGCCCTGATGTAAGAGATTACTGAGCCTGCTTGAGCTTGTGGTTTGTGTCATCTAAAATGGTAACAGCTAATTGGGACTGCCATTCTAACTCACAACTCTGTGGAACTTTGGACAAATTACCTTACCTTTGCCAGCTCTTCCTCTGTAAAGCAAAAGATCTTTATTAGATGATTCCTAAAGATCTTTTATTGGAAGCAAAGATACTGAAGGCACCCAGGAGAGATGAGTTAAACTCCTCCAACTTCCACAATAGCAACAAGGTGTATTGTGGCCATAGAGGTATTGCAGAGCAGACCTGGAGAAGTTTGAGTTACATTTCCTCCCAGGTGACTCGATTTGAGACCCACTTAGGGACTTTGGGCATGGAGAAGTAAAAAAACAACACCTCATTGGCAGAATGTGAACCAACTCTAAATGGTTTCTTGCGAGCTCTAAAATGACACACTAGACGTGGAAGTGTGAAAGTAAATGGCAGGTCAGGTGAGACTGTCAAACCAATCCATTCATCAATGTCATGAGCAAGTTTTCTTTAGAGTAATAAGATAAAGAAGGCAACTATAGGCCATTAAGTTTTCTAATACTTTGTTCATTTTCAAGATGCCAGACAGTGATGTCAAGTAGGCCTTGATGGTAATCACGTCCTTCCTCTATCCATGCACATGAATAGTATCTAAAAATGCATAAATAATTATAAAAAGGCAGCTAACACCTTCTGGCTGGAATCCCAGAAGAGGGCAGAGCCCTGGATCTTCAGCATGTCAGGCAAGTTCTGATTTATAGCCACATCACTTGGGAAAACCAGGAGTGGACAGTATAGAGTGGTCACATCACTGGAAAACTCAGAGCTAACTTATCTAGGACCACCCAGATTCGTGGATCAGATGTTTTGTCTCCCTTCAGAAGAGGAACTCCTTACATCCCAGGGAACCTCCTTTTTGGTTGTTATTGTGCCTGGTTTTGCTTTTTTTTTTTTTTTACTTAACTTTGCCAAGCATTGTGTGTCACTTAACTTTGCCTCAGTTGCTTTTAAAATCTCTGAAATGGGGATAATTACAGCACCTATCTTAAGTGGTTTTTGTGAGGATAAAAGGGGACGAATACACCAATATTTAAGTGTTATTTATATGTTTTGATAAACGCAGTTAAAGTCAACATATCCAAGAGCTTCTAGGTAATGGGCCCTGAGGCTGGAGGCTACAGCATTCCTTTTATATTCTGTGGTTTGGACTCTCATCTAGTTTTCTGCTGCACTAGTCTGTGAGGTGGAAAAAGGGATTGGTCTTGTCTTATTTTACCCTAAAGGAAGAATCTCAGGCAATGAAGGTATTTTAAGGAAGCAATTTAGGTTAGTGTCAAGAGCAAACTTACTATTAAAGTTGTGCAAAAATGGGGTGAGCTGCCAACTCTAATGAATTAGGTTGTCTCATACCTCAGTTTTGCATACCGTGCATGCCCACTTCATGTACTATCACTTATAGGAAATAGGTGTTTCTCTTTCTTTCCTCATATGGAAGGAAGGGATAAAAAGAAAATCCCATAGCATCAAGGTCATTAATGTTTTTAAATCATCACCTCAAAAATAAAGTAACCCTCTTCTCAGTTAGAACACAATGAAAATATGTTCCATACCTGGAACAGGTATACCTAAGTAGGGCCAAGACCCCAGTGCCCACCAGGGCTCTAAAAACCCTGTGGACAAGCCCAGCAGCAAGGCTTCTGTCATAGATGATGAGGTGAAGGACAGGAGATTGGTTAGCTGAGCCTCACTGCTTAGGCAGCCAGAAAGGGCTTTGTTTAGAGTTAGTGTATGGTGGGAGGGACACCATGACTATGCTGACTATTGGCCTACAGTGTCATCAGACTCCACATGATTGATAGGTTATAGTCAGTATATCCACAGAGTTCCTGTTGTATTTGTAATAGAGAGAGCCTGAGGGGCTCTCCTGGCTTCTTTTGGTACCAGTTTATATAGTTACCAGTACTTGATCTGACCTTATACCTGATGGTGACTGATTCTCCTGTGATCACTGCCAAGTAGGCTGGAGACTGAGTCAGTACATGGTTCCCCAGTAAGCCAAAATTCCCAAGAAATCATCAAAATACAGGGAAGTCAGTTGAACCTGGAGAAGTACAGCCAGCTCTCATATTCCTAAAATGACATAATGCTGCCTAATGTGCATGGCGGCCTTTCTACTTTCCACTATATAGGGCATCCCAGAAGTCTTAGTTCATCTAAGTATTGTAAAAATTTTATTTGTACTATGTTTTATTTTCCTAGAACAATAGGATGTCCCGATTATGAAAATGAGAGAAATTAAGAAGTATGCAAAGTAGCTGGGGAAGTGTAATGGAAATGAAAATTTAAGGATCTTCCCTGCCCCTAGGCCCTTTGATAGACTTAAGAGACTCTGAGAACCTTCCTCGATTTGAAAATATACTCTGCCCCCTAATAGCCTGAATGTGGTCACATGGAACCTGTGGCAGGAGACTTGGTTTTCAGGAATGCCCACACCTTGATGCTGTATGATTGGGCAGTGGGTCAAGAGGGTAGTTACATTCTTTGACCCAGGGGAAGGCTATATAATCCCTGATGTGAGGCTTTGCTTTGGGGCTCACCTTGAGAAGTGTTGTGTGACTTGACCAGATGAGACTCTGGGCAGCCATTGAGAGCCCCCTGGCTTTGAAAACCCAGATGTTGATGCTTCCCTCTCTGGTAACTGTGATTTGGTATGGATTTAATGGTTGGGCAGTTTGGAAGCCTATTTGCTTGATCTGTTTTTCTGTCTTGTAACTTCTGTCTGTATACTCTGAAGTTCCGGGTGCTGACCTTTTCCCCCTGAACTAGGTAAACCATGTATGTTTGATTGATTGAAGTAAGCTTGTTTACCCATTTTGAGTTGCTTTCTTTTAGAAAAGCAGATCTAAGAACCTGTGTTGGCAGCCACCCTGGGGATGTTGTGGTGCTTGTCATTACAAATGGCAACGAGGATGGGATCTTCAGAGTAAAAGGAAAGTAGGGGGGCTGGAATAATTGTTTCTTTCCCAGTTGTGGTAGCTGTGACTCTGTGGAGCCATGAGCTAGGAGAGAAGAATGGCCTGCATGCTGACTTTGCTGAGCTGAGAGCAGGAATGGTGAGCTGCCTGCATTGATACCTGGGTAGAAGCCAGGAGCAGCTGCCTTCTGCGGGAGGAGAAGGAACCCAGGAATTTAGAATTCAGCCAAGGGACAAGATAAGGACTGTGCAGCAAAGCAGGGGCACTGAATGTGTTTCCTTAATTTACAGATGTAAATTATTTTGTGAGATCCAGATCAAGGAGTCACCATATCTGGATTAACATCAACATTAACATCAACATTTCCAATGTGCTCTTCAAGGAAGCACAAATGACTCTGATGAAAACAAAGATTAGAAAAGCAACTGGTTTGGAGGAAGAATTTTCAAGGGAGGCCCATGCTAGAAGCAACATGGTAGGAAGGATGTTAACATGAGTTGGAAGACACAGAGAAAGCACTATGGCAGGTTCAAGATGCCCTGGATTATCTGCTGTACATAGCTATTGGTTTTCAGTTTTGGACTTGCTTAGTAGGTACTCACACATTCCTATGGCTGAGCAGAACAAAGATAATTCTGTTTCATCTGCCCGGCTACATGTTTGAGTGTATGCCAGAAGACGGCATGGGGCCACCTGCCACTTCCCAAGAGTTAATGAAAAATCTAATGGCTGGGATGGTCTGCCTGAGAGGGCAGTACCTTGATGATATTATGTCTTTGTTTTTCTCCTTTATGTTAAAATTTTTATTTTCATATCCACCTTTTCTCCCTTCACATTTCATTGAGAAAGACAGAAAAACCAAACCAACTGGAAGCATATGTGGTCAAGAAATACAAACACCGACATTCATCATTTAAAGAAAACTCTTGTCTCAGTCTA
This sequence comes from Gymnobelideus leadbeateri, assembly GCA_011680675.1. Classification (NCBI taxonomy): domain Eukaryota; kingdom Metazoa; phylum Chordata; class Mammalia; order Diprotodontia; family Petauridae; genus Gymnobelideus; species Gymnobelideus leadbeateri. The sequence continues at coordinate 69,402 of WOXC01010391.1, read as the reverse complement.
TACTCTGAATTCATTACATCTCTATCAGGATTCAGGCTGCGTGTCTCATCTTGTTGTTGGTATCTCTTCTGCTGCTGGCAGCTAAACTCATCCAAAGAGCCATCCTCAACGAGTGCCTCCATTTTCCTCTCCTCTCACTGTCTTCTTAGCCCTTTATAGTCCAGCTTCCAACCTTATAATTTCACCAAAATAGCTCTTTCTAGTTATTAATGATATGCTAATTGCCAACTCTCAGGGCCTCTTCTCAATCTTCATGCTCCTTGACCTCTCTGTAACTTTTGACACCATTAACCACTTTCTCTACCTTGACATTCTTCTGCCTGGTTTTGCAGGACACAAACTCCCTCCTGGTTCTCACCCTTCCTATCTTACTTGTTCTTCTCCTTCTCCCTTGCTAAATCTTCTTCCAGATCACACCTTCTAAATTTAAGTGTTCTTTATTTGGGCTCTGATGGCTCAGAGTGGATGAAAATAGCAATTGTTTCTATTTTGGTCAGAAACCCCTCCCAGATTGATTTATTTTTGACTAGGTAAAAGAGGCCTCATCTTTTACCTAATCTTAATCACTGAATGGACATTGCCTCAGATAAGCTGAGACTTGGGAAAACCTTAGCTTAAAAAGGCCAAGGCCTCCCACTGCTCTTAAGACAATCTCCAGTCATCCTGATGTACATCTCACCACTGGACCCAGATGGCTCTGGAGGAGACAGTGAGGCTGGTGAATTGGCACAGCCCTGCCTCACTTAAATCCAATTCACTTGCAAGTCATGACATCACCTTCCTGATATCATGGTCTTCTTGGAGAGAATGAAAGACAAACAACAGTATCCTTCAGGGTTCTGTCCTGGGTTATCCTCTTTTATTACTCTATACCACTTTATTTCAGTGATCTAATCATCTCTGGTGAGTTTAATTACCATCTCTATACTGACATTTCAAATCTTCTCTGATGACTTCTGCTCTTTCATCTCCTACTGCCTTTCAAACATTTGACATTGAATGTCCAGTAGACTTCTTAAACTCAGTATGTCCAAAATGAAACTCATTGTCTTTTCCCTTAAGCCCTTCCTCCCTCCTACCTTCCTCATTCCTGTACAGAACACACCATTCTCCAACACCACTGTCCCAGTCTCTCAGGCTCACAGCCTTGGAGTCATCTTTGATACCTTATTATTTCTCACCACCATATATCCAAACTGTTGCCAAGGTCAATTCATTTCACCTTTGCAACATCTCTTGAATACTTCCCCTTCTCTGACACTGGCACTGCCCTGGTATAGATTCTCCTGCACTGTTGCACTAGCCTGCTGGTGGATCTCCCTCCTAGTGATTTTCTTAAAGTGAAGAGGTTACCCATAAAGAGGGTTAGGATTGCTCTGGAGACCCCAAAGTACCAACAAGCTGGGTCCTGCCAAATGAATTCAACTCAAATCTTCTCAGCCAAAGAAAAGTAAAGTTTATTAAAAGTTTGCTTATGCTGGACACAGAGTAAGTCTGTGCTAGGTCATTCTATGGTACTCTCACACCACCTGGAGGGAAGATGGGATCTTATATACAGAAAGTTGTAGGGGTGGTCTAGAGGAGGAGTTTGGGGAGGGTCTTCAGGAGTAATCAGTTGAGGTCAATGATTGATTAAGGGTGGGAAGTTGCTGGAGGCTACCAGGAGCCCACAGACAATGGTGGGCTAGGCCAGTTCAAGGGTGGATTGATATTTTGATAGGCTCAAGGGTGGAAAATCTAGTAGCAGAGGTCTGGGCCCAGCTACAATGTAAGGCTTATGGCTTCATGCAAATGCCTCATCAAATGGGATGATTTAATCAGAGTTTAAGCGGGGGGGCTCCAAGAGTCTATACCTCAAAGATTCAAAGAGAGCTCAAGGGGGTTCCCAGAACCTGCACCTCATCAAAAGCCCAGGTCTGATCATAACACACACACACACATACACACACACACAATTACACTCCAGTGGCTCCCTGTTGGCTTCAGAATCAAATAGAAAATTGTTTTAAATTCAAAACCCTTTACAACCGAGCCCCCTCCTACTTTTCTAGCCTTCTTATCCTTTACTCTGTGCCACATATTCTTCCAACCAGTCACCCTGGCCTCCTGGACACTTCTCTAAGAAGACACTCTACCTCTGGGCTCCAGGCATTTTCTCTGGTGTTCTTCCCTGCCTGGGATACTCTCCTTCCTCTCTTCCAACTACTGGCCTCCCTGGTTTCTTTTAAATCTCAACTAAAATCCCACCCTCTACAAAAACCTTCCCCAACTCCTTTTAATTCTATTGCATTCCCACTGTTCATTATTTCCCATTTATCCTGCATATAACTGACTATGTATATATCTGTTTGCATAGTCTCCCCCATTAGATTGTTAGCTCTGTGAAGGCAAGAACTGGATTTTGCCTCTTTTTTGTTTCCCCAGCACAAGGGTACCTGGCACAGAGTGGTGCTTAATAAATTTTTATTGATGATTAATTGATACAAGTCATCATAGTTCTCTGATGTTATCCCCTTCATCATTTATTATAACACCATAGGATTCCATCACATACACATACCATAATTTTTTCACCTATTCCCCAATTAATGGGTATTCCTTCAGTTTCTACTTCTTTTTCACCACAAAAAATGCTGCTATAAATATTTCTATACCTCTGAGTATTTTTCCTATTCTTTTTCTTTGGCATATAGGTCTTGTAGTGGGTATCACAAGGCCAACAATGATGTACAGTTTAATAGATTTGGGGCATCATTCCAAATCACTTTCCAGAATGCCTGGATAAGCTCACAGTTTCATAAACAATGCATTAATATACATGTTTTCTCACAGACCATTCAGCATTTGTCATTTTTGGGGTCAGCTCTGCCAATTTGATGAGTCTGAGATCCAAGGTTGTTTATTTTTTTTAAATTCCTCTGATTATTTGTAAAGTTTTTTTTTTCTTGTGCTTATCAAAAGCTTGAATTTCTTCCTCTGAAAACTGCCTTTTCACATCCTTTAATCATTTATCAGTTGGAGTTGCTCTGATTCCTATAAATGTGAGTCAGTTCTGTATATAATTTAGAAATGAAACATTTATCAGAGAAAATTACTGCAAAGATTTCTTTAACCCTTCTACCTCTTTTCTAATTTTAGCAACATTAGTCATGTTTGTGCAACATTTAAAAAATTTATGTAATAAAAACTGTTTATTTTAACTTTCGTGAGCTTCTATCTCTTATTTGGTCATGAATTCTTTTCTTATCTACAGGAGTGTAGGGTGTGTTCAAGGGACATTAGTATTTCTCATATTAGGGCTGCTGAGCCCTTTTCAGGGCTGCTTTCTACTTCTGGTACTCTCTAGATTCACCTAGCTCTCATCTCTGGCTCCAAGAAGCTGTATCATGCATAGTGGCCACCCCCCAGTAAACCATTTTGGAAGATGGGCTAAACCAGATTGAGTGTGACTGTGGGGTTTCCAACCCTTTTGTGACTTGGGGGCTTCTACCCCAAGCATGTGAAGACTCCTCCCTGCTGAATAGGCAGATGAGAACTTGTTCTGATGGTCATGAAGGCAGCTGAAGCACGTGCTGTGGCATACTTAGAGTTTAGTTAGACATAAAGCATGCCGAGATCATCCACTGCATCTGGGGCTATCACCAGTCAGTTTGACTTTTGTCTTATCACTGGACTTTGATGACTCTAGAAGAGAGACTGAAGTCACACAACTCTGCCTCACTTAAGACCAATTCATGTGGGAATCAAAAGACATCATCCATACCATTTTACCCTTTTCACCTATCTCAGAGTGCTGTGGTGACAGGCAAGTGATAGAGCAGGAGGCGTGCGTACTTTGGGAGCTGTAGTCACAATTCCCCCCACGTGGTCCAGACCATAGTGTTGTCTTCTCACTGGACTGAAGCAGCAGTGAGATTAGGCAGCCCTTTTTGAAGGACTGCATGGCTCACCTCCTCATGTGAGGAAGGGATGAAGAAGGTGTCCTAAAAATTGTGCCCTTATATCTGGTGCTGCACTTCTGGGGGTGGGGTGGGAGTTGACTGGTGCTGCTGGAGGCAGTAGGGGTCTGGCAGCTTACTAGGTGCTGAGCTGGGGTCTTAGAGATGGTGGCTGGTGTGTGCTGAGGTCCAGTGGGGTTTTCCGCATTTCCCCAGGGCTACCTTAAAGCAGGTGGAGGTCTGGCCCCAGGAAGATGGCTGTTTTGCCTTGGGCTGCACTGAAGTATGAGGAGGTCCTGCCACTGGAGGTAGCCTGCTCAGCTGGAGCCTTGGTGAGCCACATGCAGGTACAGGCAACACTGAAGCACCTGCCGATCCAGCCACTGCAGGATGCCTGCCCACCTGGGGCTACTCCCAAGCAAACGCAGGCAGCAGTCCTGCTGCTGGGGTTTACCTGCTCCACCACATTAGGGCTCAGGATCTCCCACTGGTTTGCTGAAGTAGGGCTTGCTGCTGGCTTGCTGAGCTGTTTCCTGTCCTGGAATGAGCCCTTTTTACCACAGTGAGGTGGATCATTCTTGCTGATCCTCCAAGTCTTCTGGGTTAAAAGACTACTCCACTTAGTCTTTCTGCTGCCTCCACTGTTCCAGGATGGTTTCTGGGGTGCTATTGTATGGTTTTCTGGTTCTTTGGAGGTGAATATGAGAAAGCTACGGTGATTTACTCCTTAGTATGACATCTTGGCTCCTGGAAGTCCCCGATGGTAAGTCGTTTTGCTTAAAAAGTCTATAAGCCAAGACTAAAGTGGAGGAGAGTTGGTTTACAACTTTCTGTTTGCACATGATTGTGGACTCAATGCAGCCTCTGAAGCTGAGATGCAAGAAAGTATGGATCAATTCTCTGCTTCTTGAGCTAATTTTGGCCTAACAATTAATGCCAAGGAAACACAGGTTCTTACCAGCCAGCACCACACCATCCATATGGGGTACCATGGGTTACAGCAAATGGAGAAAGAATGAATGCTGTGGGTAAGTTGATTTGCCTTGTCAGGGTTCTTCCAGGTATGTCCACAGGGATGATGAGGTTGATGTACACATTGCCACAGTTAGCTCAGTGTTTGGGAGGCTCTGAAAGAAAGTGTGAGAAAAAAAGAGATATTGGATTGCCTAACAAACTAAAGGCCTACAAGCTGTTGTGCTATACAGTCTCATTGTTGTACATCTGTGAAACCCAGACAGTATGCCAGGGACATGCCAAGAAACAAAATTACTTCCATTTGAATTGTAGGAAGATTCTGAAGATAACACGGCAAGACAAGGTACCAGACACTGAGGTCCTTTCTCTAGCTGAATTGCCCACCATTCAAACTCTACTGCACAGAGTGCAACTCTAGTAGGCTGGCCATGTTGTTTGAATGCCAAACCCATGTTTATGTAAGACTATTTTATGGAGAACTCACACAAGGCAAGTTTTCACATGGAGGTCAGAAGAAGTGATACAAGGACACTCCCAATGTCTCTCTGAAGAACCTTGGAATTAATTATGTGGCATGGGAGACATTGGCAAAGGATCGCCAAGCATGGTGTGCCTGTGTCAAAGAAGGCATTGTGTTCTCTAAGCAAAGCAGAATAGCAGTAGCTCAAAAGATACATGAGATACACAGAGTTAGAGGCATCTCTCCTCCAAATGTTCATGTGGACTATTTGTACCTGACCTGAGGTAGAGCCCTCTGAGCTCATATTTGATCAGCAATATTTGGACACACTGTACCTCGACTCTTACATAGTGGTGTCATCTTGGTCTTTGTTGAGAATGACCACCAGATCTCACAGGTAATTTCTTTCTTGATTTTCTAATTTCTGCATACTGTCACCCATTGTATCTGTCATGTACCTATTTGGACTTTATCTTTGTATGCGGTATGAGAGGCTGGACTATAAATAGTTCATGTCAAACTTTTATTTCTCCAGTTTTTAAAAAAAATTATATTGAATAGGAAGTTCTTACCCCAATAAATGGGATCTTGGATTCATCAAACCCTAGACTACTATGCTTGATTGTTTCTGTATGTTATAAATGTCATCTGTTACACCAATTAACCTCTTTTTAATCCCTACTTAAATGTTTTGATGATTATTACTTTGTAGCATAGTTTGAGATCTGTTCATGCTGGCCTCCTTTCCTTCCATTCTTATCATTAACTCCCTTTACATTTTTTTTATCTTTTTCTCCTCCAGATGAATTTTATTATTAATTTTTATCTAGACCTATGAAGTAATCCTGTAGTAGCTTGACTGATATAGCACTGAATAAATAAATTACTTTGGATAGCATTACCTTAATATATTGGCTTGGTATATACATGAGTAATTAATACTTCTCCAATTTAGTTCTGTTTTTTATGTAAAGAGTGTTTTATGATAAGGTTTATTTAGTTCCTGTGTGCATATTGGCATCTAGAGTCTTAATCATTTTATATGATCTGAAATTGTTTTGAATGGGATTGCTCTTTTCCTGGTTAATATGCAGAAAAGATAATGTTTGGTGTGGGTTTATTTTATATCCTGTACCTTTGCTGCAGTTGTTAATGATTTCATTAGTTGACTTTCTAGGGATCTCTAGATCTAGGAATCTTTTTTTTTTAAGCTATGTTGTTAGCACAGAAAGCTTTGTTGATGTTTTGGGGGGATGGGGCAGATGTTACAGATAGGATATCTCAGAAGCTGGGTTGAAATGGATGGACTTCTCTTGAATACCAAGAGGAGGTTCACACATACACACACACATCCCAGATACATGGATATGAACATTGATACCCTCAGCCTGTCTGGTGGGGGTAGGAGTGGGTAACTTCAAAAATTTGTACTACTTCCCTGTCTGCCATAAGCATCAACTCCTACCCCTAAATCAATTGTGTTGGATACCAGTCTTTCAGGTGATCTGGACTTGAATTATGGCCCTGAGGAGGCCTCCCCAAAAGAGCCGAAGTTCCTTTCATATTGGGGATCTTTTCCAATTAAGAATTCTGCCGATTTCATTTCCTCAAAGTCAGAGTAGGATCATGAAAACTTGTTAAACAACATACACTCAGTGTGAAAGTGTCCACCCTCACTCTAAGCTTCCCCTGTTTAAAGTATAAAATAAAGACTCTTCATTGGATTTTATAGTGACTTTATGTTTTGGGTAGTCCATGGAGAAGGGGAGTTTGAAAGTTGTTGTTGCTGATTGTACCCCATGTCTTGCCTGAATTACCATGATTGTTTATGAAAAGTATCTTTAATAAAGCTGGATTCAGTTTGGAAAAAAAGATAAGGTCAAAATAGATACATGATTTAGACAGAAAGGGTGATATTTAAGCACATTAGAAGAGCATATTTACCTGGATCTGGATTAGCAGCTTGAGAAATACATGTATTGGCTGGAGTAATAGATTCTAATTATCAAGGAGAAATTATTGTGACATTCCAAAATTTAGGTGAAGAACCTATACAGTTTTGTAAAAATGACAGAATATTTCAAGTGATCATGATTACTTATGAAACAATATCCCTGTGAAAATTCAGCCTCCTTCTGAAATAACTGTCAGAGGAACTGAAGGGTTTGGTTCTACTGATAGAATAAAACTGGGAGCTAAAGTATGGGTAAAGAGGAAGCCAGATGTTGTTCCAAAGGCTGTAGAGATTATAGCTTATGGGAAAGAGAAAACTGGCAGGAGGAGATGATTACCAAATTGAACCCTTAACTCATATATTCTGCCACGAATGAAGCTATGATAGTGGGTTTGTGGACTCCAGAAGCATGGTTGACCCTATAGGTATCCTGAATCTGGTTATTGTCTCCTTGTTTCTTTCTTTCTTTTTTATACGGATTTTTTTTCCTGTTTTTTATTTTTTGAGGGAAGGCAAGACAATTGGGGTTGAGTGATGTGTTCACAACTAGTGTCTGAGGCCGGATTTGAACTCAGGTTCTGCTGACTCCAGGGCCAGTGCTCCATTCACTGTGCCATCTAGCTGCCCTTCCTTGTATCTTTTTGGCTTTTTGTCTCTTAAATTTGTTTGCTAGATTTTTTTTCTGTAGGTTTAATACCCTCCACCTGCAGATGCCTGATCACATAAGTTGGATGTCACCCCCTGGGTCTATGAATGTGATGTATCCTCCCAGACCTGGTGTCAAGCAAGCTCCAGATGCCAGCTAAAGAACTGACCTCTCAAATGGGACCTCTTGGAGAAGGGACGGTTCTATGTCCAATGTCATAAGGAAGTAGCTCTGAAAGAGGAGACCTTCATCCCTTACCCCAAAAATTTGAGCCCAATTCATTCAGGGAGGTAATGATGGGGTGCTTTTGCTCAAGCCCTACCCTAAGATATTGTTTTATGTGCTAATTTTGTGTTATCCTTGTTATATTGTTGTAAAGTTCTGTTGACATCAGTTACTCCTAAAGTCCCAGTAACCTATGTAATGAAATGTATTGTTAATGTGTTTTTCCTCTGTAAGGGATATGAAAGATCTTGGGGCCAAAAGTAATGGTAATTAGATCTTCCCTGCTCCCTAATAGCCTGAAAGCAATCACATTGGAGCCTGTGGTGGGAGAAGCTTGCTGAACAAGTTGAGCAATGCACAGAGGAAGCTGGGAATAAGAGCAGCTAGCATGGTGGGAGAGAGAGGACACAGGCAAGGAGACAGCTAGGATTGTATTAGTTGTGGGAAGATTAAAGGATGATATGGCCCCCTGCTGTGTTGTGGTGTATTAACTTCTTTGTTGATATGATAAATGTGACTTTCTGGTATTGGGATGTGGGTTTCTGGTGTCTGAATAAATGTTTTGCTTCTGTCTTCTATATGAAAAGTCTGTTATATTTTGTGATTCAGAATTATGCCAGCATATTTACAGTTGCCAACGGTGCTGTGAATATTGTGTTGGCACTACAGGGGATTCCAGGCTAGGGTCTTTCCTAGCACAACACATCCTTATGGGAAAGTAGAAAGTACCAGACCATCCACCCCTAGCTCACAGTAAGAACTCTCTCCTTAATCAATACCAAGTGTCCAAGTAAAGTCCTCTTTCATCTTAACTCCAGGTTGACTTCCAAGTCCCATGGCTCTTCCTCTGTAGGCTGACCAATCCTGACTCTCGCCTGGATTCACACATTCTGCTCCTGCTCCATGTCTCAGCTCATGGGGACTGCTCCACTCAAAGCTCTCCCTGCTCCTGCCCAACAGCAGGCCCCAGGGGATTCCTACCCACAGATTCTGCCTCTGGGAAAACAAAGCTTGATTGGGCAACAATAACACTGACACACATCACTAATACCCTCATCGAAATTCATCTCCAAAGTCCAGAAGCTCTGTAACAACAGCTCAGTTCACTTTAACAGCTCTCAAAAGGAACTTAATCTAAGCCTCCTTCCCATGGGGCATTTCTGCCCTACAGCTCTGTTCACCTTCAAAGTTCAGAGGCTCCTTCAGCAAGTCTCAGCTCTCAGAGGTCTCCTCTCCACTTTCTCTTCTTCTCAACACTGACTCACCCCTTTCATGATGGTTCTCTTAATGTCTGCTTTCTCAACATTGGCTCTCTGTGTATACAATTCCACTTAGCATCTGGTTGGCTTGAGCCCACATGTACTTGTCTGATTGGTTAAAGCCCACTTGCAAATATTTGTGTTCAGACTCAGCACAGAGGCAACGTAATGTAAATCTGAAGATCTTCCCTGCTCCTTGGCCCCTAGATAGGCTTAAATGAATCTGATAACCTTCCTAGATTTGAAAATATACTCTGTCCCCTAATAGGCTGAATGTGGTATCTGATTAAGGAGGTTCAGGATTCGTGTGAACAGAACACTAGTCACTTCAAAAGATCCAGTATAGTTTATTTAGAATATAGGTGAATGGAAAGGAAATAAGATAACAGAGTAAAAGGCTTAAAGGTAGCAGAATTAGAGCAACTATGATTAATAATTGGATATATATGGATATATATATATATATGTATCTGTGTGTGTGTGTGTGTGTGTGTGTGTGTGTGTGTGTGTATACACACACAGGCATCACCATTGTGGGGAAGCACCAACCCCTGACCACACAAGCTGGGGAATCCCGGGTACAGCCATCAGGGTCCTGCACAGGAGGGTCCTAGGCCAGATGTCTCCTCCATGGTTGAGACTGTAATTTGGAGTTTGAATCTTACAGTTTAAGTAGTGCTGAGAACAAAGAAGGCATACTGCCAGGTGTTTTTAGCAAGCATTATATCTTGTGTGAGGCCTGCAAGGCCTCCAAAGAATGATGTTTCCTTGGAACAGCTAGTTCCAGGAGGTGAGCAGTTATCATGTCTCTTCTCAAGGACCTGGCCAGGGTCCCAGGAGAGGAGCAGCCCTCATATTCTCAGGATCCTCTGTTCCCAAACAGCTCAGTGTAATAGAAAGGTCAGCCTTGGTTTGTATAATCTTAATAATTCTTTTTTAAAATAATTTTTTTCTTTTTTTTTTTTTTGGAGGTCAATTGGGGTTAAGTGCCTTCGCCCAAAGTCACACAGCTAGGTGTTGTTGTTGTTGGTGGTTTTTTTTTTTTTTTTGTATGTGTTAAGTGTCTGAGGAATCACTGGAACCATTTACTGCAAAAAGCATTCATTAAGCACCTACAAAGTGCCAGGTACTATTCTGAGTGCAAGGGATGCAAAGGGTGGCAAAAATGGTTCCTGCTCTTGTTATGGGAATGGGAATTTAAGATCTTCCCTACCCGTAGGCCCTTTGATAGGCTTAAATGACTCTGAGAACCTTCCCTGATTTGAAAATATACTCTGTCCCCTACTAGGCTGAATGTGGTCACATGGAGCCTGTGGTGGGAGGCTTGTTTTTCAGGAATGCCCACACATTCTTGCTTTGTGATTGAGCAGTGGGTCAAGAGGGTTGTGACATTCTCTGAGCCAGGAGAAGTCTATATATACCCTGATTTGTGGTTTTGCTTTGGGGCTAACTTTAAGAAGAGTTGTGTGATTTGACCAGATGAGATTCTGGGTATCTGTTGAGCCCCCTGGCTTTGAAAACCAAGATGTTGGTGCTTCCCTCTGTGGTAACTCACTAGGTATGGATATAATGGTCAGACAGCTGGAAGCCTGTCTGCTGATCTGTTTCTCTGTCAGCTTTTAACCTGTTAGTATTTTAGGAAGTATGGGGTGCTGACCTTTTTCCCCTGAGCTAGGTAAATGACATTTGTTTGATTAAAGCACAATTGTTTACCCATTTTGAGTTGCTTTCCTTTAGAAAAGCAGATCTAAGAACCTGTGTTGGCAGCCACCCTGGGTATGCTGGGGTGTTTGCTGCTACAGCCCTCAGGGAGCTTATATACTAATCAGAGAAGAATGCTTTTCTAAAAATGTTTATTTGTTTAATTTTTTATTTATGAAATAAGCATTTCCAAAACATATAATATAAGGCATTCTTCTCCTCATTGGCTTTTTGGGCCTCTTTTGCCATTTGAGTTAGCCTATTTTTTTTTTTTTGCCTTTTGGTGGGCAATTGGGGTTAAGTAATTTGCCCAAGGTCACACGGTTAGGTTTTTGTTTGTGTGTGCATTAAGTGTCTGAGGCCGGATCCGAACTCAGGTCCTTTTGACTCCAGGGCCGACGCTCTACTCACTGTGCCACCTAGCCGCCCCTAGAGTTAGCCTATTTTTTAAGGTATAATTTTCTTCAGTGTTTTTTTGGGTCCCCTGTAGGAAGCTGTTGACTCGCTTCTCATGATTTTCTTGCATCATTCTCATTTCTCTTCCCAATTTTTCTTTCACTTCTCTTACTTGATTTTCAGAATTCCTCTGGCCTATAACCAGTTCATATTTTTCTTGGAAGCTTTTGATGCAGGAGTTTTGACTTCATTGACTTCTGGTTCCATATTTTGATCCATTTCATCCCCAAAAAAGTATTCTGTGGTCTGCTTTCTCTTCCTCTGCTTGCTCTTCTTGCCAGTCAATTACTTGAGCTCTTTGCCATGGTAGAAGTCTACTTCTGAGTGCCATGGAGAGAGTTGTGTCACAAATTGCAAATGTTGTCAGAGGTTTGAGGAAGGTGCCCTCTCTACAGACACCCAAAGCTCTGCCCCACTTCCACATACCCCAGGACGACCACCCAACACTGAGTGACGCAGATCCAAGCAGGTCAAAGCAAGAGCAATTACCCTCTGAAAGATCACTTGGTTCTCCTACAATCTGCAGGCCAGGAGCTCTGGAGGCAGCCAAGCTGCAGCTGCCATGGCTCCGCCACCTCTTGCCACTGGGGCAGGGCTTAGACCATGCTGTTACATCCCTAGTTCCAACAGAGTTCCCCACTGACCTTTTACTTTGTCTTTGGTGTTTATGGGTTGAGAAGTTGGAAACCACCACAGCTGCTGGTGATTCACTGTCCTGAAATCTGCTCTGGCCAGTCTGTGCCACTAGTCACAGCCACCCTAGGGCCAGAACTGCATAGCTCATAGGGACTCGGCTCAGCTCCCAGCCCTGTGTGATAGACTCTTCCTGTCGGCCTGCCAGGCTGCCTTCAGTGGGAGGTTTGTTTCTTTCTGTCACTTCATGGGTTCTGTAGCTCCAAAATTGTTTGAGTCATATTTTACAGGTATTGGAGGAGGTTGAAGCAGGAACCAAGCAGAGTTCCTCCTTTTACTCTGCCATCTCCACCCTCTATCATATCATTTATTTTATTTTTATATTTTTGGTTTTTTGGAGGGCAATTGGAGTAAAGCAACTTGCCCATGGTCACATGGCTAGTAAGTGTTAAGTGTCTGAGGCCAAATTTGAACTCAGGTCCTCTTGACTCCAGGACCAGTGCTCTATTCAGTGCTCCACCTAGCCACCCCCATCATATAATTAAAAAAAAAGATGATTGCACAGGAAACTACAAATTTCTTATGTATTACTTATTATTCCTTTTAAATATATAGCAAAATTATCAAATTTCCTTCTCTCCTACCACCAAACCTGCAGATGGCTACCTTTAGATACAAATGTATATGTGCATGTAAAATTATTCTATTCATACTTTTGTCTATCAGTTCTTTCTGGGAGAGGAATTCTTATGTGCATGCTTTATACTAGAGTGTGTTGGGATACAAATAAATAAATGAAATAATCCTTGCAGTAAATGAAAGATGAAATGGCTGAGGAAACAAAAGTTCGTACTTTTTGGCATATCATTTTATTGAGCAATGCCTGGCAGTTGCACAACAAATTAGAACCAGGCCCCTTCCCCAATGTAGGTCTGGACCTTGTATATAGGGGGAGATGTAATTTTGGTACATTAAAAATGATGACCAATTAATTAAAAGCTAATAATACAATATTATGTAATCTGATTTCTAATTGGAGGAAAGATTAAAGACTTTCCATGTTGGGAGGGGGAAAGGCAACAGGTTCAGTTCCTGAACTCAGAAAATGAGGTGTCTCAATATCCCGAGGAACATGGGAACAATACCTAAATGTGCAGTGTGGGGCCAGTTTTCAGATAAGACATATGGGTTGCTTGAGATGTACAACTGTGAGAAAACTTGTAACACATCACTTTTTTTGTATCTGACTGGTGCTCTTATCAGTATAGGTCCTAAGTTAAGGGTCTCTAAACAGCAGGTAGGGGTGGTCTCATTTCCCAGCCTACACTGCTAGGTTCAAACAGTGCAATAAGATTTTCTCTCAAGTCCCACAGTTGAATAAGTTTTTCTTACAAAACAGAGGTTGGACCAGACATGTAACTGAACAGAAAAAGAACAGAACTACCTTCTGAATTTCATCACGAAATGGAGTCAATGTGTTTGACTCAATTACTTCAATTCCCTATACCACTTACTGTCCTAATGCCCTCCATTTCCTCACCTTACTGTAAGCAGTTTATGTTTAGACTTCATAAAAGAGCTATAATTGGATAAGCACAAATGTTTGTGGTATTTCAGTAATTGGTGACATTCAAGGATGTGACTGTGGAATTCACCCAGGAGGAGTGGGTACTATTGAACCCATCTCAGAAAAAGTTGTACCAGGATGTGATGCCGGAGAACTATAGGTTGGTGTCTGTGGGTAAGAACAGCTCTCCCTTGGAGTCTTAATATATATACTGTGACAACTTTCAAGAATTTAAATTATTCTTTGGCATACAAAAGGAAAATATTCCTAATCCTTTTGTAGCCAAGAGGTAAATTACCAAGGTCTTTGCTTAGTATGCCTGGAAATTGATTTCTACATTTGTTATCCTTGAGAATATATCCTCCCTTCTCTGTTGCTTCAAATCTAAGATTTTCTTTCTCTGTATAGTTTTCATCATATAAAATATTCCCACAGTTTAAACAGGGAATGTATCAACTGAACTAACTTTTAAGTCCTATTCAGTAGTCTGTTCTGCCATAGTGGTCTGTTGTACTATCCTTGAGGTCTTCATAGCATGCCTACTTGAGGTCTTGAACTGTGTTTGAATTCTTTTAAGTTTTATAGATGCTTTTTAAAAAAATGTAACTTCTCCTCCCCCGGCACCTAAAAAAAAAAGAAAAAGAAACAATCCTACTTCTCCCTCCAACCAGTCCATTAAAAAAAGTCTCAGACAACCTGAGCTCAGACAACCTTTGGTGGTATAAGATATATTTATGGCCCTTATTTCCCCACCATTTACTAAGAGTTGGAAGGAGTATTTCATCTATCTGTTCTATGGTGGAACTCAGATAACTCTCTCCCTGGTTCTTTGTCATTTTCAACAAACAAGGTTTACAGTTTCCAAACCAGATGTGATCTACCAGTTGGAAAGCAAGGAAACATCTTGGATGCCAGAGGCAGATGTTCCCAGAAGCAGCTGTCCAGTTAACTACATGAAAACCAACCAGATGGGTCATTGCAAGATAGTGATCTGTTGGTCATTTGAGGTCTAAGCTCTTGTAAAATGTTGAATAAAGTAGCCTATCAAAGCTGTCAGGTGTATTGAAAGGGGCTGAGACTTCAAAACTTTTATTACCTCAAGAAGTTCATTTTTTATTATCTTTACTGAAATGTACCTGAACACTTAAAGGAAGTTGTTTCCTCAGTTATAGGGCAGTTTTTTCTCTTCTGTTCATTTGAGATTATCCTAGTTCTCCTGCCCCACCTGCATGAATTCATTCTGCCTTTTCAAATAAGCACATTATTTAAGGTATTAATGTGCACTTTTTTCTTCTGAGTTCTCTTCTGTATTGTCTTTATGATTATGTTCCTTTGCTGCTTCTTTTTAAAATATTTCATTCTAAATTCATTTCCCTGGTCCTTTAGTCTGTCATGTTCTATGTCATCCTGTTTTTCTTTAAGGTTTGAAATTATGTTTAGAAAGGCACATTAATATGTCCATGTGACAGGACTTGTTTGACCATTACCCCATCATTGGACCTGTAGATTTTTGTGATTTTGCTCTTTCACAAAAAGCTGTTTTGTAAATTTTACTGAGAGTGCTTTGTTTGCTTTCAATAACATATTGAGGGTTCAGATTTAGTACCAGGCCAACTGAGTCAAAGGATATGAAGACTTTTGTAGCTCTAGCTGAAATTGCTATGTTACTTTTCAGAAAAATGGCAGAAACAGGAGCAGTTCAATAAGTAAATATTTCAACATAATTACAAAAATTACCATTTCAAATATATCTATAAATCTGAAGGCAGTTATTGCTACCTCCAAATTGTTATCATTTTTTCCCTTTTGGTTAGCAGAGTTTGAGTAATATTTCAGGTAATTCTTAATAATTTCTCTTGTCAGAAAGACCTCTATGTCTTACTCTCACAAATTTCAGTGAATTTCTTACAGAGTAGATATGTTGGGTGTTTAGAGGAAATTTATAGCAACTATTATCACATTTCCCCCATCATACTTCTTTATTCTGTTTAATTTATTTATCTATTTTTCTTCCTTACTCTAAACCCAATTCTCTATTTTGTTGTTGTTCAGTTTTTTCCCTTCCTGTTTTCACCATAGAGATTAAGGATACATTTGCAAGTTCTCAGTCATCTTTTTTTTTTCTGAATTATCTTCAAATGTAAATGCAGAATAAGGGTTCATTCATCCCTCCTAGAATTTCATCCTGTGTCAATTCAATTAAATATGTTACCTTTAATTTATTATACTTTCACATAAGACAAATTCATTGGTGAGGCTAGGTGGCGCAGTGAGTAAGAGCGCCGGCCTCAGAGTTGGGATGACCCGAGATCGAATCTGGTCTCAGAAAATGAGCACCCACACACAAATGATGACTAGCCGTGTAACCCTGAGCAAGTTACTTAACCCCAACTGCTTTAAAAGGGGGGGGGGGGCGGCTAGGTGGCGCAGTGAGTAGAGCGCTGGCCCTGGAGTCAGAAGGACCTGAGTTCGGATCCGGCCTCAGACACTTAACACACACACAAACAAAATAAAAAACCTAGCCATGTGACATTGGGCAAGTTACTTAACCCCAACTGCCCTCCAAAAGGCAAAATAAATAAATAAAATTAAAAAAATAAAATTAAAAACTTAAAAAAAAGACAAATTCATCCTTAGTAAAAGACTAGTGAGAGTACCCTTCTCAAGTGAGAAGGCAAGAGAATAGCTCTTAAACCTTTGTACAGCTAAGAACTTTGGGAAAGAGTCAGAAAGGCAGGTTTGCTCAGCTCTTTATTTTTCCTTTCAGAGAGCAGAGAATTTACTGGAGATAAAACATGTTCATTGTAATGGATATGGGAAGGCCTTCAAGAGGGAGAAGCATCTTTCTGTCTGTCAGAAAATTCATGCTGGAGAGAAACATTATGAAAGTGCTGAATGTAGAAAGTCCTTCAGGACTAGGGGTCATGTTATAGTATGTAAGAGAATTCATACAGGAGAGAAACCTTGTGAATGTAATGAGTGTGGGAAGATGCTCAGGCATAAGTCAGAGCTTACTGTGCACAAGAGAATTCATACTGGGGGGGTGGAGCCAAGATGGTGAAGTAGAAACAGCTCATCCAAGCCACTCTGCCCCCAGATTCCACCCAAACTATGTAAAAGGGGACTCTGAACAACTTCTGGAGCCCCAGCACCCACAGAACAACACAGAGAAGCTAACCTCCTGCTGAGGACAGCCAAGCAGCCCTGCAGGAAGGACCAGCGCAGCACTCTGGGAGCCGGCAGCGCGCAGCGGGCAGAACATGGGAAGCCGAGCCGAGCGGAGCTCAGGTCTCCGTGAGCCGAGGTTTTAGCCCCAGGGCGGCAGGGCCAGTGGCTGGCTGGAGAGACCCCCCAGAACACCAGCAGCTGTGGCGACTCCAGAATTATCAACATAGACATGCCTAGGACAAAGTGAGAGGTTAGCGTCCTATAGATTTTGGGACCAGTATTTGGGGAATGCATCGGCTTCCTCCCCTGGGGGCTAGAAGCTGCTGAGGAGACATGCCATTTTGTAGTTTTCAGAGGCAGCTCCAGCTCCTGGCCTGCGAACTGTAGGGAGATCCAGCGATCAGTCTTGGGGGATAATCTCTCTTGCTTTAACCTCCCTGGATCTGGATTGTGATCTGGGGTGGAGGATGTGGGTGGGTTTCCATCTTGCCAGAAATGGAAGTTGGCCCCCCACACACATTTGGGACAAAAGTTCCCGTCTGGCGCCAGGCCATACTGTGGCAACAAGCCCAAAAGTCAAGTAATTAAGTGGCAACATGCCAAGGCAAAGGAAACAGAAAAATGCAACCCTAGACTCCTATTTTGGGGGCGTAGAGCGGGAAAAGGACTGTGAGTTCAGAAGTCCTGCTCCAAAAGCCCCAGGGGAAAACATGAGCGGGTTGCAGGCCATAGAGGACCTTAAGAAGGACTTTAAAAATCAAATAAGAGAAGTGGAGGAAAATTGGAAAGAGAAATGAGAAGGATGCAGGAAAAGTATGAAATGAGGGTCAACAGCCTGACTGAGGAAAACACCACCTTAAAAAATAGACTAACTCAAATGGCAAAAGAGGCTCAGAAAGGTAATGAGGAGAAGAATGCCTTAAAAAGTCAAATCTGCCAGATGGAAAAAGAATCTCAAAAGCTCACTGAGGAGATTCATTCCTTCAGAGTTAGACAGGAGCAAATGGAAGCTAGTGACTTTATGAGGAATCAAGATACTATTAAACAGATCCAAACAAATGAAAGAATAGAAGGCAATGTGAAATATCTCATGGGAAAAACCACTGACCTGGAAAATAGATCCAGGAGAGACAATTTAAGAGAATTCATGCTGGAAAGTTAATTTATGAATATAAGCAATGTGGGAAGGCTTTCCCCTACAACTCATATCTTATTTGGCATAAAAAATTTCATACTGTAGAGAAATCTTATGAATGTAGTGAATGTGAGCAGGCCTTCAGGCATAAGTCACAGCTTACTGTGCACCAGAGAATTCATACTGGAGAGATGCTTTATGAATGTAAAGAGTGTGGGAAGGCTTTCCCCTACAACTCATATCTTATTGAACACCAAAAATTTCATACTGGAGAGAAACCTTATGAGTGTAATGAATGTGGGAAGGCCTATTGGAGTAAGTATCAACTTAGATACCATCACAGAATTCATACTGGAGAGAAACCTTTTGAATGTAGTGAATGTCAGAAGGCCTTTATGACTAAGTCAGACCTTACTAAGCATCAGAGCATTCATACTGGCGAGAAACCTTATGATTGTAGTGAATGTGGAAAGGCCTTCAGGGTTAAGCAACAACTTCGTATGCATCAGAGAGTTCATACTGGAGAGAAACCTTATGAATGTCATGAATGTGGAAAGGCCTTCCTGGTTAAGACACGTCTTAGTATGCATGAGAGAATTCATACTGGAGAGAAACCTTATGAATATGCTGAATGTGGAAAGGCCTTCAGGATTAAGAGACAACTTAACATGCAACAGAGAATTCATACTGGAGAGAAACCTTATAAATGTAGTGAATGTGGAAAGGCCTTCAGGTATCATGGAAATCTTACTAAGCATCAGAAAATTCATACTAGAGAGAAACCTTATGAATGTAATCAATGTGGCAAGGTCTTTAGTCATAAGAAACAACTTAGAGTACATCAGACAATTCATACTGGAGAATAACCTTATGAATGTCATGAATGTGGAAAGGTCTTCGACAATCACGGAAATCTTACTGTGCATCAGAAAATTCATACTGGAGCGAAACCTTATGAATGTAATGAGTGTGGCAAGGCCTTTAGGAGTAAGGAACAACTCAGAGTGCATCAGATAATTCATATTGGAGAGAAACGTTATGAATGTAGTAAATGTGTAAGGGCCTTCAGGATTAAGAAACTACTTAGTATGCATCAGAGAATTCATAGTGGAGAGAAACCTTATGAATGTTGTTAATATGGAAAGGCCTTCAGGAGTAAGCCAGAGCTTATTGTGCATCAGAGTATTCACACTGCAAAGAAACCTTATGAATGTAGTGAAGGTGGAAAGAAAGGCCTTCAAGAATAAGTGAAATCATACGGTGTATCTGTAAAGCCAAGCACGAGCAGCTTTCCAGATAACTGCTGCTGTGAACAGCTTCAAAGTTCTGATAACAAATCAGAGCAAAACATTCACAAAGCATATTCATTCACAATGTTCACAACATAACAATTTAACACTAAATTGCCCATGTAGTTTTCACCAGAATAGTCCCAGAGTTTAAGCAAATCACATTCATTTAGTTAATCACAAAGTCCTTAATTCAACACATAGTATAAAAGTCAAATTCTATACCCATGGATTGCAGTTGTTACAATTTCATCAGTCTAATCAGTACCCTCTTAAGGAATAGTGGAAAATACAGGGGCTACCCACCCCTAGGTCACAAGTAAGTCACAATTTCATCAGTCACTACTCAGTATTAAATACCCAAGGAAAGGTCTTTTCATCTTGACTGGAGGCAGGCAGCTCCTACTTAAGTCCATCAAGCTGTAACCTGGATTCAAAGGGAGACAGCTCCCAGTTCCTTGTCCAGCTCTCCATGCAGTTCCTGCTTCATATTGAAGCTCATAGTATCCAGTCCACCTCCAGTCCTTCACAGTTTCTGTTCCTGGGAAGACAAAGCTTAACAAAGCCACAGATAGACAAAGTACTGACACCATAGTCATGCTTTGCATTTTTATTGAAAACTTTGTATTATAAGCAGATAGAGTAATAATAACTTTACAATTATTAGGATCAATGTAGTAGGCTATATTTCTAATTTTAAGATTGAGAATTGATCATCAAACTGTCATGAGAAAAAATAAGCTTAAAAACTTCTTATATTACATCTTTGTTTATACTTTGGAGCAAAAACAAACTTTTAAAATCTAGATTCATTACAACTAAGTTGGTGGGGGTGGCTAGGTGTTGCAATGAGTAAGAGTGCTGGCCCTGGAGTCGGGAGGTCCCGGGATTGGTTCTGGCCTCAGGTACTTAACAGCCACACAAAAATAACTGGCCGTGTAACCTTGGGCAAGTTACTTAACCCCAACTGTGCTGTGGGCTGCTCAGTGTCCAGCACTTAGCATGATCCAGAAATGTGAATAAGAAATGACCGGGGGCGGAGCCAAGATGGTGGAGTAGAAACAGCTCATCCAAGCCACTCTGCCCCCAAATCACCTCCAAACTATGTAAAAGGGGACTCTGAACAACTTCTGGAGCTCCAGCACCCACAGAACAACACAGAGAAGCTAACTTCCCGCTGAGGACAGCCCAGCACCCTGCAGGAAGGACCAGTACAGTGCCGGCAGCACAGTGCGCAGTACACGGGGAGCTGAACAGAGGTCCGCCTGAGTTGTGGTTTTAGCCCCAGGGCGGCAGGGCCAGTGGCTGGCTGGAGGGACCCCAGAACACCAGCAGTTGTGGCGACTCCAGAATTATCAACATAGACATGCCTAGGACAAAGTGAGAGGTTAGTGCCCTATGGACTTTGGGACCAGTATTTGGGGAATGCGTCGACTTCCTCCCCTGGGGGCTAGAAGCTGCTGAGGAGACATGCCATTTTGTAGTTTTCAGAGGCAGCTCCAGCTCCTGGCCTGCGAACTGTAGGGAGATCCAGCAATCAGTCTTGGGGGGTAATCACTCTTGCTTTAACCTCCCTGTATCTGGATTGTGATCTGGGGTGGAGGTTGTGGGTGGGTTTCCAGCTTGCCAGAAATGGAAGTTGGCCCCACACACACATTCGGGATGAAAGTTCCCGTCTGGCGCCAGGCCATACTGTGGCAACAAGCCCAAAAGTCAAATAATTAAGTGGCAACATGCCAAGGCAAAGGAAACAAATTAAACAGAAAAATGCAACCTTTGGGGTGGCTAGGTGGCGCAGTGAGTAGAGCGTCGTCCCTGGAGTCAGAAAGACCTGAGTTTGGATCCAGCCTCAGACACTTAACACACACAAACAAAAACCTAGCTGTGTGACTTTGGGAAAGTTACTTAACCCCAATTGCCCAACAACACCAAAAAAAAAAAAAAAAAGCAAAATGCAACTTTAGACTCCTATTTGGGGGCAAAAAGGATAGAGGCATAGAGGAGAAGAGGGCTCTGAGGTCAGAAGTCCTGCTCCAAAAGTCCCAGGGGAAAACATGAGCAGGTTACAGGGCATAGAGGACCTTAAGAAGGACTTTAAAAATCAAGTAAGAGAAGTGGAGGAAAAATTGGAAAGAGAAATGAGATGGATGCAGGAAAAGTATGAAATGAGGGTCAACAGCCTGACTGAGGAAAACAACACCTTAAAAAACAGACTAACTCAAATGGCAAAGGAGGCCCAAAAGGGCAATGAGGAGAAGAATGCCTTAAAAAGTCGAATTTGCCAGATGGAAAAGAATCTCAAAAGTTCACTGAGGAGATTCATTCCTTCAGAGTTAGACTGGAGCAAATGGAAGCTAATGACTTTATGAGAAATCAAGATGCTGTTAAGCAGATCCAAACAAATGAAAGATTAGAAGGCAATGTGAAATATCTCATGGGAAAAACCACTGACCTGGAAAATCGATCCAGGAGAGACAATTTAAAAATTATTGGACTACCTGAAAGCCAGGATCAAAGAAAGAACCTAGAAATCACCCTTCAAGAAATTCTCAAGGAAAACTGCCCTGATGTTTTAGATCCAGAGGGCAAAATAGAGGTTGAAAGAATCCACCGATCACCTCCTGAAAAAGATCCCAAAAAGAAAACTCCCAGGAATATTATAGCCAGGTTCCAGAATCCCCAGATCAAGGAGAAAATACTACAAGCAGCCAGGAAGAAACAATTTCAATATTGTGGAAACATAATCAGAATAGCCCAGGACCTGGCAGCTTCTACACTGAGGGATCGAAGGGCATGGAATATGATATTCCAGAGGGCAAAAGAACTGGGAATGAACCCAAGGGTCACCTACCCAGCAAAACTGAGTATTTTGTTTCAGGGGAAAATATGGTCATTCAGTGGAATAGAGGACTTTCAAGCATTCTTGAGGAAAAAAGCAGAGTTGAATAGAAAATTTGACATCCAGACACAAGAAGCAAGAGATGCCTGAGAAGGTAATCAGGGAAAAGAAATCAAAAGGAACTTATCAAAGTTGAACTATTTACATTCCTATATGGAAAAACAATAAATGTGACTGATGAAATCTTTCTCAGTATGAAAATAATGGAAGAAGGGTGTATGGTCATATGAATACAAATATGAATGTGTATATATATATATGTTTACAGTTATACATGGATAGAGGGCACAGGTTGAATTTGTTGGGAAGGGATGATACTTAAGGGGTGAAATTATGAAGGGAGAGAGGAAAGTGGCAAGAGGAGATGGGGAGAGACTGGGTAGGGTAAACTATCTCATGTAGAAGAAGCAAGGGGAAGTGGTTGCAAGGGAGGGGAAGAATAGGAAGGCAAAAAGGCAAAACCACATTCTCATTGAATTTGGTTCTGGGAGAGAATGACATACATACTAAATGGGATATCTCAACCTGCAGCAGAATGGGGGAAGGGGGATGAGAGGAGGAATGATGGATGGGAGGC
Source organism: Gymnobelideus leadbeateri (assembly GCA_011680675.1). NCBI lineage: Eukaryota > Metazoa > Chordata > Mammalia > Diprotodontia > Petauridae > Gymnobelideus > Gymnobelideus leadbeateri. The sequence continues at coordinate 46,520 of WOXC01010391.1, read as the reverse complement.
CATCCTTGGGGGGAGGGGACATTGGAAGTACCCACTATAGGGAATGGACCAGGTGGGGGGATGGGATGAGTGGGAGGGAATTATAAGCAGCCTTGTACAATATATCTACTATGGTAATATTTTGCATAGCTAGACATGTACAACATATACTGAATTACTTATCTTCCAAGAGGGAATGGGTGACAAGGGAGAAAGGGAATAGATTTGAAATTCGAGGTCTTAAGACTAAAAGTTTCAAATATATATAAATACTATTATTAATACTCTTTTGCTTGTAATTGGGAGATAAGATGTGCAAGCATTGGGACACAGAGATTCACCTTCCTCTAAGGGAAAAATCGAAGGGGGTATGGGAGAAGATATGGGAGAGAGCGGATTGGAGGAAGCGATATCTTGTGGGACTGCTATTCTGGGAGGGTGGGTAGGGGAAAAACAGGGGAAAAAATAATTGTAACTCAAAATCTGGTGGAAATGAATGATGTAAAACAGAAGTTAATAAAGCATTTGTTTAATAAAAAAAAAAAGAAATGACCAAGCCATGTGGGTAGCTCAAGGAAGAACCATGAACTCCATTTATTGATCCTTAGGACAAGGTTTTTATAGAGCAAGGAGACAAAGAAAGGGGACTCAAGTATTCTTATCATTACCTTAGTCTGTTGTATCCTGGAAGTAGCATGGAATAGATAATTTGATAAGTATTTCTTATCTAGAAGACTAAAGTCTTAGGGTAAGCCCTTTGATCTAAGCCTCAGGTACCTGCTAATGCAGCCGCAGTCATAAATGGAAACAACTGAGAACAGACTTAAAAAACAAACAAACCAGGGGGTGGCTAGGTGGTGCAGTGTGCAGAGTGCTGGCCCTGGAGTCAGAAGGACCTGAGTTCTGATTCGGCCTCAGACACTTAACACACACACACACACACACACCCCTAGCCATGTGACCTTGGGCAAGTTACTTAACCCCAATTGCCCCCCAGAAAGCAAAAAAAGAAAAACACCTCATTGGCAGAGTGTGAACCAACTATAAACGGTTTCTTATCTGAGCTCTAAAATGACACACTAGACCATGGAAGTGGTCAAATGTACACTGACTAATCGCTGTAGTTTCAGCATACATAACCTGGCTATGGAACCTCTATAAAAACCAGCATGCTGTCTGTGCCAAACCACTGTCTGATTTGGGTCAGCATGCACCCCAACAGTCCTGTGGGAATAAATCCACACAAATGGTAATTTTGGGGATCTTCTGTCTCATTTTATTCGGGTTCAACATAAATATGTAGTAAAGTTATCATGTAAATTTTTTAAATTTTATTTCTCCACCCTGGCCACCATGGCTACCATTAGACACAAATAGGTGTGTGTATGTGTAATATATAATTTTATATGCACATGTTCATACATGTAAAAATTATATATATATATATGTTTATTAATTTTTTCTCTGGATGCAGATGTTTTCTTCATAGTTACTTTGGGTATTTGTAATAGTCAAAATAAATAATCATTTAAAGTTATTTTTCAACACCTGTTACTGTATACAATGTTCTCTTTGCTCTGTTTATTTCACTCTTCATTATTTCCTGCAAGTCTTTTCAGGTTTTCCTGAGATCACTGAGTTCATCATTTCTTACACTATGGTAGTATTCCATCACAATTATATAACAGTTTGTTTAGCCTTTCCCCAATTCATGGGCATCCCTAGAATTTCCAGTTCTTTGACCACACAAAGAGAGCTCCTGTAAATATTTAAGAACCTATAGATTCTTTTTTCCACAATCTCCATTAGAAATAGACCTAGTATTGATATTGCTGGGTCAAACCTAATTTGCTATGAAGGTGCAAAAAATTAAAAAAGATTTCTACCCATTGGCTTTTATACTGTGATAAGATTAAATTTGAAATGTTAAATTATATCCCTTCTGTACGAGAGACCTAGTAAATCTTTATTGTTTCTTACAGCTCTATAGGGATAAAATCAACTGTAATCTGCCTATGAGCTGTGAATTTGGTAAAAATTGTTGCTTAAAACAAAAGCATTTAAGACTATATTTAATTCACATATTCATATTATTTTTATAACAAAATTTCTATGATCAGAGTAAATAATCAGTAAGAGATATGCTTTATTAACTTCTGGTTTACATCATTCATTTCCATCAAATTTTGAGTTACAATTTTCCCCCCATTTTTCCCCTACCCACTACCCCAGAATATAGGATATATATATATATCCATACTGGATATCCCCTCATCCAATCTGCTCTCTCCCATCTCTTCGAAGGTATGCTCTTCGACTTTTCCAATAGGGTGAGGTGAATCCCCGCACCCCATTGCCTGCATGTCTTATCTCCCAATTATATGTAAAATAGTATTAATCATAGTATTTATATATTTTTTTAAAAAATTAATTTTAAAAGGAAGATAAGCAACTCAGTATATGCTGTACATGTGTAGCTATGCAAAACATTAGATGTATTGTAAAAGACTGACTATATTTCCCTCCCTCCCATCCCACCTTCCACCTGGTCCACTCCCCACCTTGATCCTGTCCCTTTTCAAAAGTGGATGCTTCCAACATCTGTCCCCCACCAGCCCGCCCTCCCCTCCACCACTTTGCCCCATCCCCCTCCTCACCAGGCTCCTGTAAGGTGGGACACCCTATTTAGTATGCATGTCATTCTCTCCCTGGTCTAAATTCAATAAGGTTTTGCCTTTTTGCCTTCCTGTTCCTCCCCTCCCCTGCACCCACCTTCCCCTGCATCCTATACATGAGACAATTCACCCCATTGTCTCTCCCCATTACCCCTCACCACATTACTCTCTTCCTATTAAATTCAACCTATGCCCTCTATGTATACCTGAAAACATATATACACACATTCACAAATGTGATCATATGCCCATATACCCCTCTTCAAATAATTTCATATTGAGAAAAATTTCATCAGTTATAGTTATTGTTTTTCCCTGTAGGAATGTAAATAGTTCAACTTTGATAAGTTCATAGTGATTTCTTTTCCCTGTTTACCTTCTCAAGCATCTCTTGCTTCTTGCATCTGAATGTTAAATTTTCTATTCAACTCTGGTTTTTTCATCAAGAATGCTTGAAAGTCCTCTACGCTATTGAATGACCATATTTTCTCCTGAAACATGATACTCAGTTTTGCTGGGTAGGTGATTCTTGGTTTTAATCACAGCTCCTTTGTCCTCCAGAATATCATATTCTATGCCCTTCAGTCCCTCAGTGTAGAAGCTGCCAAATCCTGTGTTATCCTGATTGTGTTTCCACAATATTGAAACTGTTTCTTCCTGGCTGCTTGTAATATACTCTCCTTGATCTGGGAATTCTGGAGCCTGGTTACAATATTCCTAGGAGTTTTCTTTTTAGTATCTTTTTTAGGAGGTGATCTGTGGATTCTTTCAACCCCTATTTTGTCCTCTGGTTCTAAAATATCAAGGTAGTTTTCCTTGAGAATTTCTTGAAGGATGATTTCTAGATTCTTTCTTTGATCATGGCTTTCAGGTAGTCCAATAATCTTTAGATCGTCTCTCTTGGATCTATTTTCCAGGTCAGTGGTCTTTCCCATGAGATATTTCACATTGCCTTCTATTCTTTCATTTGTTTGGATCTGCTTAATAGCATCTTGAGTTCTCATAAAGTCACTAGCTTCCATTTGCTCCAGTCTAATTCTGAATGAATGAATCTCCTCAGTGAGCTTTTGAGATTCTTTTTCCATCTGGCAAATTCAGCTTTTTAAGGCATTCTTCTCCTCATTGCCTTTTTGAGCCTCTTTAGCCATTTGAGTTAGTCTATTTTTTAAGGTGCTATTTTCCTCAGTCAGGATGTTGATTGTCATTTCATACTTTTCTTGCATCTTTCTCATTTCTCTTCCCAATTTCCCCCCCACTTCTCTTATCTGCTTCTTAAGGTCCTCTGTGGCCTGTAACCAGCATGTATTTTCATTTGGAGCTTTTGGTGCAGGACTTCTGACCTCCTAGTCCTCCTCCTATTCCATGCTTTGATCCTTTTTGACCCCAAAATAGGAGTCTAATGTTGAATTTTTCTGTTTATTTTGTTTCCTTGCCTAGGCATGTTGCCACTCAATTACTTAACTTTTGGGCTTATTGCCACGGTAGGACTTTGCCACCAGCCAGGGGAACTTCTGTTCCAAACACTGGGGTTTTCTTAACTTCTGGAGGTATTAGTTGGGTGGCCTCTGTGAAGCCTCCACACACTCTGGCAAGATGGTCACACACCCCAAGACCTCCACCCCAGACAGCAATCCAGATCCAAGAAGGGTAAAGCAACAGCGCTTACTCCCCAGACTGACGGCCAGTTCCCCCTACAGTTCGCAGGCCAAGAGCTGAAGTTGCAATTTGGCAACATGGTGCAAGCTGTGCCTGCTCCTCAGCAGCTTCTTGCTCCCAGGGGCAGAAGCTGATACATTCTCCCGACCAGTCCCAAAGTCCATAGGGTACTGACCTCTCACTTTGTCCTAGGTATCTATGTGTTGATAATTCTGGAAATGCCACAGCTCCTGGTGTTCTGGGGTCCCTCCAGCAGGCTGCTGGTCTGGCTGCCCTCAGGCTAAAAGCACAACTCACACTGGCCTGGGCTCAGCTCCCAGGGCACTGTACTGGCAGCTCCCAGAGAGCTGAGCTGGCGGCTCCCAGAGCACTGCATTGGCTGCTCGCTCCCTGAACACTGGGATGGCCGTGCTTCTCTGTGTCATTTTGTGGGTTCTGGAGCTCTAGAGGTTGTTCAGAGTCCCTCTTTTACATAATTTTGAAGTGGTGTGTCTCCACAACAATTTATAGCTAAGTTAACATGAAGTGGAACAGATCTTGCTGTTTTGATCTCAATGTATAATCATTCCATGGCCTAAACAAGAGTTAAGTAGTATCTGAACTTATTATAGGCGAAAGATTCAATTTCTGAAATATCTCTTTCTTCCAAAATGAATATAATGAGAGGATAAACAAGTGTTGTGAACCTAGGATGTATGTCTCCTCTCCAATTGTAAGGTTCTTGTCAGGAACTTCTTTTGTCTATCAGTTTCCTGGCAATGCAAGCTACTACATTAATTCTAAGAATGATAAAGTTTTTGGAACTTACTTTACTTCTGTTCTATATGCGTCCCTTAATATTCTGTCAAACAGCAAATATTTAGTGTTCATATTCCAATATATTGGTATTGCTAAACTTAAAGACATACAGGGTACAGACCCTTTTAACCTTTTTTCTCACATTGCAAACTCTTTTAGGACAGAGGTTACAACTTAAATATATGTAACTCATAGTGGAGCTCATTGTTCATTTTCTGGACCTCAACAATTCCATAGGAACAAGCTATACAGATCCTTAATGACTGCCCGGTAGCTATGTTGCCTTTACTACTCCTTCATTACTCATCTTTGACCCATGAGGGATGTATGTAACTCATTAACCTCCCTTTCGTAGGTTATCATATATGCATATTACAATAGATACTTTTTTCTTCTTTTACATTTGCTTTCCTTCAGACAGGGGGCACAGTAAAAAATGTGATTGACCTTATGTTACAGTCTTTTGCTTCACTGGGCATTCTGAAACAATTGAAAACTGGTAATGCTTCCACCCACACGAGCAACTTATTTCAATCTTTCTGTGATTGAATACCCCTTGTTATAAAGATATTTCAATCTATTTATAAAAATATGTAAGGGGGAACTTGGTCCTATATGACAGAAAGGCAATTAGCTACTACTCCAAACACTTTCTATAAATCATGAAAAATGAGTATACACCAGCAGTAAAACAATGTGAAAGGTGCCTACTCCCCCAAATGAAGGTAATAAAGGGGTTTATTACCATGGGGGTGAGGCTGTGCTTATATATTTTCCAGAAGCCTGAGGAACGACCAGTGAGGGTGCCAAAACAGAAATGTCAGGGCATGTACTCCAAATCACCCAGAAAGATGAAAAAGCTCCAGCAGTAGCAGAACTCACAGAGACAGAACATGGGAATAAAGGAGAAGAGGTCTCATAATGCAGCCACTACATAAAAGAGCTGTGCCCCCTAGGGAGCAGATCAAACATTTTTTTATATCCACCCAAAGAACTGAAACCTGTTACCCCAGGACTTGTGTTTTAAGTTTTAAAGCAAAAGTTAAATGATTACAAAAGGCTCATGATGGAAAATGCTACTCATATCCAGAGAAAGAACTACAGAGTCTTTATGCATATCAAAGCAGGCTATTTTCTCTCTCTTTTCTTCTTTCTCAAGGTTATTCCCTTTGGTTATAATTGTTCTTTACCATGTAACTAACAGGGAAGTATGTTTAATATGACTGTATGCATTTAGCTATATCAGACTGTAAACCATTGTGGGGAGAGAAGGAGGGGAAAGAGGGGGTGCAAATTTAAAAATCAAAATCTTATACAACTGAATGCTGAAAACTATAAATAAATAAATAAAACTTATTTAAAAAGCTAAATGAGGTACAGGAACAATTAGACACTAAAACTATATTGGTGAAGGACCTCAATTTTCCCCCTTCAGAACTAGAAAAACCTAACCATAAAGTAAGTGAAAAAGAAGTTAAAGGGATGAGATTTTTAGTAAAATTAGTTGTCACAGACCACTCGAAAACACTAAATGGGAATAGAAAAGTAATATACCTTTTTCTCCACTGTATATGGGACCTTCAAAATAATTCATGTGTTAGGGCATAAAAACCTCATAAATGCTGTGAAGCAGAAGTAATAAATGCATACGTTACCAACTATAATACACGGAAAATCGCATTTAATATATAGCCTTTGAAGCATAGATTAAAAATTAAATAACCTAATCCTAAAGAATGGGGGTCAAAGAACAAACCAATATGATTCCTATCTGGAGAGAACTGAATGGAAAGAAAAAGAAATACACTTTTTTATTTAGCAGTTCATGGAAGCTTTACAAAGACTGACCATATATTAGTAAGTAACAAAATTTTAGTTAAAAACAGAAAAGCAGAAATATTAAAAGTATCCTTTTGAGTTCACAATGCAATAAAAATTGTATTTAATAAGGGCCACAGAAACATACATTAAAAACCAACTGTAAAGAATCTTAATGAATGAGTTAAAGAACAAATCATAGAAATAATAATTTGATTAAAGAAAATGACAAAAATGAGACAACAAATCAAAACTTATGGGATACAGCAAAAGCAGAGATCAAAGGAAAATGTATCTCTAAATGCTTACATTAATAAAAGAAAGTAAAAGATTAATGAGTTGGGTTTTCAATATCCTAAAAATTAAAGGAGAAATTAATAGAGTTGAGTGTAAGAAATAATTGAAGTAATAAATAAAATGAACAGTTGGTTTTATGAGAAAATAAATAACATAATAAGTAAATTTGATTATAAAAAGTGGGAAGAAAATCAAATAACTAGCATAAAAAAAAGGTTAATCTACCACTAACACAAAGATGAATTAAAGCAATTATAAGGAGTTGTTTTGCCCAGTCATATACGATTAAATTTAACAATGTAAGTGAATTGGAACTATACTTACCAAAATAAAAATTGTCTAGATTAGTAGAAGAGGAAATAGAATATCTAAATAGACCTCTTTAAGAAAAAGAAACTAAATAAGCTATAAATGAGCTTCCTAAGGAAAAAGCACAGGGACCAGATGGATTTACTAGTGAATTCTATCTAACATTTAAACATGAACTGATTTCAGTATTAAATAAAAATATTTGGAATACTTCACAAAAAAAAAAGGAGTCCTACCAAACTCCTTTTCTTAAAGAAACAGTATACTGATACCAAAACAAGGAAGAACAAAAAACTGAGAAAGAAAATTACAGACCAATTTCATTAATGAATGTGGATGCAAAAATCCTAAATAAAATACTACCTAAAAGATTGCAAAGATTATACACTATGATCAAATAGGACTGGAAGGCAGGCATGATTTAACACAATTAAAATAACTGATTATATTAATAATAAAAGGTGTTTTAAATTATATGACCATATCAATATATGCAGAAAAAGCTTTTGATAAAGTACAACACTCATTTCCATTAAAAAATATTTGAAAGTATTGGAAAAAAATGGATTTTTCCTCAAATCGATAAAAAGTATTTCTCTAAAACCAACAGCAAGCATTATTTGTAACAGAGACAAACTAGAATCTTCCCAGTAAGATCAGGTGTGAAAAAAGGATGCCCACTGTCACAAATATTACTCAGCATTGTACTGGAAATCCAAGCAATAGCAATAAGAGAAGAAAAAGAAACTGGAAGAATCAGAATAGAGAATGAGATACTAAAACTACCTTTTTTTCAGATATGATGATATACTTGAAAAATCACAAAGACTCACTTTAGTTGAAACAATTACAAAGTAGCAGATTATATAGTAAATACAAATAATTCATCAGCATTCCTATATGTCACAAAACCAAATCCTCCTAGAAAGAGAGAGTAAAAAATACTCCATTTAATACAACTCTAAAAATTATAAAATACCTGGGAGTAAACTTGCCAAAACAAACCTAGGAAAGCAAAACCTTTTTATACAAATTCATTATTTGGTGAAAATTGTTGGGAAAACTGGAAAGCAGAATGGCAGAAACTGAGCAAAGACCAGTGTTACACCATTTCCCAAGATAACCTCACTATGGATACATGATCTAGATATAAAGAGAGAGATTACAAGAAAATTAGAAGAATGTGGAAAATATTATTTACCAGTATTGTAGACAGGTGAATAAACAAGAGATAGAGCAGTATGAAGTATGAAACAGATAATTTCAATTAACTTTTTTATTATTTTATATTTCCCCAGTACCATGTAAAAACAATTTTTAACATTTAATTTTGAAATTCTGAGTTCCAAATTCTCTCTCCCCATCAACCCCTCATTCAGAAGTCAAATGATTCAATATACATATGTAGTCATGCAAAACATTTCCATTAACAGTCATGTAATTTTGTGAAAGAAAAGTTAGAACAAACAAAAATAAACCTCAAGAAATACAAAGAAAGTAAAAAAAAGTAGGTTTCAATCTGTATTAAGAAACCATAAATTCTCTTTCTGGGGATGGATAGCATTTTTGAACATAAGTCTGTCAGAGTTGTCTTGGATTATAGGATTGCTAAGGATAGCTAGGTCACTCACAGTTAATCATCTTACAATATTTATATTACTTTGTACATAGTTGTCTTAGGCTGGAAAATTGTTTCACTCTGTCTTTTTGTACATTCTACCCCTATAGAGTTTGTTTAGAATCATTCTTTAAAGGTAACTATAGGGGTTTGGGAGAGGGCTTAGGCAAGTCCTTGCCTTTTTTTTTTTTTACTTGATCATCTTCCCTCTAACTCTTCCATTACATTAAAAAGGTTTTGTACAAATAAAACAAATATTGCCAAGATAAGAAAGAAAGCAAAAAAATCAGTGAAAATATTTTATAGACGGTTTCTTAAGTAAATGTCTTATATTTAAAATATATAAAGAATTCTGTGAAATATATAAGAAATACAAATCATTCCTCAAATGATAAATGATAAAAGGATATGAATAGGCAGTTTTCTAAGAAAGAAATCAAAACAACTTACAGTCCAGTAAAAAAAAAAGGCCTTAACTCATAACTGATTAGAAAAAATGAAAGGGAAAACAACTTTGAGATGTCATTTTGCACAAATCACATTGCTTAAAATGACAGAAAGAGAAAGCAACAAATGTTGGAGGTGAAGTGTGAAAATTGGGACCCTAATTCATCACTGGTGGATCTGTCAAGTGATCCAACCATTCTGGAGAGCAATATGGAATTATGCCCAAAGAGTTTCTTTTTTTTTTTTTTTTAAAGCAATTGGGGTTAAGTAACTTGTTCAAGGTTACACGGCTAGTCATTATTTCTGCGTGGGTGCTCATTTTCTGAGGCCGGTTTTGATCTCGGGTCATCCCAACTCCGAGGCTGGCACTCTTACTCACTGCGCCACCTAGCCGCCCCTTTAGGGCAATTGGGGTTAAGTAACTTGCCCAAGGTTACATGGCTAGGTTTTTGTTTGTGTGGATTAAGTGTTGGAGGCCGGCTCCAAACTCAGCTCCTTCTGACTTCAGGGCCGGCGCTCTATTCACTGCGCCACCTAGCTGCCCCTCCAAAGAGTTTCTAAACTACCTATACTCTGATCTAACTATACAAATACGAAGTCTGTTTCCAAAGATGATCAAAGAAAAAAAGCATCTATACATTCTAAAATCTTTATAGCAGCTGGCTTTCTGATGGCAAAGACCTGGAAACTGTAGGGATGCCTATAATTCGGGGAATGGCTGAACAAGTTGTACTTCATTGTGATGGAATACTACTAAATATAAGGAATGATGTGCTCAATTATCTTAAAAAATCATGGAAAGACTAACACAAAATAATACAGAATGAAATGAAGGGAACATTGTATATAGTAACAGCAATAGTGTCTTAAGAATTTGAATGAATAAGTTGTTTTGATTACTATAAGTACCCAAATTAACTATGCAGGAAAAATGAAGTAAGATGCTATCTACATCCAGAGGAAAAAACTGATTAATAAAATTATATATGGAATAATTTTACATGCATGTATATACATATTTATACATATAAGCACATACATATGTGCGTATACACATATATACATAATTATTTCTCCCTAAAGGTAGCTGTGGAGGAGGGGGGAGAGAAAAATTGGAGAAAAAAAAGATTTACTTGGTAACTTTTTTGTATATTTAAAAGCAATAAGAAGTTGTCCATAATAAATTTGCAATTCCACATGCAATTGTCTTTTTTATTTTTTTTTATTTTTTTATTTTTTTTCTTTCTTTTTTTTTATTAAACAAATGCTTTATTAACTTCTGGTTTACATCATTCATTTCCACCAGATTATGAGTTACATTTTTCCCCCATTTTTCCCCCATTTTTCCCCTACCCACCACCCCAGAATAGCAGTCCCACCAGATATCCCCTCATCCAATCTGCTCTCTCCCATATCTTCTCCCATACCCCCTTCGACTTTGCCATTAGGGCAAGGTGAATCTCTGAGCTCCACTGCCTGGACATCTTATGAAACATTTAATTTTAAAACTTCGATTTTCAGATCCATTCCCTTTCTCCCCTGTCACCCACTCCCTCTGAGAAGATAAGCAATCCAGTATGTGTTGTACATGTATATCTATACAGAACATTACCATAGTAGATATATTGTAAAAGACTACTTATATTTCCTCCCCACCTGTCTCACCTCCCACCTGGTCCATTCCCTACTTTGGTCCTGTCCCTCTTTGATAGTGGGTACTTCTAACCTCCCCTCTCCCCAGAATGCCCTCCCCTCCATCATCCCCCCTCTCATCCCCCTTTCCCCTACTCAGGAGAGTGAGTGAGGGTAAGATATTCCATTTAGTCTGTATGTGATTCTCTCCTTGAGCCAACTTCAATGAGAATATGCTTTTGCCTTTTTGCCTTCCTGTTCTTCCCCTCCCCTGCAACTACTTCCCCTTGCCTCTTCTACATGAGATAGTTTGCCCTACCCTGTCTCTCTCCATCTCCTCTTGCCACTTTCCTCTCTCACCTCTTGACTTCACCCCTTAAGAATCATCCCTTCCTTGGGGCGGCTAGGTGGCTCAGCGAGCAGAGAGCCAGCCCCGGAGCCAGAAGGACCCAAGCTCGGATCCGGCCCCAGACACCCAACACACAAACAAAAACCCAGCCAAGTGAACCTGGGCAAGTCACCCAACCCCAATTGCCCTCAAAAAAAAAATAATCATCCCTTCCCATCAAATTCAACCTGTGCCCTCTGTCCATGTATACCTGTGAACATATGCCATGTACCCTTCTTCAATTATTTTCATAATGAGAAAGGTTTCATCAAACGCAGTTATTGTTTTTCCATGTAGGACTGTAAATAGTCCAACTTTGATAAGTTCCTTTTGATTTCTTTTCCTTGATTGCCTTCTCAAGCACCTCTTGCTTCTTGTGTCTGAATGTCAAATTTTCTATTCAACTCTGGTTTTTTCACCAAGAATGCTTGAAAGTCCTCTATTCCACTGAATGACCATATTTTCCCCTGAAACAAGATACTCAGTTTTGCTGGGTAGGTGACCCTTGGGTTCATTCCCAGCTCTTTTGCCCTCTGCAATATCATATTCCATGCCCTTCTATCCCTCAATGTAGAAGCTGCCAGGTCCTGTGCCATTCTGATTGTGTTTCCACAATATTGAAATTGTTTCTTCCTGGCTGCTTGTAGTATTTTCTCCTTGATCTGGGGATTCTGGAACCTGGCTATACTATTCCTGGGAGTTTTCTTTTTGGGATCTTTTTCAGGAGGTGATCTGTGGATTCTTTCAACCTCTATTTTGCCCTCTGGATCTAAAACATCAGGGCAATTTTCCTTGAGAATTTCTTGAAGGGTGATTTCTAGGTTCTTCTTTGATCATGGCTTTCAGGTAGTCCAATAATTTTTAAATTATCTCTCCTGGATCTATTTTCCAGGTCAGTGGTTTTTCCCATGAGATATTTCACATTGCCTTCTATTCTTTCATTTGTTTGGATCTGTTTAATAGTATCTTGATTTCTCATAAAGTCACTAGCTTCCATTTGCTCCAGTCTAACTCTGAAGGAATGAATCTCCTCAGTGAGCTTTTGAGATTCTTTTTCCATCTGGCAAATTCGACTTTTTAAGGCATTCTTCTCCTCATTGCCTTTCTGAGCCTCTTTTGCCATTTGAGTTAGTCTATTTTTTAAGGTGTTATTTTCCTCAGTCAGGCTGTTGACTGTCATTTCATACTTTTCTTGCATCTTTTTCATTTCTCTTCCCAAATTTCCCCCCACTTCTCTTATCTGCTTCTTAAGGTCCTCTATGGCCTGTAGCCAGCTTGTATTTTCATTTGGGGGTTTTGGTGCAGGAGTTCTGACCTCACAGTCCTCCTCCATGCTTTGAGCCTCTTTGCCCCTAAAATAGGAGTCCAATGTTGAACTTTTCTGTTTATTTTGTTTCGTTTGCCTAGGCATGTTGCCACTTAATTACTTGATTTTTGGGCTTGTTGCCACAGTAGGACTCTGCCACCAGACAGGGGAGCTTCTGCCCAAATGTGGGGTCTTCACAACTTCTGCCAGTTGGGTGGCCTCTGTAAAGCCTCCACCCACTCTGGCAAGTTGGATACCCACCCCAAACTTCCCCCCCCCAGACCACAATCCAGAACCAGGCAGTTTAAAGCAAAAGCGATTAACCCCCAGACTGATTGCTGGATCTTCCTACAGTTCGCAGACCAGGAGCTAGAGCCACTACTGACACTGCAAAATGGCTTCTGTGCAGCTGTTTCTTCAGCAGCTTTTTGCTCCCAGGGGAGGAAGCCACGTGTTCCCCAAATACTGGTCCCAAAGTCCATAGGGCACTAACCTCTCACTTTGTCCTAGGCATATCTGTGCTGACAATTCTGGAATCGCCACAATTGCTGGTGTTCTGGGGTTCCACCAGTCGGCTGAAGGCCCGGCCGCCCTGGGGCTAAAACCGCGGACCTGGGCTCGGCTCTGCGGCTGCGTTGCCGGTTCCCAGCGTGCTGTGCTGCCTGCTCTCAGAGCACTGCGCTGGCCGCTCCCTGCAGGGCTGCTGGGCTGTCCTCAGCAGGAGGTTAGCTTCTCTGTGCCGTTCTGTGGGTGCTGTGGCTCTAGAAGTTGTTCGAAGCTCCTTTTCACATTGTTTGAAATTTGTGTCAATTGTCTTTTTTATTATACCTACATTATGTTTTTTCCCATAAATTAAAAATAAAATATATAAATGGGAAAAGTAAGAAGAACTAAGTCACTGGGCACAAGAGGAACAATAATGACCAACTGTCAGAGCCTCAGCTACTCTGATGAACACAATGACTCATGGAAGGCCCAAAGGACCAACGGTACAAGATGAAGAGGGATGTGATGAGCTCTGAGCACAGACTGAAGCATCTTCTTTTTCACTTCCATTTCTCTTACCTTTTTTTGGACCAGGGTTAACGGGCAAATGTTTTCCATTATTCCCATGCCAAATGTGCTTCCTATAATTTGCCTTCTCCATGAGTTGGGGAAGGAATGGAGGGAGGGAAAGAATGTGGAACTGAAAATCTTAAAAAAGCAAAGGTAAAGTCTTTTTATGGGGAGCGGGAGGGGGATAAATTGCAGTCCTTTGGCTATAAACATATGACTCACTGACGCCCACCACTTCTAGGCTGTGGCACAGGAGAAAGAAATGTAGGGTGTTTCAGGAAAAGCAGTGGGGAGCACTCACCTCCCAGAGCCGGGCTGGCAGCACAGGAGCCATTCCCTCTTCCTCAAGGGCAGAAGCCAGAGAAGGCAGAGCTGGAGAGGAAAGGAGGACCATGAGAAGGAGGGGCCACCCTGGGGTCTGCCAGGCTCAGAGCTGCAGAAGCCCAGCTTCTGCCCTGGGGTGGGGATGGGGGGGAGTCCCAGACCGGGGTGAGATGATTTGCAAGGGGGTGGGGGGCAGAAGGAAACTGTCATTTCTTTCTTGGGGAGGCCCAATCTCTACTTAGAGAAGCAGGAGTGGGGGTGAGGACTCCTGGCAGCATCAGGGAAGGCAGCCTGGAGGAGGGGGTACCCCAGGATGCTGGGAAGAGGAGGAGACCACAGGGAAGGCGGGACCACACTGGGAGTGCCTATCCTGGGTCCCCCAGCACAGGGGAAAGACAGAGCCTGGAGGGGTAGGACCTGGGTCACAGGATGCCTCCAGAGCTGAAAGAGAATTATAATCAGCCCTCAGACTGCTCTGCCTGCTCCTCCTCCAGCCCCTCCCCATCTTCCCAAACACCTCTAGACCCCTGGAAGAACTCCCTGTTCTTCTGACCCGGGGCCAGTCTGACCCAGTCCATACATGGGAAGACTCTGGTTCAGGATTTCTCCTAAGCCAGTTCCCCATGAAGGCTATATTATGTCTTAAGATTGGCTCACCATCTTTCCTGACTGGCAGGAGTTTAGGACTCAATAACGGAGCAGTGACCCAGACATAGATGCCTGAAAGGGAACAAGGACATAAAAACAAACAGATACGCTAAATGTACAAGGACAGTACATATTTTTGCATGTATTCCTAGGAGATAATTGCTTTGCATTCATCATATAAACCCTGCCCTCTGATCAGTAAATCAGAAACTGCTATGACAGATCTCACCTCACTCTTCTTGTTTCGGCCTGTGCCCATTTTGATGCAGGCGTCACTCCAGTGCTTCCTTCATCCTACCGGGACACCCCTCCCCTTTTCAGTGAGCTCCACAACCAGTCCCCGGCTGAGACCCCGCCACACCCCCACAGCAGGCGGCAGCCTGGGCCCAGACGCGCTCTCGGCTCCCGCTCACCCTGTCATACCACCTCAGCATTGAGGAGGGGAAGCTGCCACCATCAAGCAGGAGAAGCTCTGAGGAAAGTAGGCAGAAGTGTTTTGGCTTAGAAAAATGACAAGGCGCGCAAGACCTTCTGGGAATTGTAGTCCGGAAGTGAGGGCGCCTTCTGTGCATGCCTATGGCTAGGCTTCTCCCCTGGGGACTGCAGTCCGCCTCCCTGCCTCCCAGCCCCACATGGCCCAGCCTCCCTTGGAGCCTGGACCTCCCCCTACTCCACTTCAATCATTCGTGGTCTTCACAGTTGCAGAGCTCACAGGGAGTCACAAGGAGTGGGGTCCTAAACGTGGAGAGCCCTGGGGTTCCTCCCAGGCTAGCCCCCCCGCTCCAAAAACCTCCACGCTCACCCATTCCAGCAGTCGTCATTCCCAGCAGGCCACAGCTATAAAGAAATGTTGTGCCTGCACCACCATCTTCCTGGCGGAAGTGACATTTTCAGGAAGGGAAGCACGAGCTCAGAGGAAGGAAACCAGGCCCTGGAAGCTGGAGGTGGAGAAGGGGGTGGGTCTGGGCAGGTGGAGCAGGAGCCGAGGGGACCCTGGGAACAGGCGGCTGTGGCCTGCGCCGTCCTGTTGGGAAGCAATGTTGGGGAAAAGCCAAGGACGCGAGAAGGGTCAGACCCTGTGTGGGCCCCTTGGGCCAGATGAGGGGAGAAGGTGGAGCCAGGCCATGCCCACTTTGTGTCTGCTTACGCCGTCTAGGAGACAGACCCAAGGGAAAACAGGAGAGAGAGAGAGCTTTCACTGCCCTCACAGAACGCCAAGCGTGGGTAGGTGGACTAAATAAAATTCAGAACCATCATTTACCTAGAGCTTCCCGTGTTTCAGACCGTGTTAAGTGCTTTACACTGGCTATCTCATCTGGTCCTGGAACTGACCCTGGGAAACAGGTGCTGTTATAGACCCCCTTCTATAGATATGGAAACCAGGGTGAAGTGACTTGCCCAGGGTCACACAGCTATCAAGTGCCTGAGCTTGGATTTGAACTCAAAGCTAGGAGGAATAACAGCATCAATGTGATGTTTGATTCATAACAGATCTTCATGCTGGGTTTGGTGTGATATAGAAATGCTCCTGTTTTATGTGGATATTGCTAAAATTAATAATTATATCAATTAACTAATTAACTTTTAGCTGTCTCTCCAGGGTCTTCAAGTACACCATGCCATCATCTGCAAAATGTGATCATTTTGTTCTTCTTAACCTTTGTTTATTCATCCTATCTTGTCTTAAATCTATTGTCATTAGATGTCAAGTATACGTAGCAATAATATGTGTGTGTGTATGATTAATAGTATACCTTTTGGATCAATGTATATCCAAAACGAATATTATTAATTATATCAAAGAAGTTTTTAATAGAAATTGTTCACATTAATCAAAATTCTTCTGTTGGTAATTTCTTCTCCTTTTTTGTTATCAGTATGTTTTACATGACTATGCTTATTGGCTATAAGTACTGTGTTTTTCTTTCTTTACTGGAAGTGAGGAGAAGGTAGGATTTAAGAGGAAGAGAGCTAGACACAGTACTCTCAGAAAAAGATGAACAGAAGAGAAGAGAAGGAAATTTAAAAGAAAAGAGGACAGCTTTGTAAGTCACAGGTTGAATTTATTAGAAGAAAACAGCAAGAAAACATCTATAACCAAGCCTCTAAGAAACAAGTAGTTTAGACAGAATGCAAAAGAGAATTACTAACAAAAAAAAAAAGGTTAAAAAAATGTTTTCAAAAGAGCAAAAAAAATTTTTTTAATCATATGAGAAGCAGAGGAAAAAGTGGGGAAAGACATGAGAGCAAGACGAGAAAATTATGAAAAATGTATTACCAACTTGGCAAAAGAAGCAAAAGTAAAAAGAAGAAAATAACTCATTAAATATCATAATTGGCCAAGTGGTAAAAGGACAAAACCCAAGTGAAGAAAAGAACCGATAAAAAATTAAAATTGATCAAGTGCAAGCAAACAAATCCAGAAGACATCAAGAAATAACAAAACAAAGTCAAGACTGAAAATAGAATAGAAGAAAATGAGAAATATCTCAGTAGGAAAATGATCTGGAAAGCAGATGGAGGAGAGAGAATTTAAGAATGATTGTACTACCTAAAAAGCCATGATCAAAAGTAAAGCCTAGCCTTTATATTTTAAGAAATCAGAAAGAAAAACTGACAACCAGTGGGGGGTGGGTGAGGAGGGAAGAAGGGAAAGAATCTGCAAATCAAAGTTTTAAAAACAAATGTTAAATTTTTTTATTTTTTTTTCTATGTAACTGGGAAATAAGATATACAGGCCCTGAGGTATAGAAATCCATCTTAACCTACTAGAAAGTTGGGGGGGGGGGTTAATGAGGCAGGAGATAAGAGGGAACAGATTGGGAAAAGGGGTATTCAGTAGGCTCTCTATCTTGGGGTGGGGGAAAAGACAGGGAGAAAATTTGTAACTCAAAATATTGGAGAAATGAATGTTGAAAACTAAAAATAAATAAAAATTTTAAAAACTGACCAGATTTCTTGGAATAAGAGGACAAAGTGAAAATGTATCTGTGATGACTAACTTTGATAGACTGGGCTCCTCTCAGCAATGCAAGGCTATAAGACAATTCTAAAAGTCTCATGATGGAAAGGGCTATCCACATCCAGAGAAAAAATAGTTTAACTTATTAAGTCACTTAATTTTCTCTTTCCCGTTATAACAAATCCCATAACAAAACTTCCAGGAATCCTATAACCAAATGCCAGATCTCTCAGGTCCAAGAGAGATACACTGTGTCTGTAATTGTATACAGTATTCTCCTGGTTCTACTCCCCTCACTCAGCATCAGTTTATAATTCTCTCCAGGTTAATATGAAGTCCATCTGCTCCTCATTTCTTATACCAAAATAGTATCCATGACATTCAAATACCACAACTTGTTCAGTCATTCCCCAACTAATAGGCATCCCCTTGATTTCCACTTCTTTGCACCACAAAAAGGGCTGCAATAAACATTTCTGTAAATACAGGTCATTTTCCTACTTGTATGATTTCTTTGGGATACAGCCTAGAAGTGGTATTCCTGGGTCAAACAGTACACATTTTTATAGCCTTTTGGGCATAGTTCCAAATTGCTTTCCAGAATGGCTGGATCAGTTCACAAGTCCACCAACAATGTATTAGTGTTCCAATTCTCCCACATCTTCTCTAGCATTTATCAGTTTCCTGTGTTATCATGTTAGCCAATCTGACAGGTGAGATGTGGGACCTCAGAGTTCTCTTGATTTGCATTTTTCTAATCAGTAGTGATTTAGAGCATTTTTTCATTTGATTGTAGAAATCTTTATTTTCTTCCTCTGAAAACTACCTGTTCATATCCTTTGACCATTTGTCAATGGGGGAAAAACATTCATTTTTAAGGAAATTAGAAGGAATCTTCATAAACAGAGGAGGCAGCTGAAGGGATAATATTGGGATCATCTAAAAGCAATGGAGGGTTAAGAAAAAGGGATATACTAAGAGATGAGAAGGAATTGGAAAAATGGGGAAATTTTTCTTACATGAAAATGGAGAGAAAGGAGGACACTTATAGTGGAAGGGAAAATAGGAGGGGTGGGCAATACTTGAATCTCACTCTAAACTGATTCAAAAAGGAAAGAACATATACCAACTCAATGGGGTAAAGAAATCTACCTTGCCCAACAGAGAAGTAGGAGGGGAAGGGGATAAGAAAAAGCAAGATAAAAAGACAGAAAATAGAGAAGGAAAATCAGAAGAAAATAAGATCAAGAAATCAACACACTAAGCATAACTAAATGTAAATGGAATACATTCAAACAGAATTCAAATGGAAGTGGAAGGTAGAATGGATTATAAATGCATTATAAACCAGAATCTAACAATATGTTGTTCACAAAAAAACACACTTGAAAAAAGAAAAATACACACACAATTAAAACAAGGGACTGGAGCAGAAGTTATTATGTTTCAGCTGAAATAAAAAAGGGAGGGGTAGCGATCATGACCTCTGACAATGCAAAAGCAAAAATACATCTCATTAAAAGAGATAATCAGGAAAACTACATCTTGCTAAAAGGGACATTGTTATGACATGCAGTCATAAAAATAGTAGATATATGCATGAAATGGCAAAGCATCCAAATCTTTAAAGCAAAAGTTAAATGAGTTACAGGAAGAATTAGACAGCCAAACTAAACCATACCAGTGAGGAACCTCAACTTTCCCATATATATATTCCGGAACTGATCCAGCTCCTCCACTCTTACTCACTGCACCACCTAGCCGCTGGATGAATATACTTTTTAAAAAATTAGCTATAGGGGCGGCTAGGTGGCCAAGTAAGAGCGCTGGCCATGTAACCTTGAGCAAGTTACTTAACCCCAATTGCTTTTTTAAAAAAATTAGCTATGCTAGACAAACCTCTAGAGAAAACTAAGTGGAAACAAAAAGGGATATACCTTTTTCCCCCTGTATATGGCACCTTCACAAAAATTCATGATGTGTCACACAAAAATTCATGATGTGTCAGTGCCCCAAAATCTCACAAACACAGCAAAGCAGAAATAAGAAGTACATATTTCATCAACCATAATACATTTAGAAACACTTTCAATACAATACCTTTGACATATAGATTAAAAAATAATTAAAAATTTTAAAACCTAATCCTAAAGAATTTGGGGGTCAAAGAACAAATCATACAATCAACCACTTTATTAATGACAATAACAATGAGAAAACATGCCAAAATTTGTGGGATGCAGCCAAAGCAGTATTTATGGAAAGATGTATAAACTCTTATACCAACAAAAGAAAGAGGAAATAAATAAATTGAGCATGTAACAACAACAACAACAAAAAACTAGAAAAACAACTGGGTAAAAACCACCTTTAAAGATAAAAACAAAAGTCCTGAAAACAAAACAAATTAAGAAAATTGAAGGCAAAAATGCCATTGAACTAATTACCATTAAGGGCTGGTTTAATAATAATAAAAAAATACCCAAAACAATAAAGCAGAAAATATTGTTGTTAATTTGATTTAAAAATAATCAAATCAACAGTATCAAAAATGAAAGGACTGAATACATCACCAATAAAGAGGAAATTAAAGCAACTATTAGGATCTATTTTGCTCAAATATATGCCAATAAAAAGAACAACTGAAATGGATGAATTTTTACCCCCCCCAAAATTGCCCAGATTAACAAAATAGAATATTTAAATAATCCCATTTTAGAAAATGAAATTGACTAATCCATAAAAAAATACCTAAGAAAAAACTCCAGGACCAAGTTGATTTTCAAGTGAATTCTACCAAACTTTCAAAGAATAGTTAATTCCAATACTATATACACTATTTGAAAAATTGAGTAAAGAAAGACTCCTATCAAATTCCTTCTATTACATAAATACAAGGAAACTAAACCAAAGGAGAGATTGGAGATTACAGCAATGCAGCAGAAAGATACTAAGCTATAACTAGGCTATATTTATACAGTGAACACTTGGTTTAACATAAGGAAAATTATAAGCATAACCAATGATGTCAGTACCAAAAATTACAAGTCATAGGCTGAAATAAATAAGTGGAGAAAAAGTTTTTGAGTAAATACAAATTGGCATTAAAAACAATAGAAAGCATAGGAATAAACTTAACTTTTCTTAAAATGATAAAAGCATCTATCTACAATCAAGAACAAACATAATCTGTAATGAGGATAAACTAAAAAAGCCTTCCTAAGAACATCTGAATGACACAGGGATGGTCATTATCAACTTTTATTGTTCTAGAAATGCTTAAAAGACAAGGCAAAGAAAATGAAGGAATACCAATAAATAAGTAAAAACAACTATCAGTTTGTAGATGATGAGAACCCAAGAGAATCAACTAAAAAACTAGTTGAAACAATAAAGCACTTTACTAAAGTTAGAGGGTTGGAAAATTGTTTCACTCTGTCTTTTTATATGTTCTGCTGCTCAAGAATTTGATTAGAATCATTCTTTAAAGGTATTTGGTAGGGTTTGGGGGAGCTCTCAGGAGAGTCTTTGCCTTTACTCCACCATCCTGGGTCCAGCTCCTCCATTACATGAAATAAAGGTTTTGTACAAATAAAAGACACATTGCCAAGATCATAAGGAAAGCAAAAAGTTGGGGAATGTGTTTTATAGACAGTTCTCAAATAAAAGTCTTATATCTAAAGTATATAAAGAACTTTGTGAAATCCATAAGCATAAAAATCATTCCTCAATTGATAACAAATCCAAGGATTTGAACAGGCAGTTTTCTGTTTTTATTTATTTTTTTTGGAGGGCAATTGGGGTTAAGTAACTTGCCCAAGGTCACACGGCTAGGTTTTTTTGTTTGTGTGTGTTAAGTGTCTGAGGCCGGATCTGAACTCAGGTCCTTCTGATTCCAGGGCCAGCGCTCTACTCACTGCGCCACCTAGCCACCCTTGAACAGGCAGTTTTCTAACAAAGAAATCGAAACAATTTATAATCATTTAAAGAAGAATGCTGTAAATCACAATTGATTAGAGAAATGAAAATTAATACACCAAATATAGGTGAGGATGTGGAAATATTGGAACCCTAATTCATTGTTGTTGGAATTGTCAACTGATCCAATCATTTTGGAGAACAATCTGGAATTGTGCTCAAATAATTATTAAACGACCTATACACTTTGATGCAGTGAATTGTGGAAATGAATCTTGTAAACTAAAAGTAAACAAATTAATAAAGACCAAAAAATTAAAAAAAAAAGATTCGCCAACAACAAAAAAAAGACAGAACATGATATAGAATAAGGATCTTTTTTATAAGATAAATTTATTACAACAATTGGTGTTGTACTTAGGTGATGAGCTAAAAGCATTAAAAACTCAATTGTTACTTAGATGTGATTATAAATCTCCATATATTAGTATAACTCCTTTACTATATATTAGCTCTAATTCTAATGCTTTTTGGGGACAAAATGCATGCCCAACTTCTTGGTGCTTGGCATAACTCTAATATCACCATGGAAATAAAAGCTTTCCATCAGATTATTAAAAATATTGAACATAGTGGGATCCCTGGGATTGACCTGGCAGGAATTCCAAAAACAATTATTGATGTTAAAAAAAATCTCTTCATTTCAGAATATATTAGCTCTTAGTATGCATTTGCTTCCTATATTAATCATTATAATATTCCTCTGTATATTTAGACCATGTAATGTCTCATAATATACAGGCTTTAGGCATTGAATTGGATGCTTTTAAACTTTTATTTAAAAGGGGGGAATTATATGGAGTGCCAAAATACTTGATCCAACATTCAGATAATTCCCAGGTGGTCTGCTCCAAAAAAGATATTTTTAGTGATGTGACGTCTTCTTTGAAGCCAGCTCCTGAGTATATTTGAGATGCAGCCATATGAAAGGAATTGCCTGAGTTCTGATATCAAAGGCTCTATCCTAAGATTTTAGTCACCTAGGTGTTAAATCCCTATTAGATTATCTTTTCTGTGCTACTTCCAAGATATGAGTGACTACCTAAACCTCCTGTTCTAAAAGAGTGATAAGAAACCTGGGTCCCAGTCTTTTGTCTCATTACTCTATAAAAACCTTGTCCAAATAATCAAAAAATGCAATTCTTCCTTGAACTACCCACATGGCCTGGTCTACTCTCTAACACATCTCCGACCAGGCTTAATGCTGAACACTGAGCAGCCTGCAGCAAGGAAAAGGAGAGAATTTGGAGGGGGGCAAGTTGCAATTTCAGTTTGGAACTATAAAGTTTAAAATGTCTGTAGGACATAAAAAATAAACCTAGAGCTTAGCAGAGAGGTTATGCCTGCTTCTTAAGTATTTTTGAGAATCAACAGGATACAAATCATAATGGAAAGCATGGGATATGATGAAATCACCAAGTGAAACAGCATAGGGGAAGAAGGGAAGAGGGTCTAGGATACAGGGGACAAAAATACAGCAGGTGTTAACTTGATGAAAATCCATCAAAGGGATTTATTGAATAGTAAAATAGGTAGGAGGAGGACCAGGAGAGAGTACTGTCACAAAATCCTAGAGGATAGTGTATAAAGAAAAGTTATCAACAGTGTTAAAAAATTGCAGAGCTCAAGAAGGGTGAAACTAAGAAAAGATGATCATATCTGGCTATTAGGAGATACCCAGGATCTTTGGAGAGCTTAGTTTAAGTTGAACAATGAGAACAGAAGCTCTAGTGTAGAGAATTAAGGAGAGATTAAGAGAAGTAGTGGCACTATCATAGATGTCCTTCTCAAGGAATTTTCCCACAAAAGGATAGATATGTGAAGGTAGTGCATGAGGTATAATGTTGAATTAATGTAGTATTAATGGCCATAGTGCTTCACCCCTGATCTTACTGTAAAGACTTCAAGTTTATCCTCAGTACAGATAATGCTTGCTCTTGGTTTGAGATAAATACTACTTAATAGTTTAAGAAAGGCTTCATTTATTCCTATGCTTTGTAGTGTTTTTAGTGGGAATGGGTGTTGCATTTTGTTAAAAGCTTTCTGCATCTATTGAGATAATCATAAAATTTTTGTTTTTGCTATTGATAAAGTGACAGGTTATGTTTTAATCATTGTTATCTCCTAAATACTATTCAATTAATGATTAGAAACTCAGACCCAGGTTCCCAGAATAGCTTTAGCCTATAGCAGTGGATGCCTGTTTTTCCTAAGCAACCTGTTTCTACACCATCACAGAAATAATGTGCTTGATTTTTAGGACAATCATTGCAATGCCTCAAGTCACTCTTAACACTTAGCATATGGCTGTCAGTCTTAAGACTTTTTTCTTCCTCTTTTCTTTTTTTTTTTCAACCATTATATAAGAACTTAAACACAAAAAATTGTACCCCATTCAATGCCTGATAAAATGATGTTCTCAATAATGATTTTATGAATGCCTAAGAAATATAATAATGACTCCACAGATCAGGCTGAAATTCTCAAACTAATGAATACAAATATTCTGTAAAGCATAAAAGGGTAAAAGATAAAAGTAATTGAATAAATGAGGATAAAGTTACCATCATAATGATGGGATTTGAAGAAGTATATATTGGGATGCCAGTTATACCAAACTGCTTGTCCAGCTTTCCACTATGTTGTAGTTGATATCGTATCATAGCTAAGAAGTATCCTCTGTCCATCTCTCTCCTTGTAGGCAATTTTATTCATATGGTATTAGTAATAGCTTGTAAAACTGCCTAACTGTGCTTGGTTTTCCCTTTTCTTTTTATGCTATAGATATTAGATGCAATTGTTTGTAATTAGATCTCAATGAAATGACAGAAGGATCCATAAGTTGCTGCCTCACCCAGAAATTGCTTGCATTCTGAGTAAAGACTGGAAGACTTTAACCCCAAAATCAAGAGTGAAGTTTGAGTCTTCCCACATATTAAGACTGAAACAAGTCCAAAGAGAATCAATTGATAACAAAGGAAAGAATTAGCAATCATTACAAGGTTTTACATATCCTTCTTTATCTAAAAGCTTACTGTCTCTAAGCATTCACCTGGAAACTTAACCTTGACTTCCTTGTAGCACTCACATGCCAATTCAACCAGTAGTCTTGGTCTTTGCATAGGAGGTGAAGAACCAGGACAAGCTCAAGTTATTTATGGACCTTCTGGATTCCTGGCTTTGACATGCTCAGTATGATCCTTGCAAAGTCACTTTCTCCCTAAGCCTCAGAGCTCTTATCTATAAAGTAGAAATACTAAGACCTATCAGTTTCTTCAAGAAAAATGTTTTATAAATCTTAAATCAGGATATAAATATTTGAAGCTATTACTCTACTTCCTTTGCATCACAGAAACAGCAAGATTAGTGTCGACCATCATAGTCTATTTTGTTGTTGCCTTCTCTGAAATCACAATCAAGACAGTGGTGATAGATCTAGTGTGCAAGCCAGGGTGACTGGGAGTATATTGGTCTCCTGTACAGTACATGGCTGATAAGGCAAGGCATAGATAGTATCTGCAATGGCCTGTGGGGCTTCCAGGAAAATGGTGATGAGGGTATCATCAGGGAAATAAGCTACCTATTAACTGGTCACTCTGCTAAGCACAGAAACACCCCAATGAAACAAAACCCTTACAGGAAACAGCAAGAAAGATGGCCTTGAATGATACTGATCAAAGTATTGGGGGAAACTCCAATACAACACACAAAATAGTAGGAAAAACAGGACAAAGAGAGAGCCACCAGAGAAAAGAAGGCAGGGGTGGTATTGTAAGGGTAATAAGCAAAAACTGGAATCCATAATGAGCTTTGGAAGATGCTTCTTCCTCTAGAACTATGATCCTATGGCTTCTTCTACCATCAGCTTCTGAGATGCCCCAGCCAGGGTCTGAGACCCAAAGAGGTTAATGAATCAATTTCATGTGGTCTATGCACGTGGATGGGGAAATTAGATATTTATTTTAATCCAATTACTTTCCTTGTGTTTCCCATGTATGTCATTTTAGGCATTTAAAAATGCGATTCTGGACAGTATTCCTAAGCTTCACCAGAGTTCCAGGGAGGTCAATGACACAAACAAGGTTAAGAAGCTCTGCTCTAAAAGACTTACGTTTTAGCCAGAGATGGCTGGAATTATTTGTTAGCAGGACTTCACTGAACGGTGTCTGTGGGTAGTCCTCAGAGAGAGATAATCAGTTTCAACATTTGAGCTCCTTTGTACCAGTTCCCTAGCTACTTTGCATAATTCTTAATTTCTCCCATTTTCATAATCAGGAGATCCTATTGTTCTAAGAAAATAAAACATAATACAGATTAAGTTTTCATAATACTTAGATGGACTAAGACTTCTAGGATATCCTGTGTACTAGAAAGTAGAAAGGCTCCCATGCACATTAGCAAGCATTGTCATTTTAGGAATATGAGAGCTGGTTGTGCTTTTCCAGGTACAACTGACTTCCCTATATTTTGATGATTTCTTGGGAATTTCAGTTTACTGGGGAACCATATGCTGACTCAGTCTCCAGCCTACTTGGCAGTGATCCCAGGAGAATAAGTCACCATCAGGTATAAGATCAGATTAAGCACTGCTAACTATCTAAACTGGTACCAAAAGAAGCCAGGCCAGACCCTCAGGCTCTATTACAAATACAACAGGAACTCTAGGGTTCCACCCAGGGTCAGTGACACTGGTTATACTAACTATACTTTACCAGTCCTGTGGAGTCTGATGACACTGTACACCAATAGTCAGCATAGTCACGGTTTCCCTCACACAGTGCACTAAATCTAAACAGCCCTTTCTGGCTGTCTATGCAGTGGGCTAATCCATCTCCTGTCCTTCACCTCATAATCTATGACAAAAGCCTGGCTGCTTGGCTTGTTTACAGAGATTTTAGGGCCCTGGGGGGGCACTAGGGTCTTGGCCATACTCAGGTATACCTGTTCCAGGTATGGAACACATTGTCATTGTATTCTAAGAAGAGGGGTGCTTTATTTTTGAGGTGATGGTTTAAAAACATTAATGTCCTTGACACTATGGATTTTCTTTTTTATCTCTTACTTCCATATTTTATCTCTTACTTCCATATTTTGCCCCCAGGGCGAGAAGCCTCTGAGGAACTGCTGCCATGCAACTACCCCTATGTGGCAGCGTTAGCTCCTGGCCTGCAGAGTGTAGAGGGACCAAGTGATCAGTCTGAGGGGTAATTGCTCTAGCTTTAACCTGCTTGGATCTGGATTTCGATCTAGGGTGGAGGCCCTGGGGTGTGTGACCAGCTTGCCATAACGTGTGAAGGCTTCAGAGAGGGCACCCAACTAATACCTCCAGCAGCTGAGAAAACCCCAGCATCTGGGATGGAAGCTCCCCTGTCTGGTGGCAGAGTCCTACTGTGGCAAAAAGCCCAGGGGTCAAATGACTGACTGGCGACATGAGTAGGCAAAGGAAACAAAATAAACAGAGTACCCCAACTTTACACTCCTACTTTGGTGACAAAAAGGATCAAAGCATGGAACAGGAGGAAGACAGTGAAGTCAGAACAATTGCACCAAAAGCTTCACAGAAAAATACGAGCTGGTTATAGGCCATAGAGGACCTTAAGAAGCAAATAAGAGAAGTGGAGGAAAAATTGGGAAGAGAAATGAGAACAATGCAAGAAAATTATGAAATGAGAGTCAACAGCTTGACTGAGGAAAATAACACCTTAAAAAATAGACTAACTCAAATAGCAAAAGAGCCTCAAAAAGGCAATGAGGAGAAGAATGCCTTAAAAAGCCGAATCTGCCAGATGGAAAAATAATCTCAAGAGCTTACTGAAGAGAATCATTCCTCCAAAATTAGATTAGGGCAAATGGAAGCTAGTGACTTCATGAGAAATCAAGATGCTGTTAAAGAGATCCAAACAAATGAAAAGAATAAAAGGCAATGTGAAATATCTTACTGGAAAAACCACTGACCTGGAAAATAGATCCAGGAAAGATAATTTAAAAATTATTGGACTACCTGAAAGCCATGATCAAAGAAAGAACCTAGAAATCATACTTCAAGAAATTCTCAAGGAAAACTGCCCTGATGTTTTAGACCCAGAGGGCAAAACAGAGGTTGAAAGAATCCACCAATCACCTCCTGAAAAAGATCCCAAAAAGAAAACTCCTAGGAATATCATAGCCAGGTTCCAGAATTTCCAGATCAAGGAGAGAATATTACAAGCAGCCAGGGAGAAACAATTTGAATATTGTGGAAACACAATCAGGATAACACAGGATTTGGCAGCTTCTACACTGAGGGACTGAAGGGCTTGGAATATGATATTCAGGAGGGCAAAAGAGCTGGGATTAAAACCAAGAATCACCTACCTAGCAAAACTGATTATCATGTTTCAGGAGAAAATATGGTCATTCCGAGGAATAGAGGACTTTCAAGTATTCTTGTTGAAAAAAATCAGAGCTGAATAGAAAATTTGACATTCAGATACAAGAAGCTTAAGAAGTTAAACAGGGAAAAGAAATAATAAGGAACTTATCAAAGTTGAACTATTTACATTTCTACATGGAAAAATGATCATTTTAACTGATGAAACTTTTCTCAGTATGAAAATAATTGAAGAAGAGTATACAGGCATATGAATCCATATGTGAATATGTGTATATATGTTTACAGGTATACAAAGATAGAGGGCACAGGACCAATTGAATAGGAAGGTATGATACTTACAAGGTGAAATTAAGAAGTGAGAGAGGAATATAATGAGAGGAGATGGGGAGAGACAGAATGGGGTAAACTATCTCTGATAGAAGAGGCAAGGGAAAATGGTTACAATAGAGGGGAAGAACAGGAAGACAAAAAGGCAAAAGCTTATTCTCATTGAATTTGGCTCAGGGAGAGAACAACATTCATACTAAATAGGATATCTCACCCTACAGGAGAGTATGGGGGAAGGGGATGAGAGGGGGAGTGATGGAAGGGAGGGCAGGCTGGGGGGAGGAAAGTTGGAAGCACCCACTTTTGAAAAGGGACAGGATCAAAGTAGAGAATAGAACAAGTGGGAGGTGGGAAAGGAGGGAGGGAAATATAGTAGGTCTTTTACAATATATCTACTATAGTAATATTTTGCATAACTACATATGTACAACATAGACTGAATTATTTATCTTCCCAGTAAGGGTGGGTAACAAGGGAGGAAGGGAATGAATCTGGAATTCAAAGTTTTAAAATCAAATGTTTCAAAATATATAAATACTATTATTAATACTATTTCACATGTAAGTGGGAAATAAGATATACAGGCTTTGGGGCATAGGGATCCACCATGCCCTACTGGAAAAGACAAAGGAGGTAGAGAAGATATGGGAGAGAGCAGATTGGAGGAGGGGATATCCTGTGAGGCTACTTTGGGGTGGTGGGTAGGGGAAAAACAGGAAAAAAACTTGTAACTCAACAATCTGGTGGAAATGAATGATGCAAACCAGAAATTAATAAAGCATTTGGGGAAAAAAAAGAAATGGAAAGGAGAAAGCTCTGAGCCAAGATCTATGGATTTCTCGAGACAAATTAAAATCTCTGCAAATATCAGGAAGGTGGGATTACTATACAGAGGTCACTAGATCCGCTAATCCCTCCATCCCATGACTCACTGTCATGAAATTTCTAATACACCTACTCAGTCTGAGACAGAACTAGTTTTAAGATTTTCCAGAATAAGATACTCTAACAGCATCTTATATTTTTCACTTAACAGTATTTTTTATTTTCCAATTATATGTAAAGTTAGGTTTTCAACATTCACTTTTTACAAGACTGAGTTCCAACATTTTTTATCCTTCCCTCCCAACCCTCCTCCCTAAGACAGTAAGCAATTTGATTTTGTTATACACATACTATTACATTAAACATATTTCCATATTAGTCATGTAGTAAAAAAAAAAAAGAATCAGAACAAAAGGGAAAATCCACAAGGAAAAATAACAACAAAACCCATAAAAGTGGCATTATGTTTCCATCTGCATTCAGATATCATAGTTCTTTCTCTAGATATAGAGAGCATTTTCCATCACGAGTCTTTGGGAATTATTTTAGGTCACTGTGTTGCTGAGAACTAATCTATCAAATCTATCAACACACAACATTGCTGTTACTATATATAATAGTCTCATGGTTCTGCTCACTTTATTCAGCATCAGTTCACCTAAGTCTTTCCAGGTTTTTCTCAAATCCACCTGCTCATAATTTCTTATAGCAAAATAGCATCCCATTACATTCATAAACCACAACTTGACACATATCCTCTCAATTTCCAATTCTTGTCCATCACAAAAAGAACTGCTCTAAATGGTTTTTTACATGTGGGTACTTTTCCCATTTTTTAAATGATCTCTTTGGGATACAGATCTAATAGTCTTGTTGCTGGATGTAAAGTTGTGCAGTTTTATAGCCATTTGGCATAATTTCAAATTGGTTTCCAGAATGGTCAGGTCAGTTCACTAGTCCACCAACAATGCATTGGTGTTCCAATTTTCCCATATCTTCTCCAAAATTCATTATTTTCCTTTTCTGCCATATTAGCCAACATGATAGTTGTGAGGTGGTACCTCAGAGTTGTTTCAATATGCATTTCTCTAATCAGCAGTGATTTGGAACATTTTTTTTCATCTGAAAACTCCCTGTTGATATTCTTTGACCATTTCTCATTTAGGGAATGAATTTTCTTTTTTGCTTTCTTTTTTGGAGGAGGGAGGGCAGGGCAACTGTGGTTAAGTGATTTACCCAAGAAGTAACATGGATTGTAAGTGGTAATTGTCTGAGGCTGGATTTGAACTCAGGTCCTCCTGAGTCCAAGGCCTGTGCTCTATTGACTATGCCACCTAGCTACACCATGAATTGTATTCTTATAAATTTTACTCATTTCTCTATGTCTTCTGGAAATCAGAGCATTATCAGAAGCACTGGCAGTAAAACTTATTTACAGCTTTCTGCTTTCCTTCTAATCTTGGTTGCATTGGCATTGTCTGTACAAAAACTTTTAAAATTAATGAAATAAAATATGATATTTCATAATGTTCTCTTTTGTTTGGTCATAAATTCTTCCCTTCTCCATAGATCTGACAAGTAACTATTCCTTGATCTCCTAATCTGCTTATGCTACCGCCCTTTATGACTAAATCATGTACCAATTTCAACCTTATTTTGACTGATTCAGCAGTCCATTTCTTAACCAGTACCAAATACATTTTTAAAAATAATTGTAATTTTATTTTATTTTTGCTTTTTGGAGGGCAATTGGGGTTAAGTGACTTGCCCAAGGTCACATGGCTAGTTTTTGTGTTAAGTGTCTGAGGCCGGATTTGAACTCAGGTCCTCCTGACTCCAGGGCTGGTGCTTATTCACTGCACCACCTAGCCATCCCACAGTACCAAATAATTTTGATGAGTGACATTTATATGTTTACAAATCTTGTAAGGCTAGGCCACCTTCCTTTGCAATATTTTTCATTAAGATCCTTGAAATCCTGTAACAATTTGTTCTCCCAAATGAATTGTTATTGTTTCTGGCTCTATAAATAATTTTTTGGTTGTTTCACTGATGTCATGAAAAAGTTAATTCAAGTAGAATTCTCCTTTTTATTATATTCATTATTCATTCACATTATGTTCAACCTACTCATAATCAATTGGTGTTTTTCTAATTGCTTAGATAGGACTTTATTTGTGTGAAAAGTGACTTGTAATTGTATTCATATAGTTCCTGGGTTTGTCCTGGCAAGTACAATCATCGAAATAGATGAGGTACACAAGACAGAGTAATCACTGACTCTAGTAATCAAGTGTTTGCCAAAAACAAAAAAATCAAGCTTTTGAGAAAAGAATCCACTATTTGACAAAAGCTACTGGGAAAACTTTGAAAGTGTTGGTGGAAACTAAGCATAGACTTATTACCACATACAATATAACAGCCTCTTAACATAGGGATGGTATCAGAGTGATCATGGTTGTCCTTTGTGCTCATAGAGGACCAAAATGACACCACTATGTCAAGATCAAATTACACAGTGCCCAACAGTGCTCAAAGGGCTATACAACATGTTGGGCACATGTACCAGTCCATGTGAACATTTGGACTGGTACATCAATACAGGTCTATGTCACAGAAGCTATACTGGACAAACATTTCTAGAATTTTCAGTACTTTTACCATGTTAGTTTAGCATTGTTTCCCCTTATATTCATGATAAATCATTTCTGCCATATTCTCTACCCATCTGACTATGGGAACAAGGCACGTTCAAAACTCCTCTTGCTGGTACTTTGTACAATTTCTTCTCCCTCTACTATCTAGCAGGGCATAGAAGAATGGAGGGAGGGGAGGAGGCATGACTTCCCACTCAGGATATACAGTGTGAACCATGGTTACTGGACATATTCTCACCTTTACCAATGCCCACTTGTTTCTCACCTACTTCAGCTGTGCTTAAGTATGCCCATGCATATGTTTTTTTTTTACTATGCATTCCCTGATGCCTAGTAAGATGTACCTTCCTCCTGAAGGCCTTCCCACATGTAGTTCATTGATAAGGTTTCCATCCAGTATGAAACATTTGATATTAAATAAGTTCTGAGTTGTATGGGAAAACCTTCCCATACTGCTTATATTCAAAAATAACGTTTCCAATATGAATTTGCTGATGCACATGAAGATGCATGTTTCTTGTGAAGGCCTTTCCACATTCACTACATTTGCAAGGTTTCTATCAAGTATGAATCATCTGATGCATTATAAGTCTTTTCTTAATCCTGAAGGCCTTTCCACACTCACTACATTCATAAAGTTTCTCTCCAGTAAACCAACAATAAGCTTTATTTTTTTCTTGAAGGCCTTCCCACATTCACTACATTCATAAGGTTTAGTCTTCTCCAGTATGAACTCTTTGGTGCACTTTTAAGTTGTTTCTTACTCCTAAAGGCCTTTCAACACTGACTATATACATTCATAAGGTTTCTCTCCAGCATGAATTCTCTTATGTACTTTAAGATGATCCTTACGCCTGAAGGCCTTTCCACACTCATTACATTCATAAGGTTTCTCCCCAGTATGAATTCTTTGATGCATAGTAAGATCTCTTTTTTTCCTGAAGGCCTTTCCACATTCACTACATTCATAAGGTTTATCTTCTCCAGTATGAACTCTTTGATGCACTTTAAGTTGTTCCTTACTCCTAAAGGCCTTTCCACATTCACTACATTCATAAGGTCTCTCTCCAGTATGAATTCTGTGATGCACTATAACACGATCCTTACTCCTGAAGGCCTTTCCACATTCACTACATTCATAAGGTTTTGCTCCTGTATGGACTCTCTTATGTATTATAACATGACCCTTACTCCTGAATGCCTTTCCACATTCATTACATACATAAGGTTTCTCTCCAGTATGAATTCTATGATGCACAGTATAATTTCCTTTATTCCTGAAGGCTTTCCCACATTCACTACATTCATAAGGTTTCTCCTCTGTATGAATTTTGTGATGCACAGTAAGCTCTGACTTACTCCTGAAGACCTTTCCACATTCATTACATTCATAAGGCTTTTCTCCAGTATGTATTCGCTGATGTTCAGTAAGATATGGCTTCCTCCCAAAGGCCTTTCCACATTCACTACATTTATAAGGTTTCTCTCCAGAGTGAATTCTCTGATGCACTGTTTGACTTTGCTTATTCTTGAAAGCCTTTCCACATTCAGCACATTCATAAGGTCTCTCTCCAGTATGAATTCTCTGATGCACTGTGAGTTGTCTCTTAATCCTGAAGGCCTTTCCACATTCACCACATTTATAAGGTTTCTCTCCAGTGTGAATGCTCTGATGCAGAGTAAGCTCTGCCTTACTCTTGAAGGTCTTCCCACATCCACTACATTCATAAGGTTTCTCTCCAGTATGAATTCTCTGATGTATTGTAAGTTGTTTCTTACTCCTAAAGGACTTGTCACATTCCTTACATTTGTAAGGTTTCTCTCCAGTATGAATTTTTTGATGTTTAATAAGATATGAGTTGTAGGGGAAAGCCTTCCCACACTGCTTACATTCATAAATTATCTCTCCAGTATGAATTCTCTGGTGTACAGTAAGCTCTGACTTAAGCCTAAAGGCCTTCCCACATTCACTACATTCATAAGGTTTCTCTCCAGTATGAATTTTTTGATGTCGAGTAAGGTATGAGTTTATGGGGAAAGCTTTCCCACATTGCTTACATATATAGAGCATCTCTCCAGTGTGATTTTTCTGATGCAGAGTAAGATGATCCTTACTCATGAAGGCCTTTCCACATTCACTACATTCATAAGGTTTCTCTCCACTATGAACTCTCTTATGTACAATAACATGACCCGTTGTCCTGAAGGCCTTTCCACATTCATTACATTGATAAGGTTTCTCTCCAGTATGAATTCTCTGATGCACAGTATAATTTCCCTTAGTCCTGAAGGCCTTCCCACATTCTTTACATTCATAAGGTTTCTCTCCAGTATGAAGTCTTTGATGTTTAATATGATGTAACTTCTTCCAGAAAACCTTTCCACATTCACTGCATTCATAAGTTTCCTCTCCAATGTGAATTCTCTGATGTTGAGAAAGATTTCCCTTCCATGTGAAGGCTTTCCTACATACCTTATAAGGTTTCTCTCCAGCATGAATTATCTGACAGACAGAAAAATGCTTCTTGCTCTTCAAGGCATTCCCATATCCATTATAATCAAGAAGTTTATCTCCAGTAAATTCTCTACTCTCTGAAAGGAAGAATAAAGAGCTGAATAAACCTGCCTTTTTGATCCTTTCCCAAAGTTCTTAGTTATTCAAAGATTTCAGAGCAATTCTCTTGCTTTCTCACTTGAGAAGTATACTCTCACTAGTCTTTCACTAAGGATAAATTTGTCTTGTGTGAAAGTATGATGAGTTAAAGGTAACATATGTAACTGAATTGATAGTGGATTGAATTCCCAGTAAGGATGAATGAAACCTTATTCTATGATAATTGACATTTGAGTATCATATGACTATTCAGAAAAAAAAAAAACAAAACAAGATGACTTTGCGTACCTGCAAATGTATCCTTACCCTCTATGGTGAAAATAAGAAGGGAAATGACTTAATAACAAAAAAATAGATAATTGGGTTTAGAGTAAGGAAGAGCTATAGATACTTGAAATAAATGGAATAAAGAAGTATGATGGGGGAAATGTGATAATACTTGTTATACATTTCTTCTAAAGATCCAACATATCTACTCTGTAAAAAATTCATAGAAATTTGTGAGAGTAAGACATACAAAAGAAATTATTAAATTATTAATAATTACCTGAAACATTACTCAAATGCTGCTAATCCAAGTAGAAAAAATGAAAACATTTTGGAGGTACCAAGAAATGCATTCAGGCTTGTAAAGAGACTGTAAAATGATAATTTTTTTTAAAATTATGTTGAAATAGGTACATACTAAGGTGCTGCTGCTATTTTTTTGAAAAGTAACATAGCAATTTCAGCTACAGCCACAAAACTGTTCATATCCTTTGACCCTATTATCCTTGACTAAATCTAAACAAACCCTCAATATGATTGAAAGCTAACAAAGCATTCCGAATAAAATTTAAATACCAGATTTCTGTGAAAGAGCAAAATAACGAAAATCTACAGGTTCATAGGATTGTGGTGAAACAAATCCTGTCATATGAACATATTAATATGCCTTTATAAACATAATTTCAAAGCTTAAAGAAAAACAGGATGACATATAACATGATAGACTAAAGGAACGGTTAAGTAATTTAGAATGAAATATTTTCAAAAGTAGCAGCAAAGCAATATAATCATAAAAACAACAAAGAAGAGAACTCAGAAGAAAAAAGTGCACATTAATACCTTAAGTAATGTGCTTATTTGAAAAGTCAGAATGTATTCATGCAGGTGGGGCAGGCGAACTAGGATAATCTTTAATGAACAGAACAGAAAAAACTGCCCTATAATTGAGGCAACAACTTTCTGTAAGTGGTTAGGTACATTTCAGTAAAGATACAATTAAAAAATGAACTTCTTTAGGTAGAAAAAGTTTTGAAATCTCAGCTCCTTTCAGTAGGCCTGAAAAGCTTTGATAGGCCACTTTATTCAACATTTTATAAGAGCGTTAGCCTCAAATGACCCACAGATCACTATTTTGCAATGACCCATCTGGTTGGTTTTTATGTAGTCACCTGGATAGCTGCTTCTGGGAACATCTGCCTCTGGCATCCAAGATGCTTCCTTTCTTCCCAACTGGTAGATCATATCTGGTTTGGAAACAGTAAATCCTGTTCATTGAAAATGACAAAGGAACAGGGAGACATCACAGATTTCCATCATAGAACAGATACATGAAATACTCCTTCCAACTCTTACTTAGTAAAAGGTGGGGGAATAAGGGTCCCAAATGTATCTTATACCACCAAGGGCTAGCTCATTTTGTCTGACATTTTTTTTTTTCCCAACCAAGAGAGGCTTAATGGGCTGGCTGGAGGGAGAAGTAGGATTGTTTCTTTTTATCTTTTTTAGATGCTGGGAAAAGAGAAATTATATTCTTTGAAAAAGCATCTATAAAACTTAATAAAAGAATTCAAATCCAGTTCAAACCCTCAAGTATGCATGTTAGGAAGACCTCAAGGATAGTACAAATGATCACTGAAGGACATTCTATATTATAAAAGGAAGGACTACTGAATAGAACTTAAAAATTAGTTCAGTTCTAAGCACTCCTTGCTTAGACTGTGGACATATTTTATATAATGAAAACTACATAGAGAAAGAAAATCTTGGATTTGAAGCTAGAGAGAGGGAAAGACATGTTCTCAAGGATAACAATAAATCAAGATATCAATTGCCATGCATACTAAGCAAAAACCTTAGTAATCTGTCTCTTGGCCACAAAAGGATTAGGAATATTTTCCTTTTGTATGCCAAAGAATAATTTAAATTCTTGAAAGTTGTCACAATATACATTAAGACTCCAAAGGGTGGAGCTGTTCTTACCCAAAGACACCAAGTTCCTATAGTTCTCCAGCATCACATCCCAGTATAACTTTTTCTGAGAAAGGTTCAATTGTACCCACTCTTCCTGGGTGAATTCCACAGTCACATCTGTCAATGTCACCGATTCCTGAAATAACACAAACATTTTTGCTTATCCAGTTATAGCTCTGTTATGAAGTCTTAAATATAAACTGCTTACAATAAGGTGAGGAAACAGAGGGCATTAGCACAGTAAAGGCACAGGGAATTGAAGTGATTGAGTCAAACACACTAACTCCATTTTGTGATGCAATTCAGGAGGTAGTTCTGTTTTTTTCTGTTCAATTATAGGTCTTGTCCAACCCCTATCTTGTGAGAAAAACTTATTCAATTGTGGGACTTGAGAGAAAATCCTACTGTACTGCCTGAACCTAGCCCAGCATAGCTGGGAAATGAGACCACCCCTACCTGCTATTTAGAGACCCTTAACTTAGGACCTAGGTTATGCTGACCAGAAATTCATGTTTCTCGGGGTAGTGGGACACCTCATTTTCTGACTTCAGGAACTGAACCTGTTGCTTTTCCCACTCCCAACATACAAAGCTTTTAATCTTTCTTACAATTAGAAATCAAACTACATAATATTGTATTAATTGCTTTTACTTAATTGGTCTTCTTTGTTTTTAATGTAAAAAAGTACATCTCAAGATGGCAGAGTAGAAACAGGACTTTGCCGGGGCTCCAGCTTTCACTTTCACCAATCCATGTAAAAGGGAACTCTGAACAAACTTTGAAGCTACGGAACCACAAAATGACAGAGAGCACAGCACAGCAGACCAGGCAGCAATTAAGTGGCAACATGTCTAGGCAAAGGAAACAAAATAAACACAAAAATTCAACAATTAGACTCCTATTCTGGGGTCAAAGAGGATCAAAGCATGGAACAGGAGGAGGACGGGGAGGTCAGAAATCCTGCACCAAAAGCTCAAAATGAAAATACGAGCTGGTTACTGGCCACAGAGGACCTTAAGAAGTAGAGAAGAGAAGTGGAGGAAAAATTGGGAAGAGAAACGAGAAAGATGCAAGAAAAAAAAGTATGAAATGAGATTCAACAGCCTGACTGAGGAAAATAACACCTTAAAAAATAAGACTAACTCAAATGGCTCATAAAGGCAATAAGGAAAAAAATGCTTTAAAAAGCCAAATTTGCCAGATGGAAAAAGAATCTCAAAGGTTGACTGAGGAGAATCATTCATTCAGAATTAGACTGGAGCAAATGGAAGCTGGTGAATTTATGAGAAATCAAGATGCTGTTAAGCAGATGCAAACAAATGAAAGAATAAAAGGCAATGTGAAATATCTCATGGGAAAAACCACTGACTTGGAAAATTGATCCAGGAGAGCTAA
Organism: Gymnobelideus leadbeateri; assembly: GCA_011680675.1. Classification (NCBI taxonomy): domain Eukaryota; kingdom Metazoa; phylum Chordata; class Mammalia; order Diprotodontia; family Petauridae; genus Gymnobelideus; species Gymnobelideus leadbeateri. The sequence continues at coordinate 8,200 of WOXC01010391.1, read as the reverse complement.
TTTAAAAATTATTGGACTACCTGAAAACCATGATCAAAGAAAGAACCTAGAAATCATCCTTCAAGAAATTCTCAAGGAAAACTACCTTGATATTTTAGAACCAGAGGACAAAACAGAGGTTGAAAGAATCTACCAATCACCTCCTAAAAAGATCCCAAAAAGAAAACTCCTAGGAATATTATAGCCAGCTTCCAGAATTCCCAGGAGAAAATATTACAAGCAGCCAGGAAGAAACAATTTGAATGCAGAAATACAAACAGGATAGCACAGTATCTGGCAGCTTCTACACTGAGGGACTGAAGGGCTTGGAATATGATATTCCGGAGGGCAAAGGAGCTGGGATTAAAACCAAGAATAACCTACCCAGCAAAAAAAATCATATTTCAGGGCAACATATGGTCATTCAGTGGAACAGAAGACTTTCAAGGATTCTTGATGAAAAAACCAGAATTGAATAGAAAATTTGACATTCAGATAGAAGAAGCAAGAGATGCTTGAGAAGGCAAACAGGGAAAAGAAATCATAAGGAACTTATCAAAGTTGAACTATTTACATTCCTACATAGAAAAACAATAACTGTAACTGATGAAATGATTCTCAGTACGAAAACAGTCGAAAAAGGGTATATGGGAATATGAATATATATGTGAATGGGTGTATATATGTTTATAGGTATACATAGATAGACGGTACAGGTCAAATTTAATAGGAAGGGATCATACTTAAAAGGTGAAAATAAGAGGTGAGAGAGGAATATAATGAGAGGAGATGGGGAGAGACAGAATGGGGTAAACTGTCTTATAAAAAAGAGGCAAGGGAAAATGGTTACAAGGGAGGGGAAGAACAGCAAGGCAAAAGGGCAAAACCTTATTCTCATTGAATTTGGCTAAGGGAGAGAATGACATACATAGGATATCTCACCATACAGGAGAATAGGGGGGGAAGGGGATGAGAGGGGGGATGATAGAAGGGAGGGCAGGCTGGGGGAGGGAAGTTGGAAGCACCCACTTTTGACAAGGGACAGGATCAAAGTAGGGAATACACAAAGGGGAAGGTGGGATAGGAAGGAAGGAAATATAGTCAGTCTTTTACATCTACTATGGTAATGTTTTGCACAGTCACACATGTACAACATAGACTGAATTGCGTATCTTCCCAGTAAGGGTGGGTGACAAGGAAGGAAGGGAATTAAGGTATACAGGCATTAGGACACAGAGATTCACCTTGCCCTACTGAAAAAGTCTAAGGGGGTATGGGAGAAAATATGGAAGAGAGCAGATGGGATGAGGGGACATCCTGTAGGAATGCTAATCTGGGGTGGGAGCAGGGAAAAAAATGGGGGAAAATTGTAACTCAAAATCTGACAGAAATGAATGATATAAACCAGAAGTTAATAAAGCATTTGGGTGAAAAAAAAAATAATTTAAAAAAATTTAAAAAAAAAAAAGAGCTGGTTAAAGGACATAGAGGACCTTAAGATGATGGAAGGGAGGGCAGGCTGGGTAGGAGGGAAGTTGGAAGCACACATTTTTGTAAATTCGCAGGACCAAAGTAGAGAATAGAACAAGTGGGAGTTGGGATAGGAGGGAGGGAAATATAATCAGTCTTCTACAATATACCTACTAGGGTAATGTTTTGCATTAGCTATACATGTACAAACTATATTGAATTGCTTATCTTCCCAGTAAGGGTGGGTGACAAGGGAGGAAGGGAATGAAGTTAGAATTCAAAGTTTTAAAATCAAATGTTTTATATATATATATGTACACACACACACACACACATACACACACACACACACACACACACAATTATTAATACTATTTTACATGTAATTGGGAAATAAGAGGGGATGTCCTGGGGGACAGCTGTTTTGTTGAGGTGAGTAGAGAAAAACGGGGAGAAAATTTGTAACACAAAAACTGGCAGAAACGAACAAAGTAAAACAGAAGTTAATAAAGCATTGAACTAAAAGTATATCTCCCCCCTATATACAGGGTCCAGCCCTAAGCTTGGAAAGGGACCTGATTCCAGTTTCTTATGAAACTGCTATGCATTGCTTTGATAAAATTATATGCCAAAAAGACTGAACGTTTGTTTCCTCGGTCATTTCATCTTTCACTTACCACAAGGGATTATTTCATTTATTCATTTGTATCCCATCCAGTCTGGCATATAGCAGACACTTAAGAATTCCACTCCCAGTAACAAGTGAATAGAATGATTTTAATTACATACTCACATGCTTGTATCTAATGGTAGCCTTCTACAGGGTTGGGAGTAGGAGAAAAAGAAATTTACATGATAGTTTTCTTATATATACAAAAGAAGGGGCTACAGTAGAAGTTATTATGCTTCAGCTGAAATAAAAAAAAAGAAAGGGTAGCAATCATGATCTAAGACAATGCAAAAACAAAAACAGACCTAATTAAAAGTTATCTTAATATAATATCAATAATCAAGGAAATGACATCTTGACAAAAATGTACCATAGACAATAAAGTCCTAAAAATAGTAAAGATATATGTACCAAATGGTATAGCATACAAAATTTTAAAGCGAAAGTAAAATGATTCCAAAACCTCATGATGGACAATGCTATTCACATGCAGAGAAAGAACTATGAAATCTGAATGCTATTTTCCTTTTTTTTCTTTCTTGAGGTTATTCCCTTAGGTTATAGTTCTTCTTTACAACATAACTAATGTGTAAATATGTTTAATATGACTGTATGTGTTTAGCATATATCAGACTGTACACCATCTTGGGGAGAGGGTTAGGGGAAAGGAGGTGAAAATTTAAAAATCAAAATGGAATACTATTGTGCTATAAGAAATGAGGAGCAGATGGACTTCATATTTACCTGCAGAGGCTTATATGAACTGATGCTGAGTGAGAAGAGTAGCAGGAGAAATTTGTACACAATTACAGACACAACATATGTGTGACAACCAACTCTGATAGACTGGACTCTAAGTCAACCCCAAAACACTCATGATGGAGACAGATGTCTACACCCAGAGAAAGAACTGAGTTTGAATCCCAATTGAAGCAAACTACCTGCTCTTTTTCTTTTTCTTGCTTGGTTTTGTTTCCTCTTTCCCATTGTTCATTCCATCTGATACAGTCCTTCTTTATAACCTGACTAACATCTAGTGTGAAAGTATTTGCAGATCCCATACTTGATTGTATACCACCATGGTGGGGGAGGGGAGGGAGGGAGAGAAAATTTGGAATGCAAGGAATTGTGTAACTGAATCTTGTAAACTAAAAGGAAAACAAACAAATTAATAAAGACCAAAAAAATAAAATTACATTAAAGAAAATAACAAAAAGGAGACACAAAATCAAAACCTATCTGAAACAGTGAAAGCAGTGATCAGAGGAAAATGTATCTCTCTAAATGCTTACATCAATAAAATAAAGGAAAAGAAGATTAATGAATTGGGTAATCAATATCCTAAAAATTAACAGTGAAATTAAGAGAGTTGAGTGTAAAAAATCATTGAATTAATAAATAAAATGAAGAGTTGGCTTTATGAGAAAACAAATAAAATAAGCAATAAGTTAATTTGATTATAAAAAGTGAGAAGAAAATCAAATCACTAGTATCAAAAATGAAAATGGTGAACATACCACTAACAAAGATGAAATTAAAGCGATTATAAGGAGTTATTTTGCCCAGTCACATGCCAATACATGTAACAACGTAAGTGAATTAGAACGATATTTACCAAAATAAAAAGTGTCTAGATTAATAGAAGAGGAAATAGAACATCTAAATAGACCTCTTTAAGAAAAAGTAACTGAATAAGCTATAAATGAGCTTTCAAAGAAAAAGCACAAGGACCAGATGGATTAAACAGTAAATTCTATCTAATATTTAAACATGAACTAATCTCAGTATTAAATAAAATATTTGGAATAATATGCAAAAAAAAAAAAAAGCAACCCTATGAAACTCCTTTTCCCGAAACAGGATACTGACACCAAAACAAGGAAGAGTAAAAACTGAGCAAGAAAATTACAGACCAATTTCATTAACGAACATAGATGCAAAAATCCTAAATAAAATACTAGATAAAAGCTTACCATGTATGTATGCTTACATACACTATGATCAAATAGGACTGGAAGGCAGAAATGATTTGACTAATTAAAATAATTGATTATATGAATAATAAGTTGTTTTAAATTATATGATCATATCAACAGATGAAGAAAAACCTTTTGATAAAGTACAACAACACTCACTTCCATTAAAAAAAATCTGAAAGTATGGCTATAAATGGATTTTTCCTCAAATTGATAAAAGGCATTTATATAAAACCAACAGCAAGGATTATTTGTAATAGAGATAAACTAGGAGTCTTCTCAGTAAGACCAGGTGTGAAACAAGGATGCCCACTGTCACCAATATTATTAAGTATTATACTGGAAATCTAAGCAATAGCAATAAAAGAAAAAGAAACAGAAAGAATCAGAATAGGGAATGAGGTAATAAAACCACCTCTTTTTACAGACAATATGACGATATACTCCAAAAATCCCAAAGACTCACTTTAGTTGAGACAATTAACAAAGCAGCAGGTTATAAAGTAAATACATATAATTCATCAGCATTCCTCTATATCACAAAACCAAACACACCTAGAAGAGAGAGTAAAAGATACTCCATTTAAAACAACTCTACAAAGTATAAAATACCTGGGAGTACACTTGCCAAAAAAAACCTAGGAAAGTAAAACCTTTTTATTCAAATTCATTATTTGGTAAAAACTACTGGGAAAACTGGAAAGCAGAATGGCAGAAATTGAGCACAGAACAATGTCACATCATTTACCAAGATAACTTCAATATGGATATATGATCCAGATATAAAGAGAGAGGTTACAATAAAATTAAAAGAACGTAGAACATATTCCTTACAAGAATTTTGGAATAACTTATGAATAAACAAGAGATAGAGCAATGTGAAGTATAAAAGAGATAAGTTTGAGTAATTTTTAAAATATATTTTTTTATTTTTCCTCAGTAACATGTAAAAACAATTTTTAACATTTAATTTTGAAATTCTGAGTTCCAAATTCTCTCTCCCCACCCACCCCTCATTTAGAAGTCAAATGATTCAACATAGGTCTTACATGTGTAGTCATGCAAAACATTTCCATTAACATGTAATGTTGTGAAAGAAAAGTTAGAAGAACCCCCCCACCCCCCCAAAAAAAGAAACCTCAAGAAAAATACAAAAAGTAAAAAAAATATGTTTCAATCTGTCTTCAGACACCATCAATTCTCTTTCTGGGAATGGACAGCATTTTTCACCATTAAATCTGTCAGTTGTCTTGGATCATAGTATTGCTAAGGATAGCTAGGCTGATCATCTTACAATATTGCTATTACTTTGTACATAGTATATTTCACTTTCCTACAGCTGAAGTAAGTCTTTCCAGGTTTTTCTGAGACCATCCTACTCATCATTTCTTATAGCATGACAGTATTCCATCATAATCACATTCCACATACCACAATTCGTTTAATCATTCCCCAATTGATGGGCATCTCCTCAATTTCCAACTCTTTGACACCAGAAGTTAGTGTAAATTTTTTTTTATAATATATACGTCCTTTCTGCTTTTGGTTTTTTACCTCTTTTGCAATACAGACATGGTAGTGGTATTCTTAGGTCAATGGGTATGCAATGGTTTTATAGCTCTTTGGACACAGTTCCAAATTGCTCTGCAGAATGGCTGACTCAGTTCAAACCTCCACCAACAGTGCACTGACATGCCACTTTTCCCACATCCCCTCCAACATACGTACTTTTCCTTTTCTATCCTATTAGGCAATCTACTTGGTATGAGGCAGTATCTCTGAATTATTTCAACTTGCATTTCTCCAATCAACAATGAGTGAGAATGGTTTTTCATATGACTATAGATAGCTTTGATTACTTTATTTAGAAAACGTTCATACCTTCTGATCACTTATCATTTAGAAAATGGCAATCACTTTTAAAGATTTAACTCAGTTTCTGATATGCTTGAGAGATGAGGTGTTTTACCAGAGAAATTCAGTTACTCTTGCTAAATATTTTTCTCTCCATTCCGTTCCCTTGTCTGGTATGTTCTGTTCTCTCTCTCTTTAACCCTGTTCCTCCTCAAAACTCTTTTGCTTCTGACTACCCCTCTTACCCAATCTATCCTCTCTTCTATTGCCCCCACCCCTTCTCTTATCCTGTTCCCTCCCTGCTTTCCTGTAGGATAAAACAGATCTCCATACCCAATTTTGTAAGTTGTGTCCTCTTTGAGCCACTTCTGATGACAGTAAGGTTCCCATACTTCTCCACAATTCCCCCTCTACCCCTACACTCTAAAACGGTTTTCTGGTCTCTTTTAGGTGAGAAAACTTGCCCCATTCTACCTCTCCCTATCACTTGATCCCAGCACCTTCCTTTCTCACACCTTAATTCCTTTATTTCACTGAGTATCCATTTTTTCTCATGAAGGATTATACTTGGTATAATATGGATAGGTGATTTTTAGTTTTGATCCAAGCTCCTTTGCCCTCTGAAATATCATATTACTATGCATCACATCCTTTAATGAAGAAGTTACTAAATTTTATTTTATCATGACTGTGACTCCATGATATTGAATTGGTTTTTTCCAGTTGTTTGCAATATTTTCTCCCTAACTTGGGAGCTCTGAAATTTGGCTAAAATATTCCTGGCGGTTTTCCTTGTGGGCTCTCTTTCAGGAGGTGATTGGGGGATTCTTTCCATTTCTATTAATCCCTGTTTCTAGAACATAAATGTATGGGGCGGCTAGGTGGCACAGTGAGTAGAGCATCAGGCCCCCTGGATTCAGAAGGACCTGAGTTCGGATCCGGCCTTAGACACTTAATGAACACACAAACAAACAAAAAAAACCTAGCCTTATGACATTGGGCAAGTTGACTTAATCCCAATTGCCCTCCAAAAACAGCAAAAAAAAAAAATAAAATTAAAAAATGGAACATAAGGTAAATTTTCCTTGATAGCTTCGTGAAAGATAATGTCTAGGCTTTTTTTGATCATGGTTTTTAAATAGTTAAATAATTTCAAAATTATCTCTCCTGGATCTATTTTCCAGGTGAGTTCTATTTACAGCAAGATGTTTCACATTGTCTTCTATTTCTTCATTTTTTTGGTTCTGTTTTAAGGCTTCTCAGTTTCCATGAACTCATTAGCTTCCATTTGCTCAATTCTAGTTTTAAGGTGTTTATTTTCTTCAGTGACTTTTTGTACCTCCTTTTCCATTTGGTCAATTATACTTTTTATGGAATTTTTTTTTCCTGTGAAGTTTCATGCCTCTTTTTCCATTTGGCCTACTCTAGTTTGTTTTTTTTTTTTTTTTTTTTTAAAAGCAATTGGGGTTAAGTAACTTGCTCAAGGTTACACGGCTAGTCATTTGATTTATGCGTGGGTGCTCATTTTCTGAGGCCGGATCTGATCTCTGGTCATCCAAACTCCGAGGCCGGCACTCTTACTCACTGCGCCACCTAGCCGCCCCTTTAGGGCAATTGGGGTTAAGTAACTTGCCCAAGGTTACATGGCTAGGTTTTTGTTTGTTCGGATTAAGTGTCGGAGGCCGGCTCCGAACTCAGGTCCTTCTGATTCCAGGGCCGGCGCTCTATTCACTGCGCCACCTAGCCGCCCCTGGCCTACTCTAGTTTTTAACGTTTTGTTTTCTTTAGTATTTTTTTGTGTCTCCTTTAAAAAGCTATTTATTCATTATTCGTGATTTTCTTGCATCATTCTCATTCCTCTTTCCCTTTTTGCCTCTAATTACTTTATTTTCAAAATATTTTTTAAGCTCTTTAATTGCCTGAGATCAATTTATGTTTTTCTTGGAGGTTTCTGATGTTGGAGTTTTGCCTTTGTTGTTTTCTTCTTCCTTGTCACCATAATAATTTTCTATGGTCAGAACTTTTCATTTGCTAATTTTCTCAGAATATTACTTGACTCTTGAATTTTTGGTAAAGTAGGGTTCTGCTACCATAGTAGAGAGTACACTGTCCTAAGTTTTAGTAGTTTTGTGTAACTGTTTCCAGAGATACCACCTCAGACTTACAAGTTTTCAGTACTTCCAAGTGGTATGATCCAAGGAGAGGTATGTGTACTCCACTCCTGAAATGTGCTCTGGTCTGTGAGTGACCA